>JAJONR010000244.1:0-169797 GCA_029582245.1 Solanum etuberosum | reverse complement strand
AAAGGTATGTTAAGGCTATTCCCTTCTTACGACATGTTTCCTTAAAGCTTAGGAGCAATGTAATTGGGTTGTTATCGTTGTTATACTTGTAGCCATTAGTGTTGATTGTTGGTTGCTCGAGTGGATATAATCCTCCCTTGTCGGGTTTCTTATTCAGTTAGTAGTGTCCCTATGTTGGACACGACTTAGAGGCTATTCGTATAGGTTGCTTATAGCTAAATTGCTCACTTTTAGTCTATTGGATTGTTATTGTTGCCCTTGGGGCTATTGTGGTTGGCTACAAAAATGTGATCTATGCCTAGAAGGGCTATGTTCTGCCTACAGGGCTATATTGACGCCTAATAAGGCTATGTGCTGTCTACAGGGCCATGTTGTTTCCTAAGAGGGCTATGAGTTGTCTATAAGCTATATTGATGCCTAAGAGAGCTATGTGCTGCCTACGGGGCTATATTATTACCTAAGAGGGCTATGTGACTGCCTACGGGGCTAGGGGACTATCGATAGGGGTATATAGATTGATTGTCACCTTCTAGGCTTATGGGGGCCTGGGTAGGTGGTCTTGTGTGCTGTTTGTACCTACCGAGCTTATGGGGGCTTGGTTAGGTTGTTGTTTTATTATTTTTGATATGTTTAGATTTAGGAGCAGGTCAGTACACTTATCTTATCCTTGATTTATTTATCGGATTACTCCCAGTATGTTAGGATACCTGGTCATAGTCTATTGCCTTTCATACTCGGTATATTATTTCGTACTGATGCCCCATTGCCTGGGGGCACTGCATTCATGCCTGCAGATCTTGAGAGACGACCTAGTAGACCTCCTCAGCAGCATGATTGCCTTCTATCCGATTGGCTAACCCCTTTCCTCCGGAGCTGCCAGAGTTGGGAGATTTGTTAGCTTTTGTCGTATATATTTTTATGGGTAGGCTGGGGCCCTGTCCCGCCAATCTATACTACTCTTAGAGGCTTGCAGACTAGTGTTTGGGGTGTATAGCTACGTTATGGCTATGCTGGCCTAGTTTGTTGGTTTGCTGAAGCTTGTTAGATGTTTGATGTCTTGTCTTGATATATACCTGCTTTCAGTTTTTGTATAGAGATCATGGTGGCCTCGACGGCCCAATCAGGACTTCTGTGCTAGTTGGCTATTTCTTTATATGATCTCTTGGGAGTAGTTGTTTGTTTTATAGATCTGTTGACAGGGGCCTTACCGGCCGAGGGATTAATTTTATGCCGATATATACTTGTTTGTTTTCTTGATTGCGTGTGGCTGCCATGCGCTAGTATCAAATTATTCAGCAGGGTCAGCTCGGGCTTCAATTTTGGCATTAAGAGCCAGTTGCGCCCCCTGAGTTTGGGGCGTGACACCTTTAATACCGAAATTACGTAGTTTTTAGACTATTCTAAGGCCCTATAACTGTTATTACCCTTCAAACGATACTCATTTCCTCCCATTCACTCAAAATCACAAATTCTCTCAAAGGTTTTCTTCTCCAATTCTCTCTCAAGCTCCTAAGGTGAAAAGCTAGGGCTTAAAGCTCCAAGATCTCTTCCTCCATTGCTAGGGCTTTGGTTACCCAAGGTATGTGGGAACTTCTCCAATTGGTAGCTTTCATCCATTGGGTCCCAAAAGAATTTCAAGCTCTAATATGATTTCAACCAAATTCTTTTAGGGTTTTATGTATTCTTCATGGGTTCAAGTCATAATTATTTAATTGCTTAAATTCCATCTTATTATGCATGACTTGGTTCTATTATATGATTTTCAATCAATTTCTTATGAACCCATGCTTATGCCTATTTTATGAATATGAACTATGATTATGAACTTATGAATTATGATTATGGATTTATGCATGTTTTAAGAAATTGATGATTTATGACTAATGGATGCTTTTAAGATAAAGTTTTAATGATTTGTGAAAGGTTTTCTCACATTGAAAGGAATCATGATTTAGATGCTTAGATAGGTAAGTGTTTTAATGAAAAAAATATGAAATCATGGTCTTGAATATGAACTTTTGGTTGGATTAATAGTCTTTGATTGTTGCCCTTCTAAGTATTTTGATTATGATTATGCCTAATCCATTGGAATTTACTTAGCACCGAGAGAACTTTGAAATGAAGGCCTTACTGTTAGTAGAGGTTTGGTCTTTAGTAGCAATTCTCTTGTCCCAAACTACATGCCCCCATAGGTTTGTCTTAAATGACCTAAGCTAGTGGATCCACTTTAGCAATAATGTTTATATGGAGTTCGTACCTTGGCAAGTAGGACTCTTTTTTTTGGTGTGAGGGTTACACCAGATTTCATGTTATAGCTCACATGGTCTATATAAGTTAATAGTAAATATCACACAAAGAGATATGCCTTTTCTTCAAAGTTTTTCTCTTATTACTTACATTATCCATTTGACCTTGTCCATGATTTATGATTTTACTTTAAAGGTTTTTACTACATTTTACTTGGTCATGCATATCATGTTTTAAGTTCACTATATTATCATGTTTACGTTTTATGCATTTCCCCGTATTAAATACATTCAAAGTATTGATGCATATTGTATCTTTATTATTTCAAAATATAGGGTTCGACGCTCCTCCTCTTGGACGTGGCTAGATCGGGATTTCTCAGGGATTGATCGTTTGGATTGGTGAGTCCTTATGGTTCGAGGGCTAGGCCATTGTCGTTTTATTGCTTTCTTAGTCTTTCAACTTTCAGATTAGATTCGTGTCTTAGGTGTTTGTACTAGTCACATTTATGGATAGAAAACTTATGTTAGACTTAGTTAATGTTACACATATTCTCTTATGTACTATGTTGGTATCTCTTATGTCATCTTAAGAGTTGAGACTTATATTGCTTATATTCTCTTTTATTGTATTTCATTATGTCATGCTTATGTGAAGTGGCTTATTTAGGCCTCTCGAGGTCCTATCCACCATGTCACATCTAGGGTGTACTTTGGGTCGTGAAAACTTGGTATTCAGAGCATCTGGTTTTAGAAAGGTCCTAGGATGTCTTACAAGCCGCGTCGAGTAGAGTCTTGTTCATGAGTGTGAAGTGCACCATATTTATGAATAGTTGGCTTCAAGGCGTTTAGGAAAATTTGCTTCTTTCATTACTCTAAAGTCGTGCCATAGAGTTTATCTCTATAAATGTCTTCCTCCTAACTCTTGTCTGATGCTTTTTAGGAAATGCCTCCTCGAACAGCTAACACAAGAAGAAGTGTTGGTGACAATATGGAGCCCAAGATTCTTCAAGCTCCGGTCAATCCTTTGGTCGAGCAAGTGTCACATGCTAAGTTTAGAGCCTTTTTCCAATCGCTCAAACTATGACTACTCAAGAGAATAGAGAGGTTGTAGCTCTTGTGAACCCAATTGTGGGTAAGGCGAAAACAAGGGTAAGGTAATTCATTAGGATGAATCCCCCAGAGTTTTGTGGGTCCAAAGTTGAGGAAGATTCCAAGAGTTCATTGAGAAAATCCACAAGGTCGTGGAGATTATGGGAATCACACCAGTGGAAAAAGAGGACTTGGACACTTATCAACTTAAGGGTATTACTTAATTATGGTTCAATCAAAGGGACGCTTATCAACTTAAGGGTTTGTATATATTATAAATTGATTTAAACGAAAGATTTAATGAGATATACATTTACAGTTTAGATTTTAGTCCATAAATTCTCTTGTTTTAGGTTAAGTCGTCATGGATCCCACAACTCTTTGTTGTGGATTTTAGCTGCTCATGCTTAATGAAACAAAAACGATAATTGCATTCATTCAAGAAAACTAGAAACTTACAAGAGATGAAAACAATCGATGATAATGATTTCAATAAACTCTCAAAATCTCTTCCAAAACTCTATGTAGAGTAGTATCTTCTTCAATGATAAAACGAAAATAAAACCCTGAAAAATAATATTTATAGTTCCTAGAAAATTAAAATTAAAAATACAAAGTGCAGTTCCCGAGGCATGTCGGATGAAGGCCCTGACGGCCCATCATAGGAGTGACGGTCCGTCAATAAATTCTGCAACTTAGGCTTGACTATATTGCTGTGACGTGAGTGCTGACGAATCATCACAAGGTTGATGGCTTGTCGCAGTCAGCGTCAAAGTTGCTTGACACTGCTGGGTTTCCTGCATATTTGACGAGGCAACTAACGGTCAATCACAAGGGTGACGACACATCAGTGCTGATCTTCTGGCATTTAGCTCTATTTCACTCTTCTTTCTGTCTTCACATTTTTCCTGGCTATAATAGTGTTTAAATATCAAAATGACATTATTTGTTTCTTAAGTTCTCGCAAATATCCTTAGTAAAAGCATCAGATGTGTTGTCAAATGTCATCATATCAGGTTCACTCATTCAGATTCATGCGTTTTAGTCATCCTCATGTTTCCAAATGCATTCATGTTCATGAAAACTTATTTTAAGTTTCTATTTTAGCTTAAGGTCAATTACTCCTTATTTATGTGCATTTTGATTCGATTTGCATTCATGTTGGGCTGCTAGTTTCTCTCCCTACTCTATTCAACTAGCTTGAGTCCCATTCGAGTGGGAATGTTCCCAAGGGGGAGATATTGTAACACCTCAGACTATGAATGTTGAGTTTGGAAGGAAAAGTTGCAGAAATTGTGTTGGTACTGTCACACCCTGAGCCTACACCCTGGGCGGGACTGGCACTCGACAATCATTGTTGGCCCCAAGCGAACCCTTAGCCTGGCTTACTACTCAGCGGAAGACTTTACTTAACAAAAATAAACTCATGAAATAAACTTAGAATGTTGTAAAGGAAAAATTCAACTGGCCAGTGAGGCCACTTAAGTCTTATAACAAAACAACTGAAATGAACAAGACTAATGAAATAATAATGTCTAACTATCTATGAAGTCTCTAATACTATGAGGGATGTCAGAACAAGACCCCCGATCATCCTAACAACTTAAATGACAATCAATGATAAAAGGGATCCTACGGAAAGCAAGGAGGCTCACCAACAACTCTGAATGCTCAACTAGATCAACGAAGCACTGGATGCTGATCCTGGTTACCTGTATTTGCATCATAAAAGATGCAGGCCATATGGTGTCAATATATAGAATGTACGATCATGTGAGGGAAATCTGTAACACCTCGCTATTTTAAAGAACTTGAAAGAACTAGAATCAGAAAGAAATCATTTTTGGAAATGATCAAATTGGAAAGTTTGACAAAGTTAAACTAAGTATGAGTTTTGGGTTAAATTCAAACGACCATAACTTCTAGCTCAGGATGAGTTAGGTGGACTACAAGATACAGTAGGAAATATCTTTGAATTATCTTTCCAACGCCGCTGAGTTTGCTCAATTTTGAGTTCGTATGAGGGAGATATGTCCATTCGAAGTTGGGTTGTCTAGATAAGGAAAGTTGAAACCGGATTTTAGAGGGGTATTTTGGTCTTTTCATTACCCAATTAATTAAATCTATTTTTAGTAAATTATTTGGGGTCTAAACTGAGTTAGTTCAGTTTACGCAATTAAGAATTACGCTAGGGCTTTGAGAGAAGAAAAGAAGGAGAAAAGTCAAGGCGTTCTTGGAGATTTCTTGCGGAATCGAAGTCGTTTTGCCAAGGGTTGATCCCTAAAGAGGTATGTGAGACTTTCATAGCATTGGGTTCATTCACCCACGCGACAATCATGTTTAGTTCAGCGAAATTCATTCTAGAAAGTTGAAAGTTGATGATTTTGAATTGTGTTCTTGAATATTGGCTTTCGTTTTTGAGTTAAGTTGGGGTTGTTGAGTTCTTGAGGAAATCGTGTCGATTTTAGAGTCATTACAGATAGATTCTTGTGTACATATACTAGGTATCTGAAACTAAAGAGAATTTGAGAAAAAGAATCGAATTTAGGCGAATTGGGGTTAGAAAACGAAGAAGGAAAAAGTCGGGCGAATCTGGGTACTAGGTCCGCCTCTCGGACCTGTTCCTCAGGATGGGAAATTTTCTCTCCACGTCGCGGAGCGGTCACGGACCCTTCTGCCTCAAAATTTATTTCGCGACCAAATATTTAAATGTATCTCCGCGTCACGGACTTACTTCCAGACAGTGATTTCTTGATGGTTTCTCATGTTTAACTATCTAAAACACTCCTAAACATCATGAGATCTTTTCTATCACAAATCACAATCCTTGAATCCATAAATTCAAATTCTAGGGGAGTTAAGATCGAAGTCTAGAGAGTTCTTAGAGTCCTTTTAAAAAGTCTTTTCCAAATGCTTTAAACTTGTTTTAAGACTTGAATTTTGAGTTAAGTAAGAGTAACAAATGAAGTTCATTTCTTCAAAAGAGTATATGGGAACTAAGTATTCCCAAAGAGTAAATGTTTTCACAGTTAAACAAGAGAGGAAACAACGATTTCCAAGATAGGTTTTGAGCTAGTTTTTGAGTAATTATCTCAAACCACAGAAAGAGTTTTTGTTTTTAAAAATATGAGCTGAGTATTTTGAGAGTAGTATTGAGCACCGATGTGGGACAAGTTCATAATAACTCAATGTCTTCATAAACCATGTAGCCAACGTGAGTAGAAGGGGTCATACTTTTTAGATGATTCCTTAGTATTTTTTAGCATAGACTAGTGGATCCACTTAGTTGAGGCGTTTTATATCCCGACAAGTTATTAGGACAGTTCTGGCAGCGTGGGCGAGATGCTGTATCATCACATAGCTCATAGTGATGGTTGTCGGTTAGAGAAACTCCCACAGAATTATATTACTTTACTCTATTATTAAATTTAAGTTGCTATTTACTGTTTAAAAGCTTTATATAAAGTGCATCTTTACTGTTGTTTATTTCTGCATTGAGTTGAGTATTCATGAGTTGAGTAAAGCTGAGGTAAGTGTTTCTTTCAGTATTCATTTCGAGCTTATGTCATGTTTAGTTTTCCCCTCACATGCTCATACATTAAATGTACTGATGCCATTTGGCCTGCATCGTTTTATGATGTAGATACAGGTAACTAGGCTCAGCATCCAGCGCCTCGTTGATCTAGTTTAGCAATCAGAGTCTGTTGGTGAGCCTCCTTACTTTCTGGAGGATTCCTATTTACATTGTTTTAGTACTTTCAGTTGTTAGGATGATGGGGGGTCTTGTCCCGACATCCCTCATAGTTTAGAGGCTTCATAGACAGCTAGTTAGTTCATTTGTCTTTACATTTTCATTTTATTATGTTGAGACTTGAGTTTGCCTTATTGGCCAGTTGAATGTTTCCTTACAACATTCTAGTTTATTACATAGATTTATCTTTTTGTTGAGTAAAGTCTTCCGCTAAGAGTTAAGCCAGGCCAAGGGTTCACTTGGGGCCAACAATGGTTCTCTAGTGCCAGTGCCGCCCAGGGTGTATGCTCGGGGCGTGACAAACTTAGTATTAGAGCACATAGTTCAAGAGTTCTAGGGAGTCTATGAAGCCGTGTCTGTAGAGTCCTAGTTATCGGTGTGAAGCGCGCCACATCTACAATTAGGAGGTTGCAACATTTAGGAACTATCTCACTTCTTTCATATTCATTGCAGGCGATAGAGTTAATCTCTATGAAAGTTTCTTTCTAACTCGTGCTTGCGTGTGTCTTCAGATCCTGCCTCCACAAAGAGCTGTCTGAGGTCATCCTGCTAGGAGGAACGTTGAAGAGTAAGGGGTACCTAATGCATCAGAACTGCAACCCCAAGGAGAGGTCACTAATGCTGAATTCTGGGAAGCTATCCGAATGCTAAGTCAGGCGGTGACCAATCAAGTTGGGCAACAGAGAGGGGCTCGACAGGAAGTGGCTGATAATTCAAGGATCCATGAGTTTTTAAGGATTAATCCTCCAAGCTTCACTAGTTCAAGTGTCACTGAGGATTCGAAGAACTTTGTAGTGGAACTGCTGAAAGTGTTTGAGGTTATGCATGTTGCTGAAGCTGAGCGAGTGGAACTAGCTGCCTATTAACTGAAGAGTGTTGCTAGGACTTGGTTTGACCAGTGGAAAAAAAAGGTAGGGCTGAGGATGCACCAATTTTGAGCTGGGCTGTATTCAAAAGTTCTTTCTTGGGGTATTTCTTTCCTCGTAAACTGAGAGAACCCAAGGTACGAGAATTCCTTACCCTTAAGCAGGAACCTATGAGTGTTCATGAGTACAGTTTGAAGTTCACCCAACTTTCTCGATATGCTCCGGATATGGTTGCTGATATGAGGAGCAGGATGAGTCTGTTTGTTGCTGGGTTGTCTCATCTGTCAAGTAAGGAGGGAAAGGAAATTATGCTAATGGTGACATGGACATAGCGAGACTTATGGTTTATGTGCAGCAAGTTGAGGAAGAGAAGATGAGGGATAGAGAAGAATTCAGAAATAAGAAAGCTAAGACAGGGAATGAGTCCGGGCAGCAAAGGAGTAATGTGAACCGGTCTTCCTTTCAACATAAGCAAAATGGACCTGCTCCATCATCTGCTAGTGCACTTGCACCAAGGAACAAAGGTGAGTATAATAGTCAGAATTCACAGAATTTCAGAGCTAGACCTGCTCAGTCTCAGGGTAGTGTGGCACAAGGAGGTAATTGGGCTCCTACATGCGCTAAGTGTGGTAGGAACCACCCAGGTGCTTGTCGTGATGGCTCTACTAGATGTTTCAAGTGCGGTCAAGAGGGTCACTTCATGAAAGAGTATCCTAAGAACAGGCAGGGCAATGGAAACAGGGGCAATAGAGTCCAATCTTCTTCAATTGGTCCACCAGATAGGGCTGCACCTAGAGGAGCTACTTCAGGGACTAGCGGAGGAGAAAACCGCCTATATGCTATCACTAGTCGCCAAGAGCAAGAGAATTCTCCAGATGTTGTCACTGGTATGATTAAAGTCTTTACTTTTGATGTTTATGCTTTGTTAGATCCAGGAGCGAGTCTATATTTTGTGACTCCTTATGTTGCGATGAATTTTGATGTTCTTCCTGAGAAACTTTGTGAGCCCTTTAGTGTTTCTACACCTGTTAGGGAGTCTATTCTAGAGAGAGAGTCTATCGTTATTGTACCATTTCCGTCAATCACAAGAGCACCATGGCTGATTTAGTGGAGTTAGACATGGTGGATTTTGATGTCATTCTAGGTATGGACTGGCTTCATGCCTGTTATGCCTCCATTGACTGTAGAACTCGAGTTGTTAAGTTTCAGTTTCCTAATGAGCCAGTATCTGAGTGGAGGCGTAGTTCAACAGTGCCTAAGGGTCGTTTGATTTCATACTTTAAGGTGAGAAAGTTAGTTTCCAAGGGTTGTGTCTATCACTTAGTCCGAGTTAATGACTCTAGTGTTGAGATACCTCCTATTGAGTCAGTTCCTGTTGTGAGTGAGTTTTTTGAGGTCTTTCCTGATGATCTACCCAGAGTCCCTCCTGAGAGAGAAATAGACTTCGATATAGATGTCCTTCCCAATGCTCGTCCTATATCTATTTCACCATATAGAATGGCTCCAGCAGAGTTGAAAGAGCTAAAAGAACAGTTGAAAGATCTCCTTGAGAAGGGTTTTATTCGACCAAGTGTCTCACCTTGGGGTGCTCCGATATTATTTGTTAGGAAGAAGGATGGTTCCCTTAGAATGTGTATAGATTACCGACAGTTGAACAAGGTTACTATCAAGAATAAGTATCCTCTTCCGAGAATTGATGACCTCTTCGATCAACTTCAGGGTGCTACTTGTTTTTCTAAGATAGACCTTAGATCTGGCTACCATCAGTTAAGAGTAAGGGACTGTGATATTCCAAAGACAGCTTTCAGGACCCGTTATGGTCATTATGAGTTTCTGGTCATGTCATTTGGTTTAACTAATGCGCCTGCAACGTTCATGGACCTTATGAATAGAGTATTCAAGCCTTATTTAGATATGTTTGTTATCGTATTCATTGATGACATACTAATCTATTCGAGGAATGAGGAAGATCATGCTAGTCATCTCCGAGTAGTTCTCTAAACTCTCAGAGATAGGGAGTTAAATGATAAGTTTTCTAAGTGTGAGTTTTGGCTTGAGTCGGTGGCATTCTTAGGCCACATTATTTCCGGTGATGGGATTAGAGTTGATACTCAGAAAATAGAGGCAGTGCAGAATTGGTCCAGACCCACATCTCCAATTGATATTAGGAGTTTCTTGGGGTTGGCTGGATATTATAGAAGGTTCGTAGAGGGGTTCTCACCCATTCCGTCCCCTTTGACCAAGTTGAATAAAAAATTAGTTAAGTTTCAATGGTCTGAAGCTTGTGAGAAAAGCTTTCAGGAATTGAAAACTAGGTTGACTACTGCCCCAATATTGACCTTACCAGAGGGTACGCAAGGCTTTTTTGTATATTGTGATGCGTCCAGAGTTGGTTTGGGTTGTATGTTAATGCAGAATGGTAAAGTTATAACTTATGCCTCCAGACAGCTGAAAGTTCAAGAGAAGAATTACCCAACACATGATCTAGAGTTGGCTGCCGTAGTATTTGCTTTGAAAATATGGGTTCATTATCTTTATGGTATTCATGTGGATGTGTTCACAGATCACAAAAGTCTTCAGTATATGTTTAGTCAGAAAGAGCTTAATCTCAGACATAGGAGGTGGTTAGAGTTACTCAAGGATTATGACATGAGTATTCTATACCACCCATGTAAGGCTAATGTTGTTGCTGATGCCTTGAGTAAGTTGTCTATGGGTAGTACCGCCCATGTTGAGGAAGAAAAGAGAGAGTTAGCAAAATATGTGCATGGACTTGCACGATTAGGAGTTCGATTAATGGATTCCACAGAAGGAGGAGTGGTGGTGATGAATGGGGCTGAGTCATCATTAGTGTCAGAAGTGAAAGAAAAGCAAGACCAAGATCCTATTTTGCTTGAATTGAAGACAAATGTTCATAATAAAAAATTAATGGCTTTTGAACAAGTTGGAGATGGTGTATTGAGGTATCAAGGTAGGTTGTGTGTACTAAGGGTAGATGAACTCCAAGAGAGGATAATGGAGGTAGCTCATAGCTCCAGATATTCCATTCATCCGGGTTCCACAAAAATGTATCGTGACTTGAGGGAAGTATATTGGTGGAATAGTATAAAGAAAGGTATTGCTGAGTTCGTTGCTAAGTGCCCGAATTGTCAACAAGTTAAAGTAGAGCATCAAAGGCCCGGTGGTATGGCTCAGAATATAGAACTTCCGGAATGGAAGTGGGATATGATCAATATGGATTTCATTACTGAGTTTCCACGGTCTCGCAGGAACATGATTCTATTTGGGTGATTGTTGATAGAATGACAAAAGCAACCCACTTTTCGCCGGTTGAGATCTTTCCTATCACAAATCACAAATCACAATCCTTAAATCCATAAATTCAAATTCAAGGGAAGTTAAGAACCAAGTCTAGAGAGTTCTTAGTGTCCTTTAAAAAAGTCTTTTGCAAATGCTTTAAACTTGTTTTAAGACTTGAGTTTTGAGTTAAGTAAGAGTAACAAATGAAGTTCATTTCTTCGAAAGAGTATATGGGAACTAAGTATTCCCAAAGAGTAAATGTTTTCACATTTAAACAAGAGAGGAAACACGAATTTCCAAGAGAGATTTTGAGCTAGTTTTAGAGTAATTATCTCAAACCACTGAAAGAGTTTTTGTTTTTAAACATATGAGCTGAGTATTTTGGGAGTAGTGTTGAGCACCGATGTGGGGATGAGTTCATAACAACTGAATGTCTCCATAAACCATGTAGCCAACGTGCGTAGAAAGGGTCATACTTTTTAGATGATTCCTTAATGCTTTTTAGCATAGACTAGTGGATCCACTTAGTTGAGGCGTTCTATATCCCGGCAAGTTATAGGACAATTCTCGCAGCGTGGGCGAGACACTATATTATCACATAACTTATAGTGATGGTTGTCGGTTAGAGAAACTCCCACAGAATTATATTACTTTACTATATGATTAAATTTGAGTTGCTATTTACTGTTTAAAAGCTTTATATAAGCTGCATCTTTACTGTTGTTTATTTCTACATTGAGTTGAGTATTCATGAGTTGAGTAAAGCTGAGGTAAGTGTTTCTTTCAGTAGTCATTTCGAGCTTATGTCGTGTTTAGTTTTCCCCTCGCATGCTCGTACTGTAACACCCCTAAATACTAACCAAGAGTCGCATGTCGATACATCATTGCTTAATTACTACAATATGTTTTACTCTCATTTTGGGAACTTGAAATTTTGTGATATTTGCAAACTTGCTTAACATAAATTGTGACCATAATTTAAGGGATTGTATTGAGGTATTTACGTAATATTCTAATTAGAATTATGTATAACTTGAAAGGAAGGTGAGGGATATACATATAGGTATATATGTATGCATTTTGGGCAGCCAACTTTTTGTTTGGGCAGCCACCTTTTAGTGACAGTTGTACATGTGATAAACATCACTTTTGAGATTATATTTTGACACCTCCTCTAGTGAAATTTATTTCCCCTGAAGTCTAAGAACCTTAGAACATTATCTAACCAGTTGTTCTTCAAAATCACAAGAGAAAAACTTGGTCCTTTTGGCTGGAATTCGAGACACACCCTTCCCTTGGGTAAGTGATGAAATCTGTTTCTGAGCTGGGTAGTGTTTATTATTTTAAGAATATCTCGTTATCTAGAACTTAGTTTACAGTGACTAAATATGATTTGGAAATATTATTCATATACCTACAACTCTTATGTTTATGTAAAACTCTAATTTAGCTGTTATGAATACGAAATATGGGACGCAACATAGGATAAGTTCTGTCCAGATTTCGGAATTAGAAATCCTGTTTGATCAACTGTTAGTGTTTTGATTATATTTTTTTGTACAAAATATATTTTGTAGTTATTCTTGATTATTTGCAACCTTAAGATATGTACCTACATCTTTCATGAAGGATATAAAGTCCAGTTTTACCGTTTTCCATTTCAAATCTAAGTTGCGACATGAGGTACTAGGCTGGCCAGAATTACTGTTTTGGGAGCATAGTCGTATTTGTACAGGCTAAACTTACTTGTGATGATAATCTTATTTTACGTCAACATTATTGAGCTGCTAGTAATTAAAGAAGTTATTCAATTTTATTTTTAAGGTTGTGTATACTCGTGAACAAGTTGAGGACCTTGATACGTTGGTTGGTCTACGGTTTGAACTCTTGAAGTTGTGTTGGAGTGTTTCTATACTAAAGCACCGAGGTTTGTGTATAAACTTTTACTTGTACTCTTTTTACCTGCTGGTATATCTGAAAGTTTATCTTGGTACCTTGGTTACCTCTTGTCACTTTGCATTGTCGTGTTGGTATCCTTTAAGACATTAAGGACACTTGTGTAACTCGCCCACTTGTACGGATTGTTTGATCACCTGGCACTCTTGTTGGGACCTTGTCCTTCTTGTGGCTGTGACTTTATCACTATTGCCATGCCTCTTGATTCGGATCATTTGCCATCTAGACTATGGATTTTTAGTTCTTCTTAAGTATGGAAGTTGTCCGTTTTAAGTACGAACTAGAAAGCCATTTTTAATATGGTTCTTCTTTATCTTGATTATTGGGATTCGACCCTTCTTGATGCAGGGCGTCGATCCTTCTTGATACCTGCTTATGCTTGGTGTGATGACATGATGTATATATTGGGCGAGCATTGTTATTGAATCTCTTAGAAAATGGTGCTATGAGCTATCTTGACATTTGGATCTTTAAATATCAAAGTTAATACTCTTTATATATTGTTTACTTGATTTATTTATTATGTTTCAATTGCACTGCTCATGACTTGAGAAAGGTAGCTTGGTGAATCTGAGGGCTCCGAACCTATAGTTTTTACACCACTAAGCTATATGCTTAGCGATAGTTGTTTCTATCGTAGGGAATGATCGAGAGGAGGCATGAAGCTGGCCATTGGAGATGGAGATTTTGAGAGCCTTAAGGAAGATCACATTTGCATATAGGCATCTACATTTTTTATAAACCTTGGGACTTGTACATGATCTATCTGTTGTACATGTACATAAAATTTTGAAGGCTAATTTGATCATGTCACCATGGGTTGTAATCTAAGATGGCTATACATTTTGTTCATGGTGTGTAAACCCAAGTCTTGTAATACACTAAATTTACTATTTGTTTTGAATGTTTGTGTGAATCATGAACCGGCTAATTTTGGGACTCGGAAGTTGGTAATATTCTTTTTATATCATTTTTAAGTCTGAGGATAATATATGCCTGAAAATCTTGTAAGTTATTTGCTTAGATTATTTTGGAAGGGTTTTTCCGCCATAAGTTAAAATTCTATGCAATATCAATTTGATATCAAATAAATGTTTAAATGGGCAGGATGCACATCCTTAACTATTTTTTTCTTTATGAACCTAATCCCTCTACTAGATTATAATCAATATGCTCGTCGTTAATCTCTTTTAAATGTCGCAAGTATTAAATTAGATTTCTTGTTTAAGTGGTAGTATCCTTCCGAAAGGGTCGCTACACGTACATTCAATGTACTGATGCCATTTGGCCTGCATCATTTTATGATGCAGATACAGGTAATCAGGATCAGCATCCAGTGCCTCGTTGATCCAGTTTAGCACTCAGAGTCCGTTGGTGAGCCTCCTTGCTCTCCGGAGGATTCCTATTTACATTATTTTAGTACTTTCAGTTGTTAGGATGATCAGGGGTCTTGTCCCGACATCCCTCATAGTTTAGAGGCTTCATAGACAACTAGTTAGTTCATTTGTCTTTACATTTTCATTCTGTTATGTTGAGACTTGAGTTTGCCTTATTGGCTAGTTGAATGTTTCCTTACAACATTCTAGTTTATTACATGGATTTGTCTTTGTTGAGTAAAGTCTTCCACTAAGAGTTAAGTCAGGCCAAGGGTTCGCTTGGGGCCAACAATGGTTCTCGAGTGCCAATCCCGCCCAGGGTGTAGGCTCGGGGCGTGACAAAATCTAAAAAATACATAAGCTTGAACTCGAATCTGATAGAAATACTTACCTCATCTCTACTCAATTCATGGATACTCAACTCAATGCAGAAATAAACACAATATAGACGCAGTTTATATAAGCATTTGAAACAGTAAATAACATCTCGAAGAATTGGAAAAAATACAGTAATATCTCAGTTGTATATAATAATACAAAAATAAACTCTGTTTGGGAGATTCTCTTACCAAAAATAATCACTATGAGCTATGTGATGATACAACGTCTCGCCCACGCTGCCAGAACTGTCCTATACCTTGCCGGGATATAGAATGCCTCAACTAAGTGGATCCACTAAGCTATGCTTAAAATTATTAAACAGTATGACCCTTTCTACCCACGTTGGCTACATGGTTTATGAAGACTTGAGTTATCTGAACTCGTCTCCATATTGGTGCTCAATACTACTCCCAAAAATATACACAGCTCATATGTTTAAAAACATAACTCTTTCTGTGGTTTGAGATTATTACTCAAAATCTTTCTCTTAAAAGAGATGGTACTCAGAACTACTCATGAAAACTCATTCGGAAATCTGTGTTTCCCTCTCATCCTAAATGTGAAAACATTTACTCTTTGGGAATACTTAGTCCCCATATATCATTTTTGAGAAAATGAACTTCACTATTACTCTTATTCAACTCAATGCTCAAGTCTTAAAATAAGTTTAAAACATTTGTAAAAGACTTTTTGAAAAAACTCGAAGAACTCTCAAGACTTGACTCTTAGCTCTACCTTGAATTTGAATTTATGGATTCAAGATTATGATTCATGTTTATGGATGATTTCTAGATGTTTAGAAGTCATTTATAGTAGTTAAAAATTGATAGGAAGTGTTAGTACACTTTAGAAGGACTCAGACAGGCTAAACGACGGAAAACGGGTGGGGGCAGGCGACCCTGGTGCACTGCTGGCGCGGGGGGCCAGCCCCTAAAGTTCAGAGACTCCTTTAGCAGTGCGCCACGCCAGCCCTGCTGGCGCGCCACCTTTCTCCCGGGTCAATCCGATGAATTTTTCAACTCGTTTTTTGATTTTTATTCGATTAATTTCAATTTTTTTTCGCAATTCCTCTTTAGATTCAGATACCCAATACATGTACACAAGAATATACTAAAAAACAACTCTAAAAATCGATACGATTATCTCAAGAAACTCATCAATTCCATCCTAATTCAAGAACGAAAGCAAATTCAAGAGAACTAATCAAGAATATCAACTCTTCAACTTTTTAGGACGAAATTTCATTGAAATTAACATGATTGGCGCGTGGGTGAATAAACCCAACGCTATGTGAACTCACATACCTCTTTAGGGATCAACCCTTGGTGAAACGACCTTCGATTCCATAAGAAATCTCCAAGAACGCCTGGACTTTTCTCCTTTTCTCCTCTTCTTGAACTATTCTCAAAACCCTAGGCGTTAATTTTGATTGCGTAAACTAAACCAAATCAGTTTAGACCCCTAATTAATTACTAAAAATGAAATAACTTGATTGGGTAAGGAAAAGACCAAAATACCCCTCTTAAATCCGGGTAACTTTCCTTAACCGGACAGCCCGACTTCAAACGAGCATATCTTTCTCATACGAGCTCGAAATTTAGCAAACTCGGTGGCGTTGGAAAGATGATTCCAAGACCTTTCATTGGATATCTTATAGTCCACCTAACTAATCATGTACTAAAAATTATGGTCATTTGAAGTTGACCCAAAACTTATACTTAGCATAACTTACCAAAATTTCTAAATTTACTCTTTCCAAAAATAGTTCTTTCTAATTCTAGTTCTTTCTAAGGCGGGATGTTACAATATCTCCCCCTTGGGATCATTCGTCCTCGAATGAGATTACTCTAAGTAGATTAAGGGTGTAACATCTAACATTTAGCTCAAACATCCAACAAGCAATATATAACACAACATGTCAACTTAAAATAAATGCCAAGAAAAGGATTAGTACCTTAGTTTGGAACTTCTACGGACTCGAAGAGATATGGGTACCTCTTCTTCATGTCCTCTTCAGCTTCCCAAGTAGCTTCCTTAACAAACTTATTCCTCTACAGAACCTTGATTGATGCTACTTCCATGGTCCTCAACTTAGGAACCTGGCGATCTAGAATCTAAACAGGAATCTCCTCATAAGATAAGCTATCCTTAATACCAATATCTTCAGTAGGTATGATAAGTGAAGGATCGCCCATACACTTCTTCAACATAGAAATGTGAAATACTGGATGGATAACTGCTAACTCTTGTGGTAGCTCCAACTCATAAGCCATGTTATCAATCCTCTTGGATATTCTGTAAGGACCAATATATCGGGGACTAAGCTTCCCCTTCTTTCCAAATCTCATAACACCCTTCATGGGTGAAACCTTCAAATAAACCCAATCATCTACTTCAAACTCTAAGTATCTTCTCCTAACATCTGTATAGGATTTCTGACGACTCTGCGTTGTTTTCAACCTTTCTTGGATAATATTTACTTTATCCATAGCTTGATGAACTAAGTGTGGTTCTATCAATCCATCTTCACCAACCTCAAACCATCCGATAGGAGATTTGCATCTTCTCCCATAAAGAGCCTCATACAGAGCCATCTGGATGCTGGAGTGTTAACTATTGTTGTAAGCAAACTCTATGAGAGGTAGGTGATCATCCCAATTACCTTTGAAATCAATCACACAAGCCCTCAACATATCTTCTAAAGTCTGTATTGTGCGCTCTGCTTGACCATCTGTCTGAGGATGAAACACAGTACTCAAATTCACTTTCGAACCCAAACCTTTCTGGAAAGACTTCCAGAATTGTGCAGTAAATTATGCACCTCTATCTAAAATAATCAACACCGGAACTCCATGAAGTCTAACTACCTCTTGAAGATATAACTTGGCATAATCCTCTTCTGAATGGGTAGTCTTTACCGGCAAAAAGTGGGCTGATTTAGTCATTCGATCTACAATCACCCAAATGGAATCATGATGCCTGCGAGACCGCGACAAACCAGTAATTAAGTCCATATTGATCATGTCCCACTTCCTTTCTGAAATCTCTATATTCTGAGCCATACCACCGGGTCTCTGGTGCTCTACCTTAACTTGTTGGCAATTCGGACACTTAGCAACGAACTCTGCAATGCTCTTCTTCATACCACTCCACCAATAGACTTCTCTCAAGTCACGATACATCTTTGTGGAACCTGGATGGATAGAATATCTAGAGCTATGAGCTTTCTCCATGATCCTCTCTTGAAGTTCATCCACCCTTGGCACACATAATCTACCTTGATACCTCAATACACCATCTCCCCCTTGTTCAAAAGCCATCACTTTTTGCTTATGAACATTTGCCTTCAACTCAAGCAAAATAAGATCTTGGTCTTGTTTCTCTTTCACTTCGGACACTAATGATGATTCAGCCCCATTCATCACCACCATTCCTCCTTCATTGGAATCCATTAAACGAACTCCCAATCGCGCAAGTCTTTGCACATCTTTAGATAAATCTTTCTTGTCTTCCTCAACATGGGCAGTACTACCCATAGACAATCTTCTCAAGGCATCAGCAACAACATTAGCCTTACCTGGGTGATAGAGAATACTCATGTCATAATCCTTGAGTAACTCCAACCACCTCCTATGTCTGATATTAAGCTTTTTCTGTCTAAACACATACTGAAGGCTCTTATGATCGGTGAACACATCTACATGCACACCATAAAGATAGTGACGCCATATTTTCAAAGCGAATACTACATCAACCAACTCTAGATCATGGGTTAGGTAATTGCTCTCATGAATCTTAAGCTGTCTGGAGGCATAAGCTATAACATTACCATTCTGCATTAAAACACAACCCAGTATAACTCTCGATGCATCACAGTATACCACAAAACCTTGTGTACCCTCTGGTAAGGTCAATACTACGGCAATAGTCAACCGCTTTATCAATTCCTAAAAACTTTTCTCGTAAGCTTCAGACCATTGAAACTTAACTGTTTTCTGAGTCAACTTGGTAAATAGAGATGAAATAGATGAAAACCCCTCGACGAACCTTCTATAATAACCGGCCAATCCCAAGAAACTCCTAATATTGATTGGAGACATGGGTCTAGGCCAGTTTTGCACTGCCTCTATCTTTTGGGTGTCAACTTGAATTCTATCACCGGAAACAATATGGCCTAAGAATGCCAAAAACTCAAGCCAAAATTCACACTTAAAAAACTTAGCATATAACTCCTTATCCTTGAGAGTTTGAAGGACTATTCTGAGATGACTAGCATGATTTTCCTCATTCCTCGAATAGATTAGAATGTAATCAACGAATACGATAACAAACATATCTAAATAAGGCTTATACTCTGTTCATAAGGTCCATGAATGTTGCATGAGCATTAGTCAAACCAAATGACATAACTAGGAAGTCATAATGACCATAGCGGGTCCTAAAAGTTGTCTTAGGGATATCACTTTCTTTTACTCTCAACTGATGATAGTCAGATCTGAGGTCTATCTTAGAAAAACAAGTGGCACCCTGAAGCTGATCGAAAATATCATCAATTCTCAGAAGAGGATACTTATTCTTGATAGTAACCTTGTTCAACTAACAGTAATCTATACACATTCTAGGAGAACCATCTTTCTTTCTCAAAAATAAGACCGGAGCGCCCCAAGGTGAGATACTTGGTCGAATGAAACCTTTCTCAAGAAGATCTTTCAACTGCTCTTTTGACTCTTTTAACTCAGATGAAGCCATTCTATATGGAAAAATAGAGATAGGATGAGTATCGGGAAGAATATCTATACCGAAGTCTATTTCTCTCTCAGGAGGGACTCTGAGAAGATCGTCTAGAAAGACCTCTGGAAACTCACTCACAACTGGAACTGACTGAATAGGAGGTGTCTCAACATTAAAGTCATTAACTCGGACTAAGTGATAGACATAACCCTTGAAAACTAACTTTCTCGCCTTAAGGTACGAAATAAAATGACCCTTAGGCAATGCTGAACTACTGCTCCACTCAATAACTGGCTCATTAGGAAAATGGAACTTAACAACTCGATTCTACAATTGACTGAGGCATAACAGGCATGAAGCCAGTCCATACCTAGAATGACATCAAAATCTACCATATCTAACTCAACTAAGTCACCCATGGTGTTCTTGTGATTGACGGAAATGGTACAATCACGATAAACTCTCTCAGCTAGAATAGACTCTCCAACAGGTGTGGAAACATTGAAGGGCTCAAGAAGTTGCTCAGGAAGGATATTAAAATTCATAGCAACATAAGGAGTCACAAAATATAGACACGCTCCTGGATCTAGCAAAGCATAAACATCAAAAGTAAAGACTTTGATCATACCAGTGACAACATCTGGAGAATTCTCTTGCTCTTGGCGACTAGTGATAGCATATAGACGGTTTGCCCCTCCGCCGGTCCCTGAAGTAGCTCCTCTAGGTCCGGCTCTGTCTGGTGGAGCAACTGAAAATGATTGGGCTTTAGTACCCCTATTTCCACCGCTCTGCCTGTTCTTAGGGCACTCTTTCATGAAGTGACCCTCTTGACCACACTTGAAGTAACCAGCGGAGCCATCACGACACGTTCCTGGGTGGTTCCTACCACATCACATGTAGGAGTCCAATTACCTCCTTATGCCACACTATCTTGAGACTGTGCAGGTCTAGCTCTGATGTTTTGTGAATTTTGATTATTGAACTCACCTTTATTCCTTGGTGCAGGTGCACTAGTAGATGATGGAGCAGGTCCCTTTTGCTTATGTTGGAAAGATGACCGGTTCGCATTACTCTTCTGCTGCCCGGACTCATTCCCTGATGTCTTAGCCTTCTTGTTTCTAAACTCTTCTCTATCCCTTAGCTTATCCTACTCAACCTGCTGCACATGGATCATTAGCCTTGCTATGTCCATATCTCCTATCAGCATATCTGCCTTGCCCTCTTTGCTTAACAGACGAGACAACCCAGCAATGAACAAACTCATTCTACTCCTCATATCAGCAACCATCTTCGGAGCATAACGGGAAAGTTGGGTGAACTTAAGGCTATACTCGTGCACGCTCATAGGTTCCTGCTTAAGAGTAAGGAATTATCGTACCTTTGCTTCTCTTAGTTCCCGGGGAAATAAACGCCCCAAGAAAGCCTCCTCAAACATAGCCCAACTCACAAGTGGTGCACCTTCAACTCTATTCTTCTTCCATTGATCAAACCAGATTCTAGCGACACCCTTCTATTGGTATGCAGCTAGTTCCACTCTCTCAGCATCAGCAACATGCATAATCTCAAAAACCTTCTCAAGCTCTTCAACAAAGTTTTTCGGATCCTCAGTGACACTTGAACCAGTGAAGCTTGGAGGATTCATCCTTAAGAACTCACGGATTCTAGACGTATCAGCCACATCCTGTCGAACCCCTCTTTGTTGCCCAACTTGGTTGGTCACAGCTTGACTCAACATCCGGATAGCTTCATAGAACTCAGCATTAGTGACCTCTCCTTGGGGTTGCACTTCTGGTGCATTGGGTACCCCTTGATCCTAAACATTCCTCCTAGCAGGACGACCTCAGACAGCTCTTCGTGGAGGCATGATCTGAAAGATACGCGCAAGCATGAGTTAGAAAGAAACTTTTATAGAGATAAACTCTATCACACGAAATGAGTATGAAAGAAGTGAGATAGTTCCTACATGTTGCAGTCTCCTAATTATAGATGTGGCGTGCTTTACACCGATAACTAGGATTCTACAGACATGGCTTCATAGACTCCCTAGGACTCTTGAACTCTGTGCTCTGATACCAAGTTTGTCACACCCCGAGCCTACACCCTTAGCGGGACTGGCACTCGAGAACCATTGCTAGCCCCAAACGAACCCTTGGCCTGGCTTACTACTCAGCGGAAGACTTTACTCAACAAAGATAAACTCATGAAATAAACTTAGAATGTTGTAAAGGAAACATTCAACTGGCCAATGAGGCCACTCAAGTCTTATAATAAAACAACTAAAATGAACAAGACTAATGAACTAATAATGTCTAACTATATATGAAGCCTCTAATACTATGAGGGATGTTGGGACAAGACCCCCGATCATCCTAAAAACTGAAATGACAAACAATGATAAAAGGGATCCTCCGGAAAGTAATGAGGCTCACCAACAACTCTGAATGCTCAACTGGATCAACGAAGCGCTGGATGCTGATCCTGGTTACCTGTATCTGCATCATAAAAGATGCAGGCCAAATGGCGTCACAACATGGAATGTATAAGCATGTGAGGGTAAATCTAAATGAGACATAAGCTTGAACTGGAATCTGAAAGAAACACTTACCTCATCTCTACTCAACTCATGGATACTCAAATCAATGGAGAAATAAACACAATATAGATGCATTTTATATAAGCATTTAAAACAGTAAATAACATCTTGAAGAATTGGAAAAAATACAGTAGTATCTCAGTTGTATATAATAATACAAAAATAAACTCTGTTTGGGAGATTCTCTAACCGACAACCATCACTATGAGCTATGTGATGATACAACGTCTCGCCCATGCTTCCAGAACTGTCCTATACCTTGCTGGGATATAGAATGCCTCAACTAAGTGGATCCACTAAGCTATGCTTAAAAGTATTAAGGAATCATCTAAAAAGTATGACCCTTTCTACCCATGTTGGCTACATGGTTTATGAAGACTTGAGTTATCTGAACTCATCCCCATATCGGTGCTCAATACTACTCCCAAAAATATACTCAGCTCATATGTTTAAAAACATAACTCTTTATCATAAAAGAAATGATACTCAGAACTACTCATGAAAACTCATTTGGAAATCAGTGTTGCCTCTCATCCTAAATGTGAAAACATTTACTCTTTGGGAATACTTAGTCCCCATATATCATTTTTAAGAAAATGAACTTCACTCTTACTCTTACTCAACTCAATGCTCAAGTCTTAAAACAAGTTTAAAACATTTGTAAAAGATTTTTTGAAAAGACTCGAAGAACTCTCAAGACTTGACTCTTAGCTCTACCTTGAATTTGAATTTATGGATTCAAGGTTATGATTCATGTTTATGGATGATTTCTAGATGTTTAGAAGTCATTTAGAGTAGTTAGAATCGATAGGAAGTGTTAGTACACTTTAGAAGGACTCAGACGGGCTAAACGATGGAAAACGGGTGGGGGCAGGCGACCCTGGCGCACTGCTGGCGCGGGGTGCCATCCCCTAAAGTTCAGAGACTCCTTTTTGGTGCACTGCTGGCGCATCAGTGGCGCGTCGTGCCGCGCCACCCATCCTCGAGGTCAATCTGACAAATTTTTCAACTCGTTTTCTGATCTTAATTCGACTAAATTCGATTCTTTTTTTCAATTCCTCTTTAGATTCAGATACTTAATACATGTACACAAGAATATACTAAAAAAAAACTCTAAAAATTGATACAATTATCTCAAGAGACTCATCAATTCCATCCTAATTCAAGAACGAAAGCAAATTCAAGAACACTAATCAACTCTTCAACTTTTTAGGATGAAATTTTGCTGAAACTAACATGATTGGCGTGTGGGTGAATAAACCCAATGCTATGTGAACTCACATACCTCATTAGGGATCTATCCTTGGTGAAACGACCTTCGATTTCATTAGAAATTTCCAAGAACGCCTGGACTCGTCTCCTTTTCTCCTCTTCTTAAACTATTCTCAAAATCCTAGGCCTTAATTTTAATTGCGTAAACTGACCTAAATCAGTTTAGACCCCTAATTAATTACTAAAAACGAAATAACTTGATTGGGTAAGGAAAAGACCAAAATACCCCTATTAAATCCAGGTAACTTTCCTTAACCGGACAACCGAACTTCAAATGGGCATATCTCCCTGATATGAGCTCAAAATTTAGCAAACTTGGTAGCGTTGGAAAGAGGATTCTAAGACCTTTCATTTGATATCTTATAGTCAACCTAACTCATCCTATACTAAAAGTTATGGTCATTTGAAGTTGACCCAAAACTTATACTTAGCATAACTTGCCAAAATTTCCAAACTTACTCTTTCCAAAAATAGTTCTTTCTAAGGCGGGATGTTACAAGTGCAGGTTTCTTTGACCCAACCTACGGACCGTAGGAAGTCCTACTGAAAACTCTTTGAAAGAGGGAAGTCACAAACGAATCCTCTGACGGCTAATGAAGAGTTTTCTTAGCCAGGATCACATCCTTTGAGGATGCAAATTGTATTACAGAATAACAAGCACCTAGATGTAAATCCTCCGGCCCTAACCCAAAATTCTTACTTCATAAGAATGGTTTTTGATGAGATGGCAAACCTTCAAACCTTTCGAACGAAAAAGGGATTTTGATGATGACATCACAAACCAGGTTCACATAGAATATGTTTGAATTCAAAAGTAAAAGGCGGGAAAAAGAAGGCAGTTGGGGTATAAAGCAAATTGAGTCAAAAGAGGAAAACGGAAAAAGTGGAAGAAAACCAACACAAATAAGGAAAGAGATATTTAAGTTCAAGAAGGAAAAGAATTAGTATTTGAGAAAAAAAAATTTCTTTCCTTTTACAAAATGGTCAAGTCAGAAAACAATTCTTATAAAATGACAATGCACAAGAACGAAAAAGTTATCTTTCGAATCAAGAACAGAAAAACTATCATAAGCGAAGGCTAACCCATTTGAGAGATCACAAAAGTTGAAGAAAAGAAGTTCTAGAATTAGGATTTCTTTTGTGTTTAGAGTTGCATTGATTTGTCTTGAATCAGTGTTTAGAGTTTTGTGAGAGTGTAACAAGAAGTGGGTTTGGCTTATTGGAGAGTAGAGTTAAGAGAGAGTTGTGACAAGAAGTGAGTTTGGCTTCTTTGAAAGTAGGGTTAAGAGAGAGTTGTGACAAGAAACGTGTTTAGCTTATTGGAGAACAGAGTGAGAGAGAGCTGTAACAAGAAGTGGGTTTGACTTCTTGGTGAGGAGAGTTGTCTTGGATGGACCAACCATACCCATAAAAACTGGAGCTGATGGAATCACCAAAGTACCGAAAGAAAGAAAAGAGTGGGATGTGCCAGACAAGCTAGTTATTCAGAACAATGCCAAGGTGAAGAAGATCCTAATATGTGGTATAGGTCTGGATGAGTACAATCGGATCTCATCATGCCAAGATGCCAAAGAAATATGGGAGACTCCGCATACTACTCATGAGGGAACAACCTAGGTAAAGAAGTCCAAAATTGATAATTTGAACAGGCAATATGAGCTATTCCAAATGACGGAAGGCGAAACAATACAAGACATGCATACCAAGTTCACTGGAATCATCAACGAAATGTACTCCCTAGGATAAATAATTCCAAATGGAAAGGCAGTCAGAAAACTTTTGAGTGTTCTTCCAGAGTCATGGGAAAGTAAGGTAGAGGCGATCACTGAAGCACGTGGTTTGGATGTACTAGATATGGATGAACTCATCGGAAATCTCATTACATATGAGCTTAAGAAAAATCAAGAAAAGGAAATTGGAGGAAAGAAAAAGGAGAAGGACCTGGTTCTTAAGGCCACAACACCAGAAGACTTTGAGGATGAGAATATTGCATTAATGACCAAAAGTTTCTCTATAATGTTAAAAAGGGGACAAGTGATTCAAAGAAGAAACCCTCAGAAAACAACCAAAAATTTAAGAGAACAGGTATGCCATAAGTGTGGAAACCCAGATCACTTCATCAAAAAAATTTCTCTCTAGGCTCTGGTGCAGAAAAGGAGCAGTTTTGAAAAATCAAATGAGAGCAAGAATAATAAATATATTTCCACAAACAGACGCATGAGCAATCAAGAAGCAGATCTATCAATGAAGAAAACATTTGCTGCAATGGGAAACCTATCAGAAGAAGAGTCTGAGGACGGGGAATTTGAAGATCAGTCATTACTTGCAATTGAGTAAACAAATAAATATGGTTTTCTTGCACTGGTTGCCACAACTGAACCAGAAGAAGAAATAAATATTTGTCAATCACAACAAACAATTCATGCTTTAATGGCTGGATCAAATTCTGAAGAAGATATGCACGACAAGGTAAGTGTTTATAATATTAAATAAAATCTTACTCCTACTCAAAAAGGGAACTAGAATCCCTATTGTGCACTCTCATCAATGCATATCAGTCAACCAATTCTGAGAAGAAACTGATAATGGAGGACTATGCATCTCTAAGAGAGGAAAATGAAAACTTTGAAAAACAAAATCACCGCTTCTAAATGAGCTAAAAGAACTAAACAGTAACCTACATTCCATAACTAAATTGAATGAAGATCTCCAAAAAGAACTTCATATGACTAAGATGGAAGTAGAGCATAGTATGGGATGGACCAGGTCCTCCATTCTACTCGATAGCATCGTAAAGAGTCAATCCCCCACAAGACATGGAATAGGTTTTGACAAAAAAACTTCTGAAACTAAAAACCCCAACATAGATTGTTTATGCTCTCATTGTGGATTGACTGAACATAAAAGCCACGCCTGTCATAAAAAATGATATCTCACAAAAATAACCTAAATTTTCTTTAAAATCCATGTGAGGAAGGAGTCGCGAAACCAATTCCTAAATCGAAAACTCTCCCAAAATGGGCCAAGAGGAATCTTATTCACCTATTCTCTAACAAGCAGGGACCCAAGTGGATCTGGGTACCCAAAACTAACCTGTGAATGTTGATTGCAGGAATCGGGGAGAGGAGAGCTGAAGCAATGGTACTTGGACAGTGCATGCTCCAGACACATGACTGGAAATAAAAGTAACGTCCTCTCTCTGAGAAACTTCCAAGGCGGAAGTGTAGCTTTTGGAAATGGGAAAAATGGAGAAATACAAGGAATAGGAAAAGTGGGTCCAAAACAAAATAAAGCAATAGATAATGTGTACTATGTTAAGGGATTACAGGATAATCTGCTGAGTGTGCCCCAGATGTGCGACAAAGGAAACAATGTGCTCTTTACCTCGGATGAATGTAGAGTGGTAAACTCAATCTCAGGGAAACTGGTTCTTCTCCGAAAAAGGTAAAATAATGTGTATAAGCAAACATCATGAACCCTCAAGAGGACTCAATCAAATGTTTTAGTGTCATCACTGGCAGTTCTCTTCTTTGGCACAAAAGGATGGGAGATATCAGCTTGTCAACAACTAATAAGCTCATATCAAGAGACATGGTTAAGGGACTACCAATGAAGAAATTCAATAACGATCAAGTCTGTAGAGTGTGTTCTCATGGGAAACAAATGAATCCTCATTTAAGCCAAAAATGATGGTAAGCACTGCTAAACCTCTGGAACTACTTCATATGGATCTGTGTGGACCAATGCGCGTAGAAAGTAGAGGAGGAAAAGGGTATCTGTTTCTAATTGTGGATGACTACTCTAGATTCACTTGGACAGTATTCCTTGCAACGAAAGATGAGACATATGATATGTTCGAAATCTTTGCAAAGCTGGTTCAGAGAAAATTTAATAGTGTAATCACCAGAATTTGTTTTGACCATAGGCTAGAATTTGAGAATTCAAAATTCTTGGAATTTTGTGCTACAAATGGTGTTGATCACAACTTCTCCTCACCAAGAAGACCACAACAAAATGGTGTAGTGGAACGCAAGAATAGAACAGTGGAAGACATTGCACAAACCTTGCTGATATTAAGCAACCTTCCAAAAAATTTCTAGGCTGAGGCACTAATACTTCATGTTATCTTATCAATATATGCATGATTAGATCAGTATTAAAAAAACTCCCTATGAACTGTTGAAAGGGAGAAAACCAAACTTGACACATCTCCAAGCTTTTGGTTGTGCCTGCTATGTACACAACAATGGTAAAGATGCTTTACAAAAATTCAATGCTAAGAGCGATGAAGGAGTGTTTCTTGGATACTCATCACAGATCAAGGCATACAAGGTACTCAACAAAAGAACTAACTGTGTGGAGGAAAGCATCCATGTCATATTTGATGAAGAAAATAGCTCAAACGAAAGAAATATGGAAGACGAGCAACATGATATAGACATGACAAATCTACAGCAACTTGCAGAAGGAAAGTAAGATGATGATCCTGCAAAGGAAATAGATCTCGAGTCTGCTCTAAGAATCCATAAAACAGAAGATATAGCGAATGAGGAAAGCACTATGGGACCTGGCCCCTCACATGAAAATCAAGCAAGCAACTGGAAACACCAGAGTTGTCATCCAATACAAAATATTCTCATTCCTTTAGACTCAAGGATTCATACAAGATCAAAACTAAGGAATATGTATGCCTTGTCAGCATATGTATCCTTGATCGAACCAAAGAACATCAAATAAGCTCTCTTAGATCCCAACTGGATCATGGCCATGCAGGAGGAACTGATTCAGTTTGATCGAAGCAAGGTTTGGAACCTGGTTCCTCAACCTCATGATAGAGTTGTCATAATAACCAGATGGGTTTACACAAATAAGTTAGATGAGCAAGGGCAAGTCACACGTAACAAAGCCAGATTAGTGGTACAAGGATACAATCAAGAAGATGGAATAGACTATGATGAAACATTTGCTCCGGTAGCAAAAATGGAAGCAATTCGAGTGTTGATATCATTTGCTTCTCACATGGAACTCAAACTCTATCAGATGGACGTCAAGAGTGCCTTCTTAAACGGGTTCCTTTAAGAAGAGGTATACGTCAAACAAACCCTTGGCTTTGAAAGTCCTGATCACCCCGAATCTGTGTACAAACTAGACAAGGCATTGTACGAGTTGAAACAAGCACCAAGAGCATGGTACGATCGTCTGTCAAGTTTCCTTCTCACACATAGGTACTCAAGTGGCAAGATAGACAATACTCTGTTCCTTCGAAAACAAGGTAAAGACTTACTCATAGTTCAGGTGTATGTAGATGATATTATATTTGGAGGAACAAATGCAGTACTCGGAGTTGAATTCGCACAACTGATGAGCAGTGAATTCGAGATGAGCATGATGGGAGAACTCACTTTCGTCTTAGGGCTCCAAATCAAGCAATCTCCATCAGGAATCTCAATTCATCAACAAAAATACATCAAAGAGTTGCTGAAGAAATTTGAGATGAATGAAGCTAAGAAAAATGATACCCCCCTTAGAACAACAACAAAGCTTTATAAAGACGAACCTGGTCCCCTAGTGAATGATACAAAATATAGAGGGATGACTGGATCCCTCCTATACTTAACTGCCAGTAGACTTGACATTGTATTTAGTGTTGGCCTTTGTGCATGATTCCAATCTTGCCCAAAGGAATCTCATCTAAAGGTGGTGAAAAGAATTATGAGATATCTTAAATGAACTGTGAACCTGGTGCTATGGTATCCAACAGGAGACTCATTTGATCTGGTAGGATTTGCTGATGCAGACTACGCTGGATACTTAGTGGACAGAAAAAGGACATCAGGGATGGCATACTTTTTGGGACTATTTCTAGTGTCCTGGGCAACTAGAAAACAGAACTCAGTCGCCCTATCCTCTGCTGAAGCAGAATACATTGCAGCTGCCTCTTGCTGTACTCATTTTCTATGGATAAAACTGTAGCTCGAAGATTTTGGAATCAAAGTTGGTTGTATACCCATCAGATGCGACAATACCAGTGCGATGAACATGGCCAAGAACCCCGTCCAGCATAAACGAACCAAACATATAGATGTCTGTCAACACTTCCTTAGGGATAATGTGGAGAAAGGTCACATTATCATGACCTTCTGCAAAACTGAGGACCATGTTGCTGATATCTTTACTAAAGCTATTGGAAGAGAACCATTTGAACGAAATCGTTTAGCCTTGGGGCTGGTGATTCAAGACTAACTCTCCTCTCATAAAATCATATCAATAGACTTGTACAACAAAAAATCAGCACATAATTCTAATCAACTCATCTTGATACCTTATTTCAGGTATACATCTAGTGGAAAAGCTCATCACTCAAGTCTAATGATATTACCCTTAGTTTCCTATAACTATGGTACGGAGATGCTCACATGTCAAGGACTGGGTTCTTATCTTAACAGGTATGCACTAATCCTCTCTTGTATTCGACTTTGCATCTCACTCAAATATATGATTTTGTACTTAAAGAAGCTTAAAGAACCTGGTTCACCTATTCAACCCACTTTTAAACCCTACACACTAAAGCGGGAAAATTTCACATATTTTTTTCAAGTCACCTCCCACATCAGAACACTTAACCATCTATCACATGTCAGACCATCATCATTACTCACCCATTTTCCAACATTTCTCACCAATCGTCTCTCACAAACCACCCAAAACATCTAACTCCTCTTTCACATCACAAAAACCCCAAAATCCCAGAAATCACCATGGCCACCTCACCATACCTAGTCGCCTACTCCGATGATGAGGACTCCTCCGCCTCACCAGAAAAAAAACCCATACCAGAGTCTACCAATGCATCGTCTTAGGGGAAAGATGTCATCTCCACCGATACTCCGTTAACCCCACCTCATCCAGACCCCATTCATTAACCTTCTTCATCGAATCATCCATTATCTTCCCTACCACTATACGCATCTGGAAACCCCTTTACACCATCTCCATCTCCTCCGCACACTAAAAACCTTAGCTCTACTTCCTTCTCCCAAGCACCCCCATCTCCCATTGAAACTCCAATACCCCCAAACCCTCCTCATAAAAATCTACTAACCCTGGATATCAAGACCTTGACACAACATCCCTCAGTCCTCCTCATCCTCAAATCCCAGGTGACCACGCAAGCACATAGCTGTGAAACAGACCCATATACGTGTCCCCTTCTCATGGAGCGTAAGTAAAGCACAACTCAATGAGGCGGTTGAATCAAACAAGAAATGTCATCGCTCTGGTAAGTCTCCAGTTCGTCCATCTTCATCACTAGGTATGCTTGATTCTGAACCAAAAGAAGTGTCTGAGTCTGTTCCCTCTGCATCATAGTCCTAAAAAATAAGTAAAAACATGGCCAAATACTTGGCAACGGGGAAGGAAAGGTATTTTGGGTGTAAAATTGTTCTAATAGGAAGGACTTTTCATTCCGAAGTCCGAACTATAGAGGTTTTTACGAAGGTTCTTGATCTTTTGAAATTTCAGGGGTGGGCTAATCTATTTCTTGATACTAAGTTGATGGTGTATGAGAATGAAGTGGTTGAATTCTATGTGAATTTGAACGTGTTGGAGGAAAATGTTATGATCTCGTCTATGAATGGTGTGGAACTAGTGTTCGATCCCATTAAACTTGGAGAAAATTTTCACATACCTACTGCTGGGTTGTTTGAGTATGTGTGGTCTCAGGATGCAAATTGTATGTTGACTTCCAAGTACACAGAGTGGAGGGTTAATTCTAGGCCTAGAAAGGTTCTAAATGGGGAGATGTCATTGTTTCATAAGTTTATGTTTGAATTAGTACACAAAGGAGTTTTGCCTAGATAGGAGAGGAGACATGAGACATATTTTAGGGATATGGGGGTTGCTAATGCCTTGGATAATAAGGAACCTATTGACTGGCCCACTCTCATGATTAAGCATTTCGCACGAATTGCTGACCCTAAACCTGGTCCTCACCAGTTGGCTTTTGGAAACCTTCTCACCACAGTGTTTAAAGCCTTTAATGTTCCTTTAGGTGAAGGGAGGGCTCTGAATAGAAATGATATGTTTACCAGGTCCACACTTGATGACTGTAGACTTCTTGTTGAGGATAACCAGGTTCATGTTGTGCCCCCATGTGCTACTGGTCCGGTCACAATTCTTTTGAATGATCTCCATGTTGTCAAGGCATAGAATGATGCTCTTCGTGCTGAATTAGAAACCACCCGCACTGCTCTGGTTGAGTTGCAGGGGGGAAGTTTCTCGCCTGAAGGAACAGCTACTGCAACAACAACTTGATAGCAATGCTCGTGTGGACCGTGTTCTTCAGCTCCTTGCCATATCCCAACCCATCCAAAGCCCTTCTTCGTCCTCCTCTTAATACATTTTTCTAGTTTTTGGTGCTTCTTTAAAAAACAATCTCGGATTTTTTTATGTTTTGCGACTGTTGGATACTTTGGGTGGAGCTCCATAAGCTTAAACCTAGTGCATCTTGTTTTGTTTGGTCCATGTTCCTAACTTGTGTTGTGTTTTGTATCTTGTTTGGATGGCTAATATCCTTAGATTTATATTGATCTATGCTTCTTCTGCTTTGGTGCTACCTTTTTAGGCTCTGAGTGGTTATTATCTTGCTGTTTTGATGCCTTACTCTTCTTTTTGATATGTCAAAAGGGGGAAGTTGGTTATGTTGACTGGCTAACTCTGGGTATATTTGTCATCATCAAAAAGGGAAAATTGATGAGATGGCAAACCTTCAAACCTTTCGAACGAAAAGGGGATTTTGATGATGACAACACGAACCAGGTTCACATAGCATATGTCCGAATTCAAAAGTAAAAGACGGGAAAAAGAAGGCAGTTGGTGTACAAAGCAAATTGAGTCAAAAGAGTAAAACGAAAAAAGTGGAAGAAAACCAACACAAATAAGGAAAGAGATATTTGAATTCAAGAAAGAAAATAATTAGTATTTGAGAAAAACCAATTTCTTTCCTTATACAAAATGGTCAAGTCAGAAAACAATTCTTATAAAAGGACAAGGCACAAGAACGAAAAAGGTGTCTTTCGAATCATGAACAAAAAAACTATCATAAGCAAAGGGTTACCATTCGAGAGATCGCAAAAATTGAAGAAAATAAGTTCTAGAGTTAGGATTTCTTTTGTGTTTAGATTTGCATTGATTCATCTTGAATCAGTGTTTAGAGTTTTGTGAGAGTGTAACAAGAAGTGAGTTTGGCTTCTTGGAGAGTATAGTTAAGAGAGAGTTGTGACAAGAAGTGGGTTTGGCTTCTTGGAGAATAGAGTGAGAGAGTTGTAACAAGAAGTGGGTTTGACTTCTTGGTGAGGAGAGTTTGAGTTCTTGATTATTGAGTTGTAATCTTGAGTTGGGTTTGAAGTTAATAAAACAATATTTTTCCTTCCTAGAAAGAGGAAGGTTTTCACAATAAAGCTTTGTTTTACTGTGTGTTCAATTTCTTAGGCAAACATACAAGAACCTGGTTCTTGCATAAGGGCTAAGGTTTCTTCAGTTTTCAAAATTTTCATCCACTCTCATGAAAATTTGTGGACAAAATTACCATTATCTTTTACCTAATTTCGCTAGAAATAAACTTAGAGATAGGACCGTCCTATTTGAGAGGAAAATTAAAGAACACATGGATGGGCACATTCTATGAATCTGCTTTTATTGGTATTAGAATCACCAAAAATGGTGTTCTCAATGACCTATTTAAATAGGTAGATTAAGCTCATCGAAAGAAAGTTATACCGATGGAATAAATAATATATGTGACAATAGGTCTCCTTGCTTCAAGCACCTTTGTTAAAATAACCAGGACACTATATATCATACATCTTCATTATATCTAGCTAACTTTTTTAGTCAATCTTTTACATATACTAGGCAAGAGATTGAAAGCTAAAAGAAATGTATAAAACATTATATAAAAATGAAATAGTACACCACGAAACCTGCTTCAATGAGCCAAGGAAAAAACATTCCAAAACATTAAAGAGAAAGAAATCACTGAAATGAAGAATCATGAAAAAAACCTATGGATAACCTAACAAATCATCCTACACAGTAGTCGTCGTAATAAGATAAAACATTAATTGAACTACATGAAACCGTATATAATGATGAGTCCGAGATTTCGACTCATTTAGGGCTTTGTTTTGATATAATAAGTGTCCTCAACTGCCTAATTTATGCTCTAAACTGATGTTAAAGTGTTGATTTGCAGCTATGAAGGCTAAAGAGCAAGGCAAGGACAAGACAGGACAAAAAGGAACTAAAAAGCTGAAGAAGAAAAGAAAAGCGATCCTGGTGATCACCAAGACCACTCGGCACACCGTCGAGTGGCTCTTTAGCTCGCCCAGTGTTCCAGCATGCCAGCCCTGGGGAAGAACCAAGTTGGCGACAGAAATGGACAGTCGGCGAATCGCCGATCGACTCCGCAATGGCAATTTTGATCGCCCAAAGTTACAGGACATGGGATGCTGAAGACCAATGCAAAATGGCGATGGAAGAGAGCAAAAGGCAGATCACCGAACCACTCGGTGAGGTGCGACTTATTCCGCCGAGTGAACTTTCAAGCCAAAACGTAGGCAACTATAAATTGAAATTTAAAAGAAATTTTGAGAGGTCCCCAGATAGTTCTGATCCCCATGTTTTAGAATTAGAGTTTTTTCTTAGTTTTTCAGTTCTTATTGTAGATTTTGAGGATTTCTAAGCTTAATTTTGAGGATTTGCAAGTGAGTTTCTGAATTTAATCATTTTGGAACATTGTAAAGGCTTGGAAACTCTTACCCAGCTAATGGCCAATCGAGTTGGTAATTGTTTTTACCTTTTTATGATGTTTAGCTAAAACCCCAATTCTTGGGGTGTGATCATGTGATTATGGGCTGAATTAGCTTATGGGTATTGTTATTTACTGATTTTAATTCTTAATTGAAGCAGGTTTAATCGTTAGTTTTGTATGAATATATGAATTGTAGTTGCAAATACAATTCTAGTCTAGAGTTCTGGGCTTGCTTGAGAGAGAAGTTTTTGAATCAAAGCTTTCGATTAATGATTGTAGTCATCGGGTTGATATGGGTTTAACTCGAAAGAGTAAATCCTAAACCCGATTCTACCCATCTAGCTCGAGAGAGTGGATGAATTAAGGTGTGGACTGTTCTTATTTGCTAAGCTTGTTGATGTTCGAAAGAAATTACTTGAATCGGGGTAGTTGTTCGAGAGAAAACTATCTTACTTATAGTCTAGCCTACCCACTGATATTTAGCTACTTGTTAGTAATTTCAATTACCCGTACAGTGAAATTTGCCTATAATCGATCACATCCTGAAAATTCTTCTCTATATTGTTATTTTCCTCGTGTTTGATTGTGTTGTAGCTGCTAATTGACAATCCAAAACCCCCATCTGACATTCGTTGTCACATCCTTAGATTTATTTATATGTTTGCGATTATTTCCATTCCTATAACCGAATAAACCACGTTATAACTTCATAATTGAATTTAAACACGTACTGCTCCCTGTGGGGTCGACCCAACTCTTAGTTGAGTTTTATACTGATTAACGATCGTCTACACCTAGAATTGGATGAGGTGTATTTGAGACGTCTAACATATAACCAAAGGCAATTTCACAATTCCCATTTGAACTACTGCAAAAGTTATCATGTTTCATTAAAAAGTATGTAATTTCCACCTTTTTATAACAAAAACCAATTAGTTTAGACACCCTGCCTAAAAGATAAAGCCAAAAGTACGTAAAAAACATTTTAGGCTGGTTTACAAAGGATGGGAATTTAGAAGATTTTAGATAAGTGAAGCTAGATTTTACTCTAGCTCTGACTTTATTTCAGGGAAATTCTGAGCAACATTGTGGTCCACATTTTTTTCAACTATGGAACCACCATTGTATCCACTCGGAGCCATATTTCTCCGTTATTCTGTCATGAATAAATTTGTCACAATACTTGAGCATCGTTCCCAGACCGGTGTTAGGTACCCAACCATATGACATTAGTACTCTTGCTTATCCTTTACTAAGCTCTTTTCCCACCTGCATGTAGACAATGGAAGCATGAAAAAGTTTTCAAAGAGATATAAGATTTGACATTGTAAGCAGAAAACAGGTTGGTAATAAGGTAAATGAATAATTTTGGATGTCGAGAGACCATTTCCACTTATACTGTGGACATTTTTCTATAGACTAAACACTCTTATAAAGACTTCCACAATGATTAAGACACGTCTCTACTGAGATTTAATTTGAACATTATGTAAGATAGGCAAAAGCATAGGAAAGTAGGAATCAGGGTGCGGAAACAAGAAAAGAGATTAACAGAAATTTGCTATGTAAGTAATCTGCGTTCAAGTGTTTCCTCAATAGATGGCGGCTTTCAGTCAATCTAGCATCATATTCTCTAAAAACAATGTACGCAACCTTACCCCTACCTTATGAGGGTAGAGAAGTTGTTTCCAATAGACCTTAGCTCAAGCAAAGCATGAAAAAACAACAAGGAAAAGAGAATACAGTTCATAATACTAGTAGCACCAACAAATAATACGATAACTGAAGCAAATGAAACAAATAACCATAAAATGAAAGTATAAGAAAATAGGAGAAAAAATACTGATATTATTGATAAGGGAAACTAGACAAAACGTGACTACTACTAACCTTCTGCTCTAATCTTCGACCTTCATATCCTCCTATCTAGTGTCATGTCCTTGGTAAGCTGCATGTGTTTCACGTCTTATCTAATCATCTCTCCTCAATACTTCTTCGTCCTACCTCTACCTCCCCTCAGGCCCACCATAGACAATCTCTCACATCTCCTCACCGTGCATCTCCTCTTCATGTTATTTAGTTGTCTTAAGTCAAACTAAGTAGAAACCAAGTATAAACAAGCAGAGGGGTCTCCAATATGTCTATTTTCTACCCCAGACAAATTCTACTTCCTCAACATTTTCTAGGACTGTATATATTCTACTTTAACTGTTTTTACTAAGGCCATAATTGTCTGCACTCACAGACCTTCTTCCTCTTCCTATCAAGGCCTCTACTTTTACCACACACAGATTTAACCCTTGACGATCCTATAACGATTGCTTCTACTAAGAGTGCCACCAAGATGCTAATATGCTAAAGAGTTAGCTACCTTGAAAACTTTAAACACAACCCCTCCCCTTTCTCTCCTCTCTCTTCATTTTTGGGTAAGTAGTGTTGGGTTCGAAAGTGATTAGGACGTCATGCGGAAGCTTACAATTGTAAATCATAAGGCGATAAATTAGACGACACATAAAACTATATTAAAATCCATAATATTATTATTTGATATTACCAATTGGACTACATAATTAAAAACATAAAAACTGTGGAGAGAAAATCTTCCCATAAACATAACTCTTAAAGTACTACATTGTGGATGCTATTGTGTTCTTGCTATGAGAAGAGGGGTCTTCAATTTATAGGATTCCAAACACTTCCTCTAAGGAAAGAATAACCCAAATATGGAAGAAAATTATATTTTTCTTTCAGAAAAAAGAAAAAACATTTATGGTAATGTTTTGTCTTTTCTTTTAGGAAAAAATAAACTTCAAATAAGGTAAGAAAATCACGATAAAACCATAACAAATCTCTCCTTTTGGCTTGAATTTTCTGGCAAAATAATCTTGATCCTCTTTCTTCACACAATCTTTATGTATCAGTGCTGCTTACCATAATTTTAAAAAATTATATAGGTTAAAAATTGGAGCCCTGTGTTAAAACTTATAAGTAGGGTTGAAAGTGAAGCTCATGCGTTAAAGTAATATGCGTGAGTTGAAAGTGGAGCTAATGCGTTTAAAGTAAGATGCATGAGTTAAAAGTGGAGTTCATGCGTTAAAAGTAAGATGCATGAGTTAAAAGTGGAGTCCGAGCATTAAAAGTTTGTTGGGGTTTAAAGTTGGAGCTCTTGCTCTAAAGTAAGCATGAGTTGAAAATTTATAAATGATGGAGGAGCAGGATATTGTTGAAAATATATTTGAAAACTTTCTCCACATGTAGTAGAACAAAAATCTTCATTATCTTCACGTTGATTGCAAATTGATTTGAAACCACTTGAACCTGTCTTCAATCTTGTTCAATCATTTGATCATTGAACCATTGACTCTGATACCACTTGTTTGGTTCGAAAGTTATTAGGGCGTCATGCGGAAGCTTACAATTGTAAATTATAAGGCGATAAATTAGACGACACATAAAACTATATTAAAATCCATAATATTATTATTTGATATGACCAATTGGCCTACATAATTAAAAATATAAAAACTGTGGAGAGAAAATCTCCCCATAAACAAAACTCTTAAAGTACTACATTCTGGATGCTATTGTGTTCTTGATATGAGAACAGGGGTCTTCAATTTATAAGATTCCAAACACTTCCTCTAAGGAAGGAATAACCCAAATATGGAAAAAAATTATATTTTCCTTTCAGGAAAAGTAAAAACATTTATGGTAATGTTTTGTCTTTTCTTTTAGGAAAAAATAAACTTCAAATAAGGTAAGAAAATGAGGGCAAAACCTGTTATGCAATCTGTATTCTAAACAATACTGATGATAACAAACCTTTGCAGAAACAGTAAATTTCCAAAGTTTTAAATCAACCAGTGAAGAACAGAAATTAATTAACAAAAACTAAAATATGTAAAACATACCAGAATCTGTATGAAACAGAATGGAAAGAAGATCGAGCCCACTGAATGCACAGTGTCTCCTTAAGAAAATTATTCATCTCTAGTATCTGAGGTTTGAATTGGAATATATCCTCCCATAATAGAACGATCTCAATCACCAGTGTATTGATACTAAAAACTCTGGTGTCAGCGAGCCACTCAACGACAGTAAAGTACATGAATAAAATTTGTGCAGAAGAAGAAGAAGAAGTCAGAAATTTCTTAAGTGAAAAGTCTGAAGAATCACTTGTATTTATAGCCAAGAAGCACTGGTTCCGAAAGGTTGCAACCTTTCAAAAACAACACGACCATTCATGAAAGTTTTCAACCTTTCTAACGTTCATGGATATTTTTGAAAGTTGCAACCTTTCAGAACAGTCATCTCCAACGGCGGGATATTCAAATAAAATGGGAAAAAGTTTTAAATAAAATGGGTCGCGTGGATCTGAGTTGGGTCGGGACGTTTTGGCTAATTATTTAAATAATTAAAACGTTTTAGCCATTTAATTTAATTTAATTAATTAAATAAATAATTAACTAAATAATTAAAACAAACTTTGTCCAAAAAATAATATCTCGATAGATCATTTTCCAAAGCCAAAGCCAAAGCCAAAGCCAAAGCCAAAGCCGAAGCTGAAGTCGTAGCCGAAGCCGAGCCGAGCGAGCGACGACCACGACGGCGTGAGGGGGATCCCTCTTTCCAACCCTTTTAACAACTAATAGAAGTGTTTCTCTATTTAAACACTTCTATTTTTCTTTCCACCACCAATGAGGGTGAAATGCCTTTTTACTAAGGCATAAGAGAACTTTTCAAGTTCCTCTCTTTTCATCTTCCCTCCATTTCCCATTAACTCTTGCTATATACCCAACAATCCCCCACATGAATGGGGAATGGTTATAACATAAAGGAATGCACGGACGAGTGTGTACTTTACAAGCAAGGATTAATTGCATCTGGATAAGTAGGTTTTCCGTTGAACTTTTCGTAGTGAACATATGTCGGATATACTCGGTCAATTGGTAGATGCGATATATGTTAACCATCGAGTTTTGGTGTATACCTAGAAAATCATATGTCACACAATTAACCCTTTACCGTTTATGATTCTTACGGTTGTGTTTGTTTCAGCCAAGAATACCTCCTGGTTTCATGAGTGTATAGAGAATAGGCTTTTGACAAAAATTCTCTTTGAAGCAGCTTACACTTCACACTCACATAGGTGATTTCTAACCGTGTCATCGCGTAGATACACTATTTGGTCAAATCTGCCAAACTTAGCAAATCATTAAGAACTTTAAGCTTTATTAACTCATTAACAAGCCTTAATGTTTTAACCTCATTCCTGAACATTGTCTTCATCATGAGAATGGATTGAGTTGATTGAAAATCTCGAACCGTCAGTCACAACTTTGTTTTTCTCCTTGAATCTAGCTCTTGGGATCTCCAGTCTGCTAGGTAGAGTTACCGCCATGATGACTTGTCCTAAGCCGTAAACCCATTCCCTTAGATGATCTTTCAACTGCCTCTCCCACTAGGCCTTTCGTTAGTGGATCTGACACATTATCTCTTGACTTCACGTAGTCAATTGTGATAATTCCACTAAAGAGTAGTTGTCTTACGGTATTATGTCTCCGTCGTATATGACAAGACTTCCCGTTGTACATGACGCTCTCCCTGCCCTACCTATTGTTGCTTGACTATCACAATGTATGCATATAGGTCCCACAGGTTCGGGCCAGAATGGAATATCCTCTAAGAAATTCCGGAGCCATTCAGCTTCTTCACCGGCCTTATCTAAGGCAATAAATTCAGATTCCATTGTGGATCGAGCGATACATGGTTGTTTGGATGATTTCCAAGAGACTGCTCCTCCACCAAGTGTAAACACATAACCACTTGTGGATTTTACTTCAATTGACCCGGTGATCCAATTTTCATCACTATATCCTTCAATCACGGCAGGATATTTATTATAATGCAAAGCATAATGTTGTGTGTGTTTCAGATACCCCAACACACATTTCATTGCCATCTAGTGAGTTTGATTAGGATTACTAGTGAACCGACTCAGCTTGATAATAGCACATGCTATATCTGGTCGCGTACAATTCATAATGTACATCAAACTTCCCAACACTCTGGCATATTCCAATTGAGAGTCACTTTCACCTTCATTCTTTCGAAATGTAAAGCTTATATCAATTAGAGTTTTGACATCCGTGAAATTCAAGTACTTGAACTTGTCCAATACTCTTTCAATATAATGAAATTGAGATAATGCTAGTCCCTGAGGAGTTTTGAGAATCCTGATCCCTAAGGTCAAATCAGTAACTCCTAAGTCCTTCATATCGAACTTGCTGGACAACATGCACTTAGTAGCATTTATATCGTCAATATCCATACTCATTATTAACATGTCATCAACATACAGACAAACAATGAGTTCATGATTCAGAACGTTTTTAATGTAAACAAACTTATCACATTCGTTAATCTTGAATCCATTTGCCAACATTGTTTGGTCAAATTTAGCATGCCATTGTTTGGGTGCTTGTTTGAGCCCATAAAGCGACTTAACAAGCCTGGACACTTTCTCTTCTTTACCAGGAACTACAAACCCTTCAGGTTGTTCCATGTAATTTCTTCCTCCAACTCTCCATTTAAGAAGGTTGTCTTAACATCCATTTGGTGGATATTAAGATCATGCACTACCGCTAGTGCTATTAACATCCAAATTGATGTTATCCTTGTTATTGAAGAGTATGTATCAAAGTAGTCCAGACCTTCTTTTTGTCTGTATCCTTTGACTACAAGTCTAGCCTTATATTTGTCAATAATCCCATCGGCTTTCATTTTCCTTTTAAAGATCCACTTTGATCCTAAAGGTTTATTTCCTGGAGGAAGATCAGCCAATTCCCAAGTACGGTTACTTAAAATTGATTCGATCTCAATATTGACTGCTTTTTTCCAATAAGTTGACTCAGACGAAGACATTGCTGCTTTAAAATGTTTGAGGCTCATTTTCAAGCAAGAATGCCACAAAGTCTGGTCCGAAAGAAGTGGATTTCTGTTGACGATTACTGCGCCTAGGATCCTCGTTAGGTAGTGTATTTTCCATTGATTCTTCCCGTGGTCGTTTAGGTCTTTCACTTGTCGACTCACATTAAGTTTTATACAGATAAATGTGTTCAAAGAACTCAGCGTTATCTGACTCAATTATCGTATTAACATGAATTTCAGGATTATCATATTTGTGAACCAAAAACCGACATGCCTTACTGTTCACAACATATCCAATAAATACACAATCCACTATTTTAGGTCTAATTTTCACCCTCTTGGGTAAAGGAAACTCTACCTTGGCTAAACACCCCCACACTTTGAAATATTTTAAGTTGGGTTTCCTTCCTTTCCATAACTCATATGGATTGATTGCGTTTTGCTATGGGGTACTCTATTGAGTATCTTGTTAGCCGTAAGGATGACTTCCCCTCACAGATTTCGCGGTGAACCAGAACTGATTATCAAGGCATTCATCATTTCCTTTAATGTTCTGTTCTTCCGTTCCGCCAATCCATTTGATTGTGGTGTATAGGGTGCAGTAGTTTGATGAATAATACAATATTCCAAACATATCTATGCAAAAGGAGATTTGTATTCTCCACCCCTATCACTCCAAATCATTTTTATCTTTTGATTTAATTGATTCTCCACTTCATTTTTGTATTGCTTAAATGCATCAATTGCTTCATCCATACTATTAATCAAATATACATAACAAAATCGAGTGCAATCGTCAATAAAAGTTATAAAATATTTTTCCCACAGCGAGATGGTATTGACTTCATATCGCATATATCTGTGTGAATTAAGTCTAAAGGTTTTGAATTCCTGTCAACAGACTTATAAGGATGTTTAACAAACTTACATTCCACACAAATTTCACATTTCGATTTATCACATTTGAAGTCAGGCAATACTTCTAAAGTAATCAATTTTCGCAAGGCTTTGTAATTTTCATGTTCCAAACGGGCATGCCATAAATCATTTGAGTCCAATAAGTAAACAGAAGCAGAATTCTTATTAATACTGTCAACAGCCATTACATTCAGTTTGAAGAGGCCCTCAGTGAGGTAGCCCTTTCCTAAGAACATCTCATTCTTACTTATTACAGTTTTGTCACTAACTAGGACACACTTAAACCCGTTCTTAACGAGCAGTGCAGCAGAAACTAAATTCTTCCTAATAGTAGGAACGTACAGAACGTTGTTCAAAGTCAACACCTTGTCGGATGTCATTTTCAACATTACTTTTCTAGTTCCTGCAATCCTTGTTGTTGTTGTATTCCCCATGAACAAATCTTCATCGAACTCAGCAGTAGTATACGTTGCAAAGGCTTCTTTTGCAGAGCAAATATGTGAGTGGCACCTGAGTCGAGAAACCACTCCTTGGGATTTCCAACTAAGTTAAACTCCGAGATCATTGCACAGAGGTCATCTGCATCTTCCATCTTTTCCACGATGGTTGCTTGACTTTTGCCTTTGTCCTTGTCCTTTCTTGTAGCACGACAGTCAGAAGACTTGTGACCAGCCTTACCACAGTTGTAACAGTTGCCCTTGAATTTCTTCTTGGCTTGTTCTGATTTCTGACCGTTGGACTTTTTTCTCTTCTTGCCTTTGGTAAGGGCTTCTTCAACAATATTAACTCCCATTATTGTCGAATTCCCACGAGACTTCTTTTCGGTGGTCTTGTTGTCTTCCTCGATCTTGAGCCAAATCACAAGATCTTCAAGCTTCATTTCCTTACGTTTGTGTTTTAAATAATTCTTGAAGTCGTCCCACGAAGGAGGTAACTTCTCGATCATTGCAGCCACTTGAAAAGCTTCATTAACTACCATATCCTCAGCAATCAGATCATGGAAATAAGTTGAAGTTCCTGCACTTGTGATCCAACAGTTTTACTATCTGACATTTTATAGTCTAAAAATTTTGCGACCATAAAATTTTTCAAGCATGCATATTTTGTCTTATATTTCTTCTCAAGTGCATTCCACAATTCTTTCGAAGTTGTCACTGCACTGTAGACATTATATAAGTCATCCTCTAAAGCACTTAAAATGTAGCCCTTACATGGGATGTCTGCCTGTTTCCATGCTTCAATGACCATGAACTTTTCTCTGTCTGTCATATTAGCAGCAGACACTAGAGTTTTTCATTGGTAAATTTCTGCAGACCAAGAGTGGTAAGCAAGAAAAATACCCATTGTTGCCATCATTTGAAATTCACACCAGAGAATTTTCTCGATTTATCTGCTGGTGGTACAACAGTTTGGGTTGGTGCAGCAACAACCACCGAAGTCGTAGCATTGTCAATTGCCATTTTTGATGAACAAAAATCAAAACAACTGATTCAGTAAGCAATAACTTAAATTACAAACTTAAAAGGAGTATAAAACCACGAAGGTCTTTGTCTCCACCAGAAACACAGATTAACAAAAATATAATTTCCTTAAGATTGTTATGCAATCTGTAATCTAAACAATACTGGTGATAACAAACCTTTGCAGAAATAGTAAATTTCCAAAGTTTTAAATCAACTAGTGAAGAAAAGAAATTAATTAACAAAAATTAAAATCTGTAAAACATACCAGAATTTGTATGAAATAAAATGGAAAGAAGATCGAGCCCACTGAATGCACAATGTCCCCTTAAGGAAATTATTCCCCTCTAGTATCCGAGGTTTGAATTGGAATATATCCTCCCAGGATAGAACGATTTCAATCACTAGTGTATTGATACACAAAACTCTGGTTTCAGCGAGCCACTCAACGGCAGTAAAGTACACGAATAAAATTTGTGTAGAAGAAGAAGAAGAAATCAAAAATTTCGTAAGTGAAAAGTCTGAAGAATCACTGGTATTTATAGCCAAGAAGCACTGGTTCCGAAAGGTTGCAACCTTACAAAAACCACATGACCATTCATTAAAGTTTGCAACCTTTCAAACGGTCATGGATGTTCTTTAAAGTTGCAACCTTTCAGAACAGTCATCTCCAACGGCGGGAAATTCAAATAAAACGGGTAAGAGTTTTAAATAAAATGGATCGCGCAGATCCTAGTCAGGTCGGGACATTTCGGCTAATTATTTAAATAATTAAAATATTTTGACCATTTAATTTAATTAATTAAATAAATAATTAAAATAAACTTTGTCCAAGCCAAAGCCAAAGCCAAAGTCGTAGCCTTAGCCAAAGCCGAGCCAAGCGAGCGACGATGACGACGGTGCGAGGGGGGTCCCTCTTTCCAACCCTTTTAACAACTAATAAAAGTGTTTCTCTATTTAAATACTTCTATTTTTCTTTCCACCACCAATGAGAGAGGAATGCCTTTTTACTAAGGCATAAGAGAACTTTTCAAGTTCCTCTCTTTTCATCTTCCCTCCATTTCCCATTAACTCCTTCTATATACCCAACAAAACCCTGACAAGTAGAAGTATGGAACTATTCCAGTTGACTGTGACCACTTCATCTAAAAGCAATTCGTTTGAGATAGAACACCTATGTTTATAATTTTAAGTTTGAAACACGCCCCATCACAAGATAAGTCTGGGATTTTTTTCATATGCCAGGGACGTGGAAATATTTTGCTAAAGGTGACAGTAACCTTTTGTCTACTCTAATACCATACCGAAATACCTCATCTTTGTAACACCTCGGTATTTGAAAGAGAAAAAAATAGAAAGAACTAAATCGGAAATAGCAAAATCTGAAATTTTGCAAGTTAGGCATAGGTTATGAGTTTTGGGTCAACTTCAAACGACCATAACTTTTAGTACAGGATGAGTTAGGTAGCCCATAAGATTTCAAATGAAAGGTCTTGAAATCCTCTTTCCAACGCCACCAAGTTTGCTAATTTTTGAGCTTGTATGAGGGAGATATGCCTATTTGAAGTCAGGCTTTCCATTTAAGGAAAGTTACCCGGATTTAAGAGGGGTACTTTGGTCTTTTCCTTACCCTTTCAGATTTAAGTGAATTTTTGTAATACCTAGGGGTCTAAACTGATTTGGTTCAATTTTACAAATCCTAAAATACGCTAGGGTTTTGAGAGGAGTTCAAGATAATAAAAAAGAGGAGAAGATTCAAGCATTCGTCAAGTTCTTGAGGTTTTTCTTATGAATTTTCGCCAAAGGTTGATCCCTAAGAGGTATGTGAGTTCTCATAGTGTTGGGTTCGTTCACCCACACGCCAATCATGTTATTTTCAGTGTAATTTCATTCTAGAAAGTTGAAGGGTTTGAGTTCTTGATTAGTGTTCTTGAAGTTTGTTCTCGTTCTTAAATTAGAATGGGTTTGATGAGTTCTTGAGATAATCGTATCGAGTTTAAGATTTGTTTTAGTAGATTCTCATGTACATGTATTGGGTAATTGAATCTTAAGAAAAATTGAGAAAAAGAATCGATTCTAGTCGAATTAAGATCAGAAAATGAGATGCAAAATTCATCGGGATCGTCTGGGGGAGGGCTAGCGCGGCGCGCGCCAGATAAGTGTCTTGTTTTATCATTCAGAGGATCCCTTTATTTTGATTTATCATTCTAGTTTTATTAGGATGTCGTGGGTCTTGTCCCGACGTCCATCTCAGTTAGTAGAGGCTTCATAGATAGATAGACATTAGTTCATGAGTCTTTTCATTTCCAGTCGTTCATGTTGAGACTAGTTGAATGGTTATTTCTAAAACATTCTGAGTTTATCGTTTGAGACAGTTCAGTTAAGATTGTATCTCAGTACATTTTATGTTGAGTAAGTCTTCCGCTGAGAGTTAAGCCAGGCCAAGGGTTCGCTTGGGGCCAGCAATGGTTCTCGAGTGCCTGCCACACCCAGGTGTAGGCTCGGGGTGTGACAATCTTAAAGAATAAATTGTTAAGAGGTTGAACAGATATAATTATTTATTTATTTTAGTTCTGCAAGAGTTTCATATTGGAGAACTGATAACCAACCTTTAATGGTTACAACTAAAACAGACAGACTATTTAATCTAGTTATTATAACCAAATTCCAATTATGATAGCGGGAATGATTTAGCATGAATTAAGATTAAATCAACATGGACAACGAAAAAATGTGTTGCGGAGCAAGTCCAAAATCATGCAACCTTTTTCACCTAACATCCCAACCAAAAGGTGATGTAGAAGAAGGGGCGTGAACCAGGATTTCATATTAAAACTCATAAGAAAAAGAAAAAAAAAGCACAAGGAACCATTACGGGGTAAAGTAGAAGCAACTATTTCTCACTTCAATCGACGCCAAAGAAAGTTGGTAACCCCATCAGGAACATGAAAATGGAAACATCATAATAAAATCTAATATTGCAACTAAGGTAAATATTGTCAGTGTTCTATTCTCGATTAGGGTGAGTCAGCTGCTACAGCTAGTATGCTTCATATATAGTAGTTACGAATTGCCAAGAGTTCATCGAGGAAATCTACAGATTATGGGAGTCACACCGATGGAAAAGGCGGACTTGGCCACTTATTAATTTAAGGTTGTTGCTCAAGTATGGTTCAATCAATAGAAAGAAAAGAGGATATTTGATTCGGGTCCTCTTGATTGAGAGAAATTCAAAGGGGTTTTCCTTGATATGTTCTTTCTTCTTGAGATGAGGGAAGGGAAAGTGCTTGAGTTCATCAATCTTTGAAAAGAAAACATGAGTGTGAAAGAGTATGCATTGAATTCACTCAATTGTCAAAGTATGCTCCTACTATGGTTGCCGACTCTAGGGCAAGGATGAATAGGTTTGCATCGGGTGTGTCTGAGATGGTGGTTAAATAATGTCGAACCGCCATGTTGATGAAGGAGATGGAAATCTCACGTTTGATTATACATGCCCAGCAAATCGAAGAGGAAAAGCTAAAAGAGAAATCTAGAGAGTCAAAGAGGGAAAGAACGGGTGATGGTGACTTCCTCTCATTCTAAGTCTGGATGTTCCCAATTTCGGAAAATTTCTTCGGCCAATCGCCGGCTACAGCTAGTAAGCTTCATATATAGCAGTTACAAATCGCCTGATTTGACAATCAATGGAAGAGGAATCCACCAATTAAAAGAAGTATGTTGCATAGCCATATTCAGGACGCAAGTATAAATCTTGATGGATCCTCAAACACTAGAATCACAATGTGTCAGCCAACAACCAACCTGTTATGCCTTTCAAAGACAAAAAAAAATGAGTGGAATCTCCATTCAACAGGCCACTGTAGATATCGTGCCTAAAGCGCAATTTGAAAAAGAAAAAGGGTAAAACATATGAGATAACAGTGATACAAAGACATAATAAAATAAATATACACAACTACAATTTTCACCAAATTAATTAATGTCTATTCTATACCTGCTCAATAATGGAAAACAGACAAGCTAAACAATAGCTAGCCTTTTCACCTTTTGTACAGTGGAGAGGAGCTGGCTTTAACAATGCCCCGCACCGTCCCATTGTCATCCCTATGTTTATTCTAGACAAGTGTTTGTAGATGGGGAAAGTAGAAAATATTTTCTAATTTTTGGATTTGAGGCTGCCACGTAGTAAGAAAAGTATAGAATATCTGGAATGAACGTTATTTTGCACTTCAAGCTTTCATTATTTCTAAAACATTTGTGTCATATATATATATATATATATATATATATGTTTTCTACAAAGAATTAAAAAAATCTTAAAACAAATAACAAAGAATTTAGAGAACGTAGTATATGAGAAGAAAAAAAAGTGATAGTCATTTAGATGGCAATAAATATGAAACCTGTTCATATGGGCTCTTAATAATGTCATCTTCAAATAAGACCTTCGGCTTTCTTAAAAAAATTAAATTAAATTAAATTAAATTAAATTAATCCTGATCATAAACTACTACCACATTAACTAAACTTACTTTAGCTAACCTCTTTGTCTATAATCTGGAGAATTCAAAAGGTCAATAAGTAATTAAAATTCAAAAAAGAAATATCAACCAAAAAAAAGTATAAAAAGGGAAGAAAGGGTTTACAATTTCTTTATGTATCTGATCTCCATTTTTTAAAACTCTAGACATCTGAATATTTTTTAGCAATTTTTCTTTAATCTAATCATTTTTGTTTTCTTCTTTGTTATGCAGGAAAAAAAAACAGTAAGGGAAGCATGCACAGTTGTTAGAGCGAAGCACATTCATACAATATTGATTGATTTGAAGGTATACGATGTTTATGTGGCACTACCGATGAAATTATAAGTCTTTTACTGTATTTGCAAATAGTATCTTTATTTTTACAAATTCAGATGTTCTCCTTGTACTTTCAGTTTCTTTATTTTTTATAAATCAAAACTACCCGTCATTACCAAATCAAAGAACAGTATATATATATATATATAAACAGAGTGTTTCTACTTTAGTTATGCAAAGAGAATATTGATGTGTCTTTCATTCTCTTCTTAATTAGAAGGTATATCTCATTTTTCGGAGAAGTGTCTAAAGCTTCAATAGAAAGATTTGCAAGGTTATATTGGAAATTTTAAGATCATGGCCATTTATACCTATTTATACATATATAACAATGCATGATCTATTCGAAATAGCATAATTGTGTCTTTCATTTTATTATTTTTGAAAAAAAAATGCACTTGTCTTTAGGCAAATGGTTAAGAAAATGCAATAGAGAACAATGATCTATTTGGAAGAGATTAGAAATAAAATTATGGAAATTTTAAAAAGTTGTACACATTAACATAGAATACACGTGCGTTAAAAAGTTATACTCATTAACATGGAATACACGTGCAACGCACGTGTTTAGAAACTAGTTATTACAAAAGCAAGAATAACAATGTTGAATGACAAAAATCACTTTAAAATAACGATAGACTTTTATAACATTTTAGCCTAATTCTACCCTATTTCGATTGATGACTAATTTGGTAAATAACGAAAAATTCACATTGAAAATAGAGTCTAAACAAATTCTACTACTAAATTTTGATTCCCAAACTACAACAATGAACAAAAAACCTAGTGTAATTCCATAAAATACGGTCATGGGAGGGTAGAATGTACACAGACCTTACCTCTTCCTCACATGAAAAATAATTGTTTCTCATAGACCCTCGCTCAAGATGAAAACAATCTAGAAAAAGAAGTATTGAAGATAAAAGAAACAATAAACAACATTAAGCAACAAATAGTAGAATAACAATACTACAACGATGATCAAACAACACGAAATACTAGATAATAACACAAATCGGAGAACAAGAAACAATCGTAATACTAAGACTTCTAGAATGAACAACAAGGTAATACACTCCTACCTACTAGTATGGACACATTCCTACCTACTACCCTAATTTGTGTCCTCTGCACCTTCATGTCTAAGGTTATGTTCTCAGTAATCTGCAACTACGTCATGTCCTACCTAATCATTTCTCTCCAATACTTCTTCGGTCTACCTCTACATCTTCTGAATCCATCCATAGCGAAATCTCTCACACCTCTACATTAGGGCATCTATGCATCTCCTCATCACTTGCCCGGAGCATCTCAATATCACTTCCCACATCTTGGTTGGGATGATGGAAGTGCAAATTTCGTGAGTAAGTTGCCATAAAACTAAAATAATAAGAAGCTCATTACAATTAATTTCAAAATACTAAAAAGCTAAAGCTAATTGGTACATGTCTACTGAATGGTTCTGGGTTTTTTCTTTTACTTTAATCTATGCAAAAGTGCCTTTGTCAGGATCTTCTAGGGGGTAAATGAGCATTTCTCAAATGGATAGAATAGATTTGAGAATGTTTCAACCCGAGTGTGGGACAAGTAGATCAACTTCTTCACTAGTCTCTGATATTGACTTTAGTCAATTGAATTTCTTTCTTTATTTTTGAATTTTATATTCAGATCAATATGTGTTTTAGATGGACGACAACCAATCATCCCTATTTATTTTACAAGATCTAGCACATATTTCTTTGTGACAACATAATAAATTCTTTTGATCTTGCTATTTCCATGCCAAGGAAATATTTCAAATGGCCCACATCTGTGATCTCGAATTTTGAGGTCAACTATTTTTTAATATTCTTCATTTTTGAATAGTCATCACCTGTAAGTATGATATCATCAACATACACTATTCGGATAGTTGTCTTTTCCTCAAGAGAATGTAGAATGAACATGGTATGATCTACCGCTTCCCTTTGAGCGTACCCTTATTTTTTTGTACAATGAAAATACAAATTATGATCATTTTCATTATGACTTATTAATTTATAATATTTGTTTTACGCGATTTCATTATTATTATTTTTGTTAGATATTTTAGTGTCATTAATCATATCATATTGTGTTATTTTCTTATGGAACACCTTAGATAGTTGTATTTTGGTAGGACTAAAGAAATATTTGAAGTACAAGAAAATTATATGTTTGTATGAATATTTTATTGGAAAAATCTGAAAAAATCTGAAAAAATCCAAAGTTGAAAAACCTGAATTTTATTGGTTTGATTTGGTTTATAAATTTAAAAATCCGACATAATGGTTTGATTTGATATTTGAAAAACCCGAACCAACCCGGCCATGTACACCCCTACTAAAGAGTCGAAGTGGTTTAGGATTCCAATATAGTGATGGAAGTATCTTAGTTGATGATCCAAAAACTTGGGATGACTTGATAAAGGTGATTTATATTTATTTTAAATCATTAGGGAATTGCTAGCTACTTATATTTTCTCTTGGTGAATGGATCTTTGTCTTTGGAATATTGCCAGTTACTTCATGTACTTAATCTTTATTTTCTTAGGTTGATCCAAATGCCAAGTCAATGAACTAAAAAAAATGGCCATTATTTGCTAACAAGGAAGAGATATTTGGCAAGGATAGAGCTACTAGAGAGTTTGCCGAAGGGCCAGAAGATGTTGTTGAAGAAATAGAAAGAATTGAAGCTCAAGAAATTACTAATGGCATGTTTGTGGGATTTCCTATTGTTGTTGTCGACGTATATGATGCTTCAGGCACAAGAGAAGATCAAGCTGCTCAAGAGGAACCTAATGTATCAACTGGAGCAACACAAAGTCCATTTACTGCTCAAGATGAACCTAATGAATCAACTGGAGCAACACAAAGTTCATTCACAACTCAAAAAGTTGAAACCCATCAATCTCAGAAACAAGGTAATAATTTTAAAGCATCATCTTCGAAAGTCAACGAAAAAGGTAGATGTGAAAAAAGAAAAACAGCTGAAGATGATAATGAGACTGTTCTTAAAGGTCTAATGGAGGTGATGAAACAATTCACTGATAAGAGGATGGCTTCTTTAATTGACAAGCTAGGAGAGCGTGATCTATCTGAGATTCATTGTAAGATATTTTCTATTATTGGATCCCTTACATTTGAAATATACAACTCGGATGAACGAGTCAAGGCAGCAATTAGAATTACTCAAGATATAAAGAGGATGGAGTTCTTCTTTAGCATCCGTGAACTTGAACGTCACAATATGATATGGATGATTATTAATGATAAGCTTTAAATCACTGAATGGTTTTTGTGTAGCTATTTTGTAAGGTCTAACCATAATGGGATTTTTTGTTACCTTGTAGAATGTCCACAAATGTACATATATGTGAATGTTGGGGGCTTAAAGTAGGTTGTTTTTGTATAACAAATGCATCATTAGGTTCAACATTAGTGTTTTTGTAAGTAGCCAACTCAGATGCTCTTCAGATTGCTCAAAACGCTGACCCAAACGGTAAGTTCATCATCTTCTCCAAGGTGTTTTTAATTCCTTCTTCTCCGAGACTGTATTGAACTTTTCTTTTCTCGCAGACTATTCAACAGTTGGAGTAATCACAAAGATCCAGTCAGAAATACAAAGTACCCAGATGCTATCATGTCAACTGATTATATGTTGTTGGGGCTGGTATTCAACTTTTGAAGCTTGGTGTTTGTGATGGAAGGATAATGTTACAAAAATAGGAGATTTCTTTTGAAAAAAAATTCAATTGTATGTCTTTGTTGTATGTGCCAGTTTTTGTAGTTCAACAATGAATTATGTAAGTTTCATTCACTTTAAATGAAGATGGGTCTAATATTTTAACAATGAATTATGTCTGACTGAATTCTTTCCTCATGAATGCTTTCTCCTTTAGCTTAATTTGTATAGTCACGTAGTTGCGCATAAGGTGCTCTAAAATAAAGAATAGCACATCATTAAGAAAGCACTACCAGGTTGGAAGTGGCAGGCAAACTATAGTAATTGTGATAAAGACAGGGATTTGGATCCTTTAGATTGATAGTTGGTGAATAACAGTTTTACATTTTAAAGAGCAACTAATGCACTGTCAAGTAAAGAATGGAAATAAAGCGATTCTGATAAAGAGTCACAACTATCTATGACCCATACACCCTTGAAATGGTCAGCATTGGAGGTAATAAATTCATTTGTCCTTTGGTTAGTAATGGAAGATTAATGGAGTGAAGAACAATTGAATGGTTTATGGATTCTGAAGTTAGACTTTGAGCAACTAATAATACAAATAGGCTTGGCAGATTTGAGAACATTTGGAAAACCATGTGGCCAAAACATCACAGTTAAAACCCCTAACTACACAAACTCAAAACGAAAGCCTCGAAATCCGAACGAACCATCCTATTAGACCAAATATGACCTTCCGAAGCTAATCGCGCTGACTGAATTCTCATCCGATAATGTTTTACCAAGAATATTGACTGAAGCGAACTTTGACTAAATTGTAAAGTTAAAACGCCTAATAGAACAAACTAAAACGAAAGCCTCAAAACCCAAACCAACCGTCCTACCAGACAAAAAATGACCTTACGGAGCTAATCCCGCTGACGGAATTCATATCCGATCACGTTATACCAAGAATATTGACTGAAGTCGAACTTTGACAAAATTTCAAAGTTAAAACGCCTAATGGCACAAACTCAAAACGGAAGCCTCGAAACCCAAACCAAACATCCTACTAGACTAAAAATGACCTTCCGGAGCTAACCGAGTAGACAGAATTCTCATCCGATCATGTTTTACCAAGAATATTGACTGAAGTCAAACTTTGACTAAATTTCAAAGTTAAAATGCCTAATGGCACCAATTCAAAACGGAAGCCTCGAAACCCAAACCAACCATCCTACTAAACCAAAAATGACCTTCCGGAGAAAACCGCACTGACGAAATTCTCATCCGATCATGTTTTACCAAGAATATTGACTGAAGTTGAACTTTGACTAAATTTCAAAGTTAAAACGCCTAATGGCACAAACTCAAAACGGAAGCCTCGAAACCTAAACCAACCATCCTACTAGACTAAAAATGACCTTCCGGAGCTAACCGGGCTGACGGAATTCTCATCCGATCATGTTTTACCAAGAATATTGACTGAAGTCGAACTTTGACTAAATTTCAAAGTTAAAATGCCTAATGGCACCAATTCACAACGGAAGCCTGGAAACCCAAACCAACCATCCTACTAGACCAAAAATGACCTTCCGGAGAAAATCGCACAGACGAAATTCTCATCCGATCATGTTTTACTAAGAATATTGACTGAAGTTGAACTTTGACTAAATTTTAAAGATAAAACGCCTAATGGCACAAACTCAAAATGAAAGCCTCAAAACCCTAAACAACCATCCTACTAGAGAAAAAATGACCTTCTGAAGTTAACCGCGCTGACGGAATTCTCATCCGATCACGTTATACTAAGAATATTGACCGAAGTTGAACTTTAACTAAATTTTAAAGTTAAAACGCCTGATGGCACAAACTCAAAACGAAAGCCTTGAAACCCAAACCAACCATCCTACTAAACCAAAAATGACCTTCCGGAGCTAACCACACTGACGGAATTCTCATCCGATCACGTTTTAACAAGAATGTTGATCGAAGTTGAACTTTGACTAAATGTTAAAGTTAAAACACCTAATGGCACAAACTCAAAACGAAAGCCTTGAAACCCAAACCAACCATCCTACTAGACTATAAATGACCTTCCGGAGCTAACCGCACAGACAGAATTCTCATCTGGTCCCATTTTACCAATAAATTCTTTTGATCTCGCTATTTCCATGCCAAGGAAATAGTTCAAATGGCCCACATCCGTGATCTCGAATTTTGAGGTCAACTATTTTTTAATAGTCATCTCCTGTAAGTATGATATCATCAACATACACTATTCGGATAGTTGTCTTTTCCTCAAGAGAATGTCGAATGAATATGGTATGATCTCCCGCTTCCCTTTGAGTGTACGCTTGTTTTTTTGTACAATGGAGTAAACCTCTCATTTTCTTCCTTTTTTCATTGCTTTATGCTATCCTTACAAAACTCTCATTCATCATTATAGCATTCATTCATTCATCTAATTTTTTCCAAAGGAAAACCATCTCATTATAGTAAATAGTAACACCTCTCTCCTTGCCTAGCTTTCTACAATTTAATTGTTAACTCAAAAATTTGAGAGACATTTTCCACATCAGAATAAGTCTCTATAAAAATCTCACAAACATCCTAAGTAGAAAGAAGAACCAAGTATGGTTTACCAATGGCAGGTTTCATGGAGTTTCGTATCCAAATGATTACCATCGAGTTTTATGGTCTCCAGGCATTCATTTTTGTGTCTCGTTGTTCAGGCTTTCTCATTTCTCTAGTTAGGTAATTAAGTTTTCCTCAACCATCAGATTCCAAATGGACAGATTGCGCCCATTTCAAATAATTCTTGTGATTCAACTTGTGAGAAGGAAGTTGGAAAGATAAATGATAAGAATCGCCGCCTCGATTCATTATTGTCTTTGTCAAAACTTTGTTGAACTCTCGGCTTTTATCAATGTTGTTGAGTGGCGTAGCCATAATGTTTTTTAATCATAAAAAAACATAAGAATAAAGTAGCTCTGGTACCATGTAATTTTTTGTACTAAAATTACGCATTCTTACTCATCCGTGGAGGTACAAATTTATAGTAGAAAGAAACAAAAAAAACTAGCAATCAAATCCCTAGATTCTATGTGATTTGAGAATCAAGTGATTATTTTATTTGATCTAATTTTCTAAATTAGTTAATAGCATATCAAATATGATTTTATCAGATCAATTAAGATCTTACAAAATTAGATCTTTTCATAGTCAGATATTCAGAAATCATCACTCTCAAGAAATAATTTCTATCTATTTTTTACCTTAATTTTTTTGCAATTTATTCCCTTTATTTTAGTATATGTGATACTGTAACGGCCCCACCCATTAGTGGTATTATCTGCTCTGGGCCTAGGCCCGCACGACTTTAAAATACGTTACTAGTTCGTAAGGTTTGCTTACTTATATATCCAACATCTCTCCTGTGTTTTATCGATGTGGAACTTCTTATCTTAAGAGAGGGTGTCATATACACCCCCTCTATGGACTCAGTGTCCTCGTTGAGGTTTGGCCCACCATATGAAATTTGCCTAGACTAAGCACTGAAGTTTATCCCGCCTTATCAGGATTGTCTAAACTCATTCAAACTCTAGCCCGCATCGACAAGGTTGACCTAGGAGTGACTCTAATACCATTTGTAACAGCTCAGTCCGCTAGTGATAGTTTCCTCTCTGGGCCTAGGCTTGCACGACTTTAAAACGTTTCACTAGTAGATTAAGTCTGCTTACTTATATATCCAACATCTCTCATATGTTTTGTTAATGCGAGACTTCTTATCTTAAGTTGGGATATCACAAATAGTTTAACTTTTTAAGTATATAAAGTCACCTCTTTAATTCTCTACATAATTACACTTGTTGAAAATTCTAATATCCAATCCCAACAGTTGCTATTAAGGAAAAAAATGTTGCTCAGAAACGACATTACTTTCTGGTTATGAATGGACAAATCCTTACATGAGCATATGTTCCTTCTCCTTCGCGTTGTCTTTCTTTCTCTTCTAACTGTTCTATTTTTTCTCTACATTAATGTTTCTTCATTTACCAATTTATATTTATTCTATATCTTGATAATTATTACTATGTGTAACTAATATATAATGTTGTGGGATAATTTTGAGTTTCCTAATTGTTTCTCTAATTAATGGCTGAATTTTTAATTTTCTTATTCGTATGGATTACTTCTCTAGTTATTATTATTGAAGTTCAACATTTTAACCACTTGCAATTGTAGTAGTAAGCTAAGTGAAAATAAAAAAATGTTAGATGTTGGACTTGAGTTAAAACATAGTGTTTGCGATAGGCATAAAGATTCCATGTTCTATTATGTTTCAGTCAATTCTCCATTCTATTATTTGTTTTCCGGAAAGTAGGATACCTATAAAGGGTCATTGAGGCAGAGAGCTAAGGAATATAACACATTTATTGTTGATCCTTTTTCAGTTTATCGAGGACATGACCTTCGATAGGAGGGTGTGGAGATCGAGGATTAGGAAAGGGCTCAGTAATAAATAGTTTCACGTCTTATTTTTCCTACTAGTACTATTAGTCTTATTTCTGGTATTTTGTTATTTTATTATTTTCATATTTTTTTCTTCTTAATTAGTTTTCTATTACTGCTTGTTGTCTCCTATACTTTTGGTTTTCTTACTATCGCATTGTTGTTATTTTTTGCTTTCCTTGAGCCGAGGGTCTATTGAAAACAACCCCTCCACCTTCACAAGGTAGGACTTAGTCTATGTATACTCTACCCTTAGCATACCACACTTGTGGATTACACTGGTATGTTGTTGTTGTATTCATGTTCATGTATACTGATTAGATAGGCCACATCGTACTTGATCTGAAAATATTTATCACAATAATTTTGATATAGAATGTTAAAAAAACCCTGAAAAGGTGATAGAATTATGAAAAAATGTTTGATTGGCAAAGATAACTCTCATCAATCTATATATAATAGGAGAAGAAATATGTGACACATGTCAACACCATATATTTTCTAGAATTTCTGTACAATTAAAATTAATTATCTGTAGTTAATTTAAATAAAAAATCTGAATTTTAAAAATTTAAAATTTGTTGCAAACGATCCGCTACATTGAATATCACTATCCATGGATACTTGTTTATACACCCATTTCATAAACTAAAATATTGAATGAAACACAAAATTTGGCGAGAACTAGTTTTTAGATTTGTAAATGTATCAGAGTTTTATATACATTCATATACACTATTATACAATGTTTATACATTACAACAGTTCATCTTCCTCAACGGGCTTCTATTTTTTTCCAATCCCGACCATCTATAATCTTCTCCAAATAGTCTCAAATTCTAGGTACGAGATCCTCTCGATGTTTCGAGTCTTTTGATATATTATGCACTACAAATGATTCATGTTTGCGACAGGTCAAATTTTAAAATTTGAGTGTAGAAGCTCTTCAATGAAGGATTTCAATGTACATCAACTCAAATCTTCCTTTAAATAACTCATATTTTAGATATAAACTTCTTTTGATGTTTCAATTCTTTTGATATATTTTGCACTACAAATGATTATGTTTACAGCATGTCGAATGTTAAAATTTGAGTTTCAAAACTTTTCAATGATTGATTTTAGACTTGATGATGAAAGATTCGATGTTGGGTGAGGCTCGGAGTATAATTATATTATATCTTATTTAATTTAATATATTATGTTGATTGATTTTGGCATAATTGGATCAAATAAAAATGATGGACAACTCAATGAACTATCATATCTTATAAGGTGTTTTCGACGATATTTATTGTGTTAACATTGAGTTTGAAAATGACAATTTTAAAATCACCATCAAAATAATAAGATCTAACAATAGATAAGAGTTTACCATAATGAAACATAAATTTCAAAAAAGGCCCTTTTGCTTTTCTGATATTGATCTCTATTTTAATATAGATAATAAATAAAAAAATTTTAAAAATTAATTAAGAATTCACCAAAAATTTAAGGAAAACATAAATAAAAAAGTTTAATTTAAATTAATCTCATAGTATTGAGAGATAATTACATTATTTCCCAACTCTTTTCTAAATTACAAAAAATCCTTAAAATCTATGGATTTAGGATACATCGCTAGACTTACAGATACATCAATAGACATCTGGATACACATGGGAGTAATGTTTCTGAGAGGGGATAAAAATGTGTTAAAGAAAGGATAGGATATCTGAATACACAGGAGAGGTATGTATCTGAAAGGGGGATATGGATGTATCAACGAGAGAGGACTTGTGAATTTTTTTAAAATGATAGAAAATTTTAAAATTATGATAAAATAATGAGTAAACTTTAGGTATAGCAAAGATAAAAATCATATTTATATGCTATAGCTATAGTTTGTATATTTGTGCTCCATAGCAAATTTTATATTTGCTATGGAGTTGTTAATCTGTATATTTCGGGATTCCTTCCCTTTTATATACAATTTTATTTTAAAAAAATAAAAATAAAAAGGCGGTAATTTCTATTACAAAAAAAGAAGAAAATCGCTAAACTACGCACATTATATTGTAATAGGATTCCTTTCCTTCTACGTCTTCTTCATCAGTGGTATATAAGGAGTTTTATTTTATACAACAAAAAAGAATATATACTTATACAAATTCATAAACCTTTAATTTGTATACAATTTTTTTTTTAAAAAATATAAATTAAATTTTGTGTTAGTTGTAAATGGTTTATGTATATGTTCTCTGTTTGGCTTGTAAATTGTGTATATATATATATCTGTGTGTGTGGAATTTGTATATAAATACAAATTTTTATTAGTTGTTATTTGTATATGTATATGTTCTTTGTGTTAGGCTTGTCAATTGTATATGCATACGTATATATATGTGGAATCTGTATATAAATAAAATTTTGTATTAGCTATAAATAGTATATGTATATGTTCTTTGTATTAGGCTTGTCAATTGTATATATATATGTGAAATCTCTCTCTCTCTCTCTATATATATATAATTAAAAATCTGTATTAGTGGAACTATAATACCCCAGAATTTTTTTTGAGCTAAGACTCAAACCATGTTTCGTGGTGAGTAAGATTTTACCAAGGAATTTAAAATTTATTAAGTATTAAGGTCAGGTCACTAGATATAACACCTTGAGTTTCAAAAAGAATTAAACAAAATTCATTCAAGTCATTCATTAGTTCTTTTAAGTTTTGGGTCAACTTCAAACGACCATAACTTTTAGTACAGGATGAGTTAGGAGACCCATAAGATATAAAATGAAAGATCTCTGAGTCCTCTTTCCAACGCCACTGGGTTTGCTAATTTTTGAGCTTTTATGAGGGAGATATACCCATTTGAAGTCAGGCTGTCTATTTAAGGAAAGTTACCCAGATTTAAGAGGGGTATTTTGGTCTTTTCCTTACCCTATCAGATTTAATTCATTTTTAGTAATTAAATAGGGGTCTAAACTGATTTGGTTCAGTTTACACAATCATAATTCACGCTTAGGATTTTAGTTGAGAGTTCAAGAAGAGAAAAGAAGAGTAAAGAGGAGAAAGGAGGAAAGGATCAAAGCGTTCGTCGAGATTCTTGAGATTTGTTGTGGATTTTCGCCATGGGTTTAACCCCTAAGAGGTATGAAAGCTTCCATAGTGTTGGGTTCATTCACCCACGCGCCAATCATTATTTATTCAGCGTAATTTTGTTCTTGAAATTTAAAGATTTAAGTTCTTGATGAGTTTTTGATAAGTGTTCTTGAAGTTTCATTCTAAATCTTATTTTGTTGGGATTACGATGAGTTCTTGAGTTAATCGTATGGATTTTAAGAGTTGTTTTTGAGTAGATTCTTGTGTACTTTGGTTGGGTATTTGAATCTAAGTGATTGGGGAAGAAACCATTCGATTCTAGGCGAGTTAGGGTCCGAAAACGAGTAAGAAAACTCATCGGGGTTTTTCGGGTTGGGGCCTGGCGCCCTACGCTATCCAGTGTGCCCCAACCACACCTCTGTAGGTAGAGGGTTGGCGCCCTGTGCCACTCAGTGCGCCAGGGTCGCCTGCCCCCACCCGTTCTCCGTCGTTTCGTTCGTCTGAGTTCTTTCGAAGGGTACCTTCACTCCCCTTTGATTCTAAGCACTCTAAACTACTTTTAAACACCTAGAAATCATTCATAACATGAATCATAACCTTGAATTCAAAATTCAAATTCAAGGTAGAGTTAACAGTGATGTCTTGAGAGTTCTTTCGAACATTTTGAGAAAGTCCCTTTGAGTCTTTTTGAGGAGTCTTCTACAACTTCTAATAACTTTTTCAAGACTCGAGCAAGTAAGTATGAGAACGAGGAGAATGTATTCATGAGCCTACATTATCATCACGAGATCCGTCATATGATGAACCATAACTCTTGAATTCATAATTCAAATTTCAAGAGAGAGTTAAGAGTAGAGTCCAAGAAAGTCTTTGAGTTCAATTGTGAATCCTTTGAGATCAACTATCGATTTGAGCTAAGTTTTACGGAAGTGAGTATGAGAATGAGAAGAGTCGTATAGATGAGTCTCGTATTGTTATATAGTCCCCGAGTAGAGTTGTTCATGCCCATAAATTCCACATGAATTTCGTAAACTGAGCATCTTTGAGAGGAGTAGTACCTTCAAGTTCTGAGTCTTGAGTATTGAGTTCCTAATCCTTTTGAAATTATATTCCTAGTCATGGGACTACTACATGTTACTCATGAAGGTCCTTGAGTTGAGTAGTACATGCCCATAATTCCGCATGAACCCTATGAGTCGAGCAGTCTTGAGATGAGAAGTATGATTGAGTCCTTGAGTTGAGTAGTTCATACCCATAATTCCGCATGAACCCTCCGAGTCGAGCATTCTTGAGATGAATAATATCATTGACTCCTTGAGTTCTGGAGTTGTTGAGTTCCAAGTATCGAGTTGTATGCATGGTTATTGAAAACCTTGAATTGAGTCGTTAATGTCCATAATTTGGCATGAACCCTGTTTTAAGAAGTCTTCTTAAAAATTGTTTTAAAACTTGTTTTAAAGACTTGAGCATATGAGTTTGAGGAAGTGTAGAGCGGAGTTCATGTTCTCTAAAATGATATATGGGAACTAAGTATTCCCAAGAGTAAATGTTTTCACATTTAAAATGAGAGGAAACACCGATTTACAGAAGAGTTTTCATGATTAGTTTTAGTACCATCTCTTTTAAGAGAAAGATCTTTAGAGTAATAATCTCAAATTACAGAAGAGTTATGTTTTTAAACATATGAGCTAGTTACATTTTTGGGAGTAGTATTGAGCACCGATATGGGGACGAGTTCAGATAACTCAACTCTCCATAAACCATGTAGCCAACATGGATAAAAAGGGTCATACTTTTTAGATGAATCCTTAATGCTTTTTAGGATAAACTAGTGGATCAACTTAGTAGTAGGTTCTATACCCCGGTAAAGTATAGGACGGCCCTGGCAGCGTGAGACAAGACGATGTACCATTACCTAGCTCATAGTGATGGTTGTCGGTTAGAGAATCTCCCATAGAGTTATATTGTATTTTTATATACAAACTGAGTATTATTGTATTTTTCAATACATTGAGTTGCTATCTAGAGTTTTACAGCTTTCCATATATTGCATCTTTTATTGTTGCTTTATCCTTGAGTATCTTGAGTTGAGTACCTTTGAGTTGAGTTGAGTATCTTATTCTTGAGTCGAGTTTAGTTGAGTGAGTTGAGAAGAGGTAAGTATGTTTCCTTTTATCATGTTCAAGCTTATGTTTATGTTTATGCTTTAGAATTCCCCTTACATGATCGTTTCATGATGTAGATACAAGTATTCAGGATCATCAACAGGCATTTCATTGAGGTCATGTGATATTACAGTCAACTTTGGTGAGCTTTCTTATATTCCGAAGGACTTCACTTTTATCTTATAGTTAGTAGTTTTGAGATGTCGTGTGTCTTGTCCCGATATCCTTCTGTAATAGTAGAGGCTTCATAGATAGGCAGTACAGTTGAGAAGTTTGTTTTATTTATTTTGTTAAATGTTTTAAAGACTTGAGTTGCCTATTTCTGGTGAGTTGAATATACTATTTTATTCAGAGTTAATCATTTGAGTTAAAGATTTGTAATTGAGATCAATGAATTTTATTCAGTTTTAGGCTTTGTATGCTTGAGTTAATCTTTCGCTTGTAGTCATCCAGGATGAAGGTTCACTTGGGGATCAGAAATGGTTCTCGAGTGTCGGCCACGTCCAGGGTGTAGGCTCAGGTCATGACAAACTTGGTATCAGAGAACAGAGTTCAGGTGTCCTAGGGTGTCTATGAAGTCGTGTCAGTAGGGTCTTTTTATGGTTGTGAGGTCCCCACTTCTATAAATAAGGGACTACAGATATTTAAGAAAAGTTTCCCTACTTTCAAACACTTAATCATGCAATAGAGGTATGTCATACAGATGTATTCATACTCGTGGATTTCTCAGATTCATTCGACTACCCCTCATACTAGTGGTGGTTGAAAAGCAAAGTCCTTCCTTTATCAACGAGTTTCTCTCAGCAAGAGTCTTGAGCAAGTCATGAGACTCCAAAGGGGCTTGAGAAAAGCCCATGAGTGAGTTAAGTGTTGAGTTTCAGAGGAATGCACTTATGTTCATATGAATCATGCGTTTGAGCTAAAAGTGAGTTGTACACTCTTCCCTAAACCTTATTCCGCTAAGACCTTTAAGAGGATGGTATGTTTAGAGCTTTGGTAATATCTTAACCCGAAAAGGTAACATGAGTTACGAGATCATGAGCGGTAGTAGTGAAAGAGCCCAGAGTTAGAGGAAAGTATGCATAGGTTTAGTAATCTAAGAAAGGGAGATGGTGTTTTGACAAGCTATGTTACTATAGTCATGCACCTAGTAAGTTACTAATGAAGAGTTTTCCCTTATGGGTAGACTAAGAAGTGATGAGTTGTGAAGATTCCATCTAGGAGGTAGAGTGTGTTGTAGGTAGGAAGGAGTTTGTGATGAAGTGTCATTGTGTAGATAGTGACCAACTGTATGTGTTGAATAGAAGCACAGAGTATTCATGAAGTGATAGATCTACACTAGGCTTATGATATGATTGAGAGGGTCATGATGTTCAGAAGGTTATAGAACTGATTAAGTAATGAGGTATAGTATAGTAGACGAGTAATCATATTGATATTCGAGTTTAGTAATGAATATGAAGCTTGAATTTGAGATGAGTGTCATGATTGAAAGAATGAAAACATGAGGGTGATGATGTCAGTCTTGGGATTTGATCTGGTAGACTTGACATAGAGTAGGTGAGGAATTGAGATGTTAGCTGCAATAAGTATAAGTGGTACAAGTGAGGGACCCAAACCTTTAGATAAGGGAAGTGAAGTGTGGCTAAGTCAGAAGAGTAACAAGAGCATTAAGAGGTGTATCGAGAGGGTATGTAATCAGAAGAGGTTATGAGAAACACCTTAGAAAGAGGTCTTAGTACCCACCTATAGAGAGTTCGGTAGACATGAGATAAACTTCTCCCGAGTGTTAGAGTAAAAGAGGATGTAAACCAGTTAGAGATGATGGAATAGGTCCATAGCTTTCAAGTGTCAGCTTTAGACCTAAGGGGGAAATGACAAGATGAGAAACCAAGTCAAGTGTTTCAGAGTAAGATAGTAATGAGTTCCAAAGAGTATGGGAGATATCTTTTCAGAGGTCCTTTTAGTAATTGAGTGATGTTAGAAAGAGAAGGTTGATGATCCTATCGTAATAATAATGGTGTGATAATTCCGTCTAAGGTTATAAATGAGGAGGAAGAAGAGGATGAGGTTTTGCTATGAGAAATAGCTAAATGAGAGCCTTTAGTTGGTTCCGAAAAGTAATGTGGGCAAATTCTAGTTGGCATGGAAGAGATGATAAGAGTAACCCCGTTCCATACCCAGTCCAGCCATCATTCAAGGACTAATGATCCCAAGGGAGAGATATTGTAACATCCAGAATTTTTTTTGAGCTAAGACTCGAACCATGTTTCTTTGTGAGTAAGATATTATCAAGGAATTCAAAACTTCTTAAGTATTAATGTCAGGTCACTGGATATAACACCTTGAGTTCCAAAAAGAATTAAAGAGAATTTATTTCTTAGTGCTTTTAAGTTTTGGGTCAACTTAAAATGACCATAACTTCTAGTGCAGGATGAGTTTGGAGACCCATAAGATATCAAATGAAAGATCTATGAGTCCTCTTTCCAACGCCATAGAGTTTGCTAATTTTTGAGCTCATATGAGGGAGATATGCTCATTTGAAGTCAGGCTGTCTATTTAAGGAAAGTTTCCCAGATTTAAGAGGGGTATTTGGGTCTTTTCCTTACCCTATCAGATTTAATTCATTTTTAGTAATTAAATAGGGGTCTAAACTGATTTGGTTCAGTTTACACAATCATAATTCACGCTTAGGGTTTAGTTGAGAAATCAAGAAGAGAAAAGAAGAAAAAAAAGGAGAATGGAGGAAAGGATCAAAGCGTTCGTCGAGATTCTTGAGTTTTGTTGCGGATTTCGCCATGGGTTTAACCTCTAAGAGGTATGTAAGCTTCGATAGTGTTGGGTTCGTTCACCCACGTGCCAATCATGATTTATTCAGCGTAATTTCGTTATTGAAATCTAAAGATTTAAGTTCTTGATGAGTTCTTGATAAGTGTTCTTGAAGTTTCATTCTAAATCTTGTTTTGTTGGGATTTTGATGAGTTCTTGAGATAATCGTATGGATTTTAAGAGTTTTTTTTGAGTAGATTCTTGTGTACTTGGGTTGGGTATTCGAATCTAAGTGATTGGAAAAGAAACCATTCGATTCTAGGCGAGTTAGGGTCCGAAAACGAGTAAGAAAAGTCGTTGGGGTTTTCAGGGTTGGGGTCTGGCGTCCTACGCCAGCCAGTGCGCCCCAACAACACCTCTGTAGGTAGAGGGCTGGTACCCTACGCCACTCAGTGCGCCAGGGTCACCTGTCCCTTCCCATTCTCCGTCGTTTCGTCCGTCTGAGTTCTTTCGAAGGGTACCTTTACTACCCTTTGATTCTAAACACTCTAAATTACTTCTAAACACCTAGAAATCATTTATAACATGAATCATAACCTTGAATTCATAATTCAAATTCAAGGTAGAGTTAAGAGTCAAGTCTTGAGAGTTCTTTCGAACATTTTGAGAAAGTCCCTTTGAGTCTTTTTGAGGAATCTTCTACAACTTCTAATAACTTGTTTCAAGACTCGAGCAAGTGAGTACGAGAATGAGGAGAATGTATTCATGAGCCTACATTATCATCACGATATCCTTCATATCATGAACCATAACTCTTGAATTCATAATTTAAATTTGAAAAGAGAGTTAAGAGTAGAGTCCAAGAAAGTCTTTGAGTTCAATTGTGAATCCTTTGAGATCAACTGTAGATTTGAGCTAAGTTTTGAGGAAGTGAGTATGAGAATGAGAAGAGTCATATACATGAGTCCCATATTGTTATGTAGTCCTCGAGTCGAGTCGAGTCATTCATGCCCATAAATTCCGTATGAATTTCATAAATTGAGCATCTTTGAGAGGAGTAGTACCTTCAAGTTCTAATTATTGAGTATTGAGTTTCTAATCCTTTTGAAATTATATTCCTAGTCATGGGACTACTGCATGTTACCCATGAAGGTCCTTGATTTGAGTAGTTCATGCCTATAATTTCGCATGAACCCTATGAGTCGAGTAGTCTTGAGATGAGAAGTATGATTGAGTCCTTGAGTTGAGTAGTTCATGCCCATAATTCCGCATGAACCCTCCGAATCGAACATTCTTGAGATGAGTAGTATCATTGACTCCTTGAGTTCTGGAGTTGTTGAGTTCCAAGTATCGAGTTCTTTGCATGGTTATTGATAATCTTGAATTGAGTCGTTCACGTCCATAATTCAGCATGAACCCTATTTTAAGAAGTCTTCTTACAAATTGTTTTAAAACTTGTTTTAACGACTTGAGAATATGAGTTTGAGGAAGAGTAGAGCTGAGTTCATGTTCTCTAAAATGATATATGGGAACTAAGTATTCCCAAGAGTAAATGTTTTCACATTTAAAATGAGAGAAAACACCGATTTCCAAAAGAGTTTTCATGAGCAGTTTTAGTACCATCTCTTTTAAGAGAAAGAACTTTTGAGTAATAATTTCAAACCACAGAAGAGTTATGTTTTTAAACATATGAGCTAGTTACATTTTAGGGAGTAGTATTGAGCACCGATATGGGGACGAGTTCAGATAACTCAAGTCTCCATAAACCATGTAGCCAACATGGGTAAAAAGGGTCATACTTTTTAGATGATTCCTTAATGCTTTTTAGCATAGAATAGTGGATCCACATAGTAGTAGGTTCTATACCCCTACAAAGTATAGGACAGCCCTGGCGGCATGACACAAGACGATGTACCATCACCTAGCTCATAGTGATGGTTGTCGGTTAGAGAATCTCCCATAGAGTTATATTGTATTTTTATATACAAACTGAGTATTATTGTATTTTCAATACATTGAGTTGTTATCTATAGTTTTATAGCTTTCCATATATTGCATCTTTTATTGTTGCTTTATCCTTGAGTATCTTGAGTTGAGTACCTTTGACTTGAGTTGAGTATCTTATTCTTGAGTCGAGTTGAGAAGAGGTAAGTATGTTTTCTTTTATCAAGTTCAAGCTTATGTTTATGCTTTAGAATTCCCCTTACATGCTCATACATTCCACGTACTGAGCCATTTAGCCTGCATCTTTCATAATGCAGATACAGGTATTCCGGATCATCAACAGACATTTCGTTGAGGTCATGTGATATCCCATTCAGCTTTGGTGAGCCTTCTTATATTCTGGAGGACTTCACTTTTATCTTATATTTAGTGGTTTTAAGATGTCGTGGGTCTTTTCCCGATATTCTTCTGTAATAGTAGAGGCTTCACAGATAGGCAGTACAGTTGAGAAGTCTGTTTCATTTATTTTGTTAAATGTTTTAAGCACTTGAGTTGCCTATTTCTGGCGAGTTGAATATACTATTTTATTAAGAGTTAATCATTTGAGTTAAAGCTTTGTAATTGAGATCAAAGAATTTTATTCAGTTTTAAGCTTTGTATGCTTGAGTTAGTCTTCCTCTTGTAGTCAGCCAGGATGAAGGTTCGCTTCGGGACCAGAAATGGTTCTCGAGTGTCGGTCATGTCCAGGGTGTAGGCTCGGGTCGTGACAAACATGGTATCAGAGCACAGAGTTCAAGTCTCCTAGGGTGTCTATGAAACTGTGTAAGTAGGGTCTTTTTTTTGTTGTGAGGGCCCCACTTCTATAAATGAGGGACTGCAGACATTTAAGAAAAGTTTCCCTTCTTTCATACTTTTAATCATGCAATAGGGCTCTGTCATAGAGATGTATTCATACTCGTGTGTTTCTCAGATTCATTTGACTATCCCTCATACTAGTGGTGGTTTAAAAGCAAATTCCTTCCTTTATCAAAGAGTTGCTCTCAGCAAGATTCTTGAGCAAGTCATGAGACTGCAGAGGTGCTTGAGAGAAGCCCATGAGTTAGTTCAGTGTTGAGTTTCAGAGGAATGCACTCATGTTCATATGAATCATGGGTTTGAGCTAAAAGAGAATTGTACACTCTTTCCTAAACCTTATTCCGCTGAGAACTTTAAGAGGATGGTGTGTTTAGAGCTTTGGTAATATCTTCACCTGAAAAGGTAACACGAGTTATGAGATCATGAGCAGTAGTAGTGAAAGAGCCTAGTGTTAGAGGAAAGTACGCATAGGTTTAGTAATCTAAGAAAGGGAGATGGTGTTTTGACAAGCTATGTTACTATAGTCATGCACCTAGTAAGTTACTAATGAAGAGTTTTCCCTTATGGGTTGACTAAGAAGTGATGAGTTGTGAAGATTCCATCATAGGAGGTAGACTGTGTTGTAGCTAGGAATGAGTTTGTAATGAAGTGTCATTGTGTAGGTAATGACCAAGTGTATGTGTTGAATAGAAGCACAGATTATTCGTGAAATGATAGATCTAAACTAGGCTTATGATATGTTTGAGAGGGTCATGATGTTCAGAAGGTTATAAAACTGATTAAGTAATGAGGTATAGTATAGTAGGCGAGCAATCGTATTGATATTTGGGTTTATTAATGAACATGAAGCTTGAATTTGAGATGAGTGTCATGATAGAAAGAATGGCAACATGAGGGTGATGATGTCAGTTTTGGGATTTGATCTAGTAGACTTGACATAGAGTAGGTGAGGAATTGAGATGTTAGCTGCAATAAATATGAGTGGTACAAGTGAGAGACCCAAACCTTTAGATAAGGGAAGTGAAGTGTGGCTAAGTCACAAGAGTAACAAGAGCATTAAGAGTTGTACCGAGAGGGTATGTATTCAGAAAAGGTTAAGAAAAACACCTTAGAAGGAGGTTTTAGTACCCGCTTATAGAGAGTTCGGTAGTCATGGGATAAACTTCTCTCGAATGTTAGAGTAAAAGAGGATGTAGACCAGTTAGAGATGATTCAATAGGTCCATAGCTTTCAAGTGTCAGCTTTAGACCTAAGGGGGAGATGACAAGATGAGAAATCAGGTCAAGTGTTTGAGAGTAAGATAGTAATGAGTTCCCAAGAGTATGGGAGATATATTTTCAGAGGTCCTTTTAGTAATTGAGTGATGTTAGAAAGAGAAGGTTAAAGATCCTATCGTAATAATGATGGTGTGATAATTCCGTCTAATGTTATAAATGAGGAGGAAGAAGAGGATGAGGTTTTGCTATGAGAAATAGCTAAATGAGAGCCTTTAGTTGGTTCTGAATAGTAATGTGGGCAAATTCTAGTTGGTATGGAAGAGATGATAAGAGTAACCCCGTTCCATACCTATTCCAGCCGTCATTCGAGGACTAATGATCCCAAGGGGGAGATATTGTAACACTGGTTAACGTTTCAAGCACACCTCATCCAATTCTAGGTGTGAATGATCGTTAAGCAGTATAAAACCCAACAAATGAGTTAGGGTCGAATCCCACAGGGAGCGGTATGTGTTCAAATTCAGTTAAGAAGTACAAATGTGATCTAACTAGCTATAGGAATAGATATTATCGGAAAAAGACATTAAATATACGGGGTGACACAAATATCAATTGGGGGTTTTTGGGTTTTCAAATTATCAACTACAATCAGTCGAAGAGCAATGAGATAACAATAAGGAGAGAAATTCTCGGGATATGATCAATTATAGGTGAAGTTCGATATATGGGTAATTGATAATACTAGTACACAACTAAATATCAGTTGGTAGGCCAGACTATAATTGAAATAGCTTTCTGTCGAACAACTATTCCGCTTCAAGTGATTTCTCTCAAACATCAACAAGCATAGCAATTAAGAACAACCCAAAACCTTAATGCATCTTCTCTCTCAAGCAAGATGGGTAAGACTGGGTTTAGGATTCACACTCTCGAGCTGAACCCATATCAACCCAATACATACAAATCATTAATCAATAATTTTAGTCCTAAAACCTCTCTCTCGAGCAAGCCAAGAACACTAAAATAGAACTGCATTTGCAACTACAATTCTTAAATTAAACCACAATTAATGATTAAACCCACTTCAAAATAGCATTTAGACAAGTAATTAACAATACCCACAAACTAATTCAACCCATAATCACATGATCACACCCCAAGAATTGGGGTTTTATTCGAACATCATAAAAAGATAAAAATCGTTACCGAATCGATTAGCCATCAACTGGGTAAGAGGAATTCAAGCTTTACAATGCTCCAATTCGAAGAAAATTAGAAACCCACTTGTGAAATCTCCAAGTTGAGTCTCAAAATCCTCAAGTGTACTAAGAGAACTTCAAGAGAAAACTGGTCTAGACTAAATTGGATTCTCCAAGTGTATAAAAATTCGATACTAAATTAACTGTTTAAAACTAATTTATAGTCACCGAAAATAAGACACGAAGGGCCATTTGGCGGAGTAAGTTGGTCTCGGCGAGCCGCCCATTGATCTCTTCCATCGCCTTTTTGTCTTGGCACTCCGCATCCTCAAGTCCTGTAACTTTGGGCGATCTCTCTTTGCATCGCGGAACTGCTCGGTGATCCGCCGACTGCTCCTTTTCGTCGCTGACTTGGTTCTTTCCTTCATGTCTTGGCACACAGGAACTTTAGGCGGTCTGACTCGACGATTCGCCAAATGACGTTGGCGATCACCAGGCTTGCCTTTCTTCATTTCTTCAGCTTGTTTTGTTCCTTTTTTGCCTGTTAGTGTCCTTGCTTTGCTCCTTAATCCATATACCTAAATATCAATGCACTAACATCAGTTTGTAGCATAATTTAGGCATTTGAGGACGCTAAATCTATCAAAACAAAGCCCTAAATGAGTCCAAATCTCGGACTCATCAACACCCCCAACTTAAACTTTTGTTTGTCCTCAAGTAAAACTCAAGTTCAGCAGTTCAAAAAATATGCCTCAAACAGTGCTACATAAGACTCAACATGAATGCACACAACAAAACTCAACTTACTTATGCAATGATCAATTGTGCACTCAAAGATTTAAATTGTGGCTCACCATTATCAAAGATGCTCAAGTTCACAATACTTGCTTCAAATGCAAGTTCAAGCTTAACACGGGTACTCAAATGCCCTCACAACAAAGATGATTCCATATTCACACAAAGTTCTACAACAATTTATAGTTCCGAAATCACATACGAGTCTCACACTCACAAAAATGAACACATGCATGACTTCACCCATAGGTTTTCCCTTATTTTCCAATCAACACTCGTTTCAGCTCACTCAAGATCACAAAGGTCTTTTCAAGGATTTTAATGGGGCTGAGTGTACATGTATGGTCATTTAGGCTCAGTGGTTTTCACCCTCATGAAGTGTGGCCTGAACATCACATTCCTCATTTTCTTTATCATTTCAAACATGCTCATAATCCACCCCATTATTCAACTTCTTATGAATTACCGGACACCCCATTTCTTTTGCAATTTTCATCACTTATTTCACAACTTTTTCATTCCTTTTCATTGCTTCTTTTCTCTTTTCTCTTCTTTTTTTTTTAACATGGAGGGGTTCCATCTTTTTCAAAACCACTCTCAAAGGGGAATTTTTCACACTTCTTGAATTACCTTCTCTTTTCACCACACCCCCAACTTAGGCTTTTGGCCTAAGTTGGCTATTCAAACAAAACCACACTTCATAAGAGTTATGGGTGAATGGATAAAGAGGGGTCATAATTGTTCAAGTTTCTTCCAAGAAAAGGGTAAGGCTCAATAGGGTTCAAGCATGGTTCACACATCTCACAAAGTTGGCCACAAAAGTGGTATATTGTCAAATTATTTCACTCTTCATAATCGTTGCCTAAGATCATTTCAAATGCTTGCCTCACTTAGTCAACCGGACCAACGGGACAAATTCTAGGTGTTATCACACAATGGTTCAAAGTAAGCTCATCACATAAGGCATTGACACCAATATCAAACAAGACTCCACACTTTCAAGATAGTGTGCAATGTTCATCACAAGAGACTCATTCGATAACCGGCTAGTCACAAAGAGATGCTAAAAGTTCACACATTGTCTATGCAACTTCATTGGCCTCATCGTAGCCGCACATTCATTTCGTTCAATTAAGAGCACTATTCAAGTTATCAGTATTGATCATAACCGACACTCAAATTTGTACAAGATCAGCCACAATCACACACATAAGAGGGGGCACAAAATTTAAAAATAGGTCAAAACCATTTCCATTCAAAACAAGGAGCCACAAGCTCAAACATCCAAAAGATTCAGATTCAAACACAATTATAGATCACAAAACCCACTATACAAATAAAAATTCCATCACAAGAGGTAGGTATGGGAATACCTCATCCCACCCATAAAAGAAAAGTAGTTGTCCTCAAATGCAACTAAAATTACATCAATCAATAAAAACAACAGAAAAGGAGGTAAAGAATGATCCTGTCTACTCAGTCGCTCCATCCGTCGGGGCATCAGTGCCCAAAGCCACACTCTGAATCTGGGCATCAGTGCCCAGTGCAACATCAATACTCGCTCCATTGGAGCCTACCATGGAATATCCCTCAACGAAGTCTGAATGGTTGAATGCACCATAGCCTCCTCAACCTCAGTCAGGCCCTCATATGTAGTCTCCTCCTGGATACCGAGATCCTCCTTATCAGTCTTATCCTCAGACTCTGCAGCCACATCCTCAGCTCTAACCTCATCTCCGGTGGTAACCGGAGGCATATCAGAATAAGCTGGTATACCCGTGTCAAGGTCATCAGGGATCTCCACGGTCCGAAAAATCATCGTCATATCTGTGGACTTCAACTGGTCCACATCCTTTCTCAACTCAGCAATTGCAGCCTTCAAGGCCGTCACCTCATGAGTGGCTCCCTCACCTCTCTCACACACCTCTATCCTTGCCGTGAGGGCATCAATAGACTCTCTAAGAGATGTCACAGCAGTTGTGAGGGCTCTCTCAATCATCCCAGGTACTGTAGCCTCTAGCCTGGAGGCACGTACATCACCAGAATGGGCTAGGTGCCCTATACATAGCAGCATGGCCTGGGTGAATGGAGGTCGGGAAGCAGCACTAGCAGCGGACCTAGGAGGCAAGGCAGCAACAGAAGAACTCGGAGTCATAGAAGGGGCAGATCAAGAAATACCTGAAGGCTCAAAGGCCGGAGTAGGCAATACTGCCTCTGCAGGTAGTGTCTCAATATTAACAGCCGGGGATGTATCCAGCGGGGATGCCTTCTTTTTCTCAGCCTCATCCTTCAAATACTCAGCCTCAATCCACTGAAAGTCAGTACAGGAGGTGGGAATCACTTGCACGTCCTTCTTTTCATCACGAGGCACACGGGCTCGTCTGCACAATTCGGTGATCAACACCAGGAAAAGGAGAGATGTTTGGTGCTGCCTGGCCCTCATGGCCATCTCTTGTCCAATGATCATACCTAAGTTAAGGCTCGACCCATCAATGATTAAACCAAGACAGGCCGCCTTCGTGTGGTGGAGGATAGACTCATTCTAGGACGGCATGATTGTGCTGCTAATAAACCCAAACCAGAACCTCGCTGCCTCATTTAGATCTTTACTCTATGGGCACCCTAGCCTCAATCCACCTAGGAGTACCGTCTGAAAGGAGAGGAGCCAGCCACTTCTTCATGGCCTCCAAGGATTTTATCTTGATCATGTACTTGTAGTCATCTGTAATGTTTTCCGTGCATTCCAGCACAGCGTTAATATCATCACTGTCACACTTTACCTTCTTTCCCCTGACAACTACGTAGTCGACTGGTTTGAAGGTGGCAGCCTTCTTCTTCCCCTGTGGCACCAAAGCTCCATAGGCAGTGTAGAACTCCCGTACCCAATTAGGAATGTAGGGACCTCGGGATTTAGTAAAGCTCTGAAACTTGTGCCTCTTGAGAGTGCTCTATATATTGAGGTACTTGTCCACCACACCATCTGCAGACAACCTTTTCTCCTCAATGATAATCCTCAGTCCCTCGGTCTTTAGTCTGTTAAGAGACCAGGGAGTAGGACCCTGTACAGGTGGTGCAGGGACCACAGTCTGCCCTGAAGTTGGGGGAGAAGTGGTCTCGGGCACCCGGATTCTAGACGGATCATGTATCATTTTTGAATGCATTTCAGCTTTTCGGGCCAAGAGCAGCTGCTCATCCTCAGGCTCGGAGAGTGAGATTTGAGAGTCAAAAGATTCCCCATCACTGCCGGAGTTTTCCTTCGGTCTCTCAGCCAAGGGCGTTTTGCCCTTGCCTTTGCCTCCCTTCGGAGGTGCATTCTTGCCCTTTTGTCTGGAAGCAACTGCTCTCTCATTTTTTACAATTCCCCGTGCTCATTTGCGGGGAGGCATACGACTTTCATCTAAGTTGTTCCTAGCCATATCTGCAAAACACATTGAAAATTGTGAGAAATAATTCACGAAAGTTGCAGAATTTAAGTTGCAGGAAGACTCGCTGATCCAGTCAGCGAGTCACCGAGTCACTTAGGCGATCCAGATCAGGCTTGTCGAAAGGACCAGCTCAAAAAGTTCTCAAAAATAAGGCATGTTGGCGACACTCAGGTCCCTTCGGTGAATCGCTGATGTAACTCGGCGAGCAAAGACTAGCCCGCCGAATATTACAGTGTATTTTAGGGGTTAGGGGCGCAGAATGGGCGATCAAAGGAACCTTTCGGCAAGTCGTCGAGTGAACTCAGCGAGCTCAGGCTTCCCCGCTGAAAGTTACAAACTCCAACTAGCCAAATAATGAAATTAAAGGCGATCAAAGGAGGACGCTGGTGAACCGCCGAACCATTTGGTGAGCTCGACCCAGTTCGCCAAACTGCCCAACGTGCCAATTTTCAACGCCAATTTCTAAAATCAAGCCCGCAGCCCCCGGAACCAAAATCAAACACCTACACTATGCAATTAGGACCAGACCCATAAGACCTATGCCTTCGGGGTACTCAGACTTCCCCCGATTTGGCCAAAATTGGCCATTCGACGACTTTCACCCTTAGGAATGGCGTCAAACGCTCCATCATCGGGAAAATTACTTCATTTGGTACAACTTGGGTTACTTAGACTTCACCTAACTAGACCCAACACAAAATAACCGCAACCCAATAATTATGAACCAATTTTAATTTGAGTTCAACCACTAATCATAGGTGTGGGGTTCGGAAAACCAACCTAAGTGCCGAAAAGAGAGTTTGAAAAGCTAGGCAGCAAAGAAATCTGATTTCAAGCACGAGACCAAATGCAAAAAGTGAATATACTAGTAAAATATAGAAAATCTAAAGTGTGGATGAGAAAGTACGGGGTTAGAAATGAGAGAATATGAAAGATTTTGAAATTTCAAACCGTTTGGCCTTTTAAAACCTTTCAGTTCGCGGCCCCTTTCGACGGTGTAAGTCGTCCACGCCGAACCACTCGGCGATGCGTCGAGTGGTAACTTACCTCACCGAGTTTTACAGGACTCCTAGTTATCTTGGGGTCTAAACGGCGGAAAAAATCGGGCTCACCAACATGTTCGGTGAGTCGCCGATTAATTAATTGGCCCGTCGAGTTTTACAGACCCCCACCTAAAGTTTTGTTGGTCCAACGGCGGTCCAAGTCGGGCTCGCCAACCTCTTCGGTGAGTCGCAGACTGGACTCTTTGGCTCGCTAAACTGCACCTTCTCAAACACACTCCACTTTTCAACCTGCACAATCAACACCCACTATTCAAAATCAAACTTAAAGCATTAAAAACTTGGGTTGCCTCCTAAGAAGCGCAGTAGTTAATGTCGTGGCATGATGAAAATACCCATTCAAGCTTCATTCTTGGGGTTTGCCATAGCATCACTAGGCAACCCCCTAGTTGTCTTCGGTTTAGATGAGATGAAATTTGACCCATTAGGGTCTCCAGATTCTTGATAGAGACGAAATGAGAGGTCACCGTCTTGTTAAGAGTCGATACATCTTCCTTCATTTCCTTCAACACTTTATTGGACCCTTCAACCTTGTTAAGAATGCGTGAGAGCATGTCTTCCGTACGGCCACCCTCAGAATCTTTGGGCTTTTGACGCTCATGGGGAGGCACATACCTATCCTTCTCCCCTTCTCTTTTCTTCCAAGAGGCGTTACAATCACGCCACTCTCTGTCACGGTCTCTCCAGCCCTCATCTCTATTCCATCATTGGTTACCACCCGGCCTTGTGTAGTTAGCACGATAACCTCCTCCTTGGTTGGCTAGGATGTTCACTTCCTAGTTGCACAAAGCTTCAAACCTTTCATCATCAGGGCTCACTCCACCAACACCCACAACATTTACACTCTTTGAACCAGCACCCATGACGTTCTTAGCCAAGATATCCAGCTGCATCATTATTTTAGCCATGTTTTGGTCTCTCTCTTGATATTTTTCGATTTGTTCTTTTGTCAATTTATAAGTGAGAGGAGAGACTTGGTCTTCTCTAGTATACCATGCCCTGTTTATCTTGGTCATGTAATCAAGGAATTGGCAAGCTATCGCATGGGGCTGTTGCATTAAACCACCCGGAGAAAGTTGGCCAGCCACTCCCTTGTTCACCGAATCGAGGCTTCTATAGAAATGTTGTAGCAACACATTATCGGGAAGTCCATGAGTTGGGCATTGCAGTACCATCTTCTTAAACCTCAGCAAAGTCTCATGGATTTGCTCACCTTCCAAATTCTTGAAGCTTTGGATACTATCCCTAAGAGTCATCATCTTCGAAGGGGGAAACAATCGCACTTGGAATGCAGTAATAAGCTCGTCCCACGAAGTGATAGAATCTCTTGGCAACTCAGCCAACCACTTGCTTGCCTCTCCCATAAGAGAAAATGGGAACAACCTCAACCAGAATGATTCTTGAGATATGTTCTTAAATGAGAACGGTCCACAGACATCAACAAAATTTTGGATATTCTCATGGGGATCCTCATGAGCTAGCCCACCAAACAAACATTTCAGTTGAAGGAGCTGAAGCATAGTGCTTGTGATGTGAAATGCAGCGTTCCCTTCAGCTGGAGGCAAACGGATGGCCCCAACACCACCCATTTGGGCTGGGTCATTGACATCGTTGAGGTTGCCGACATCAACTTGGTGGCCCACTTGGCTACCATTACTTCCATTAACGCTCATTTCCTCCTCTGTTTTAACAAGCAACACAAAACCAAAAACAAAAATAAGTAGATTCAACTATACTACAAAGATCACAATTCAACTTCAATAAAAGAATTTTAAACAACACCACTCCCCGGCAGCGGTGCCATTTTGATTAACGTTTCAAGCACACCTCATCCAATTTTAGGTGTGAACGATCGTAAAGTAGTATAAAACCTAAAAAATGAGTTGGGGTCGAATCCCACAGGGAGCAGTACGTGTTCAAATTCAATTAAGAAGTACAAATGTGATCTAACTAGCTATAAGAATAGATATTATCGGAAAAGACATATCAAATAAAAGGGGTGACACGAATGTCAAATGGGGGTTTTTGGGTTTTCAAATTATCAACTACAATCAGTCAAAAAGCAATGAGATAACAATAAGGAGAGGAATTCTCGGGATGTGATCAATTATAGGTGAAGTTCGATATATGGGTAATTGATAATAATAGTACACAGCTAAATATCAGTTGGTAGGCTAGACTATAATTGAAATAGCTTTCTCTTGAACAACTAGTACGCTTCAAGTGATTTCTCTCAAACATCAACATGCATAGCAATTAAGAACATCCCAAAACCTTAATGCATCTTCTCTCTCTAGCAAGATGGGTAAGACTGGGTTTAGGATTCACTTTCTCGAGCAGAACGCATATCAACCCAATACATTCAAATCATTAATCAATAATTTTAGTCCTAAAACCTCTCCCTCAAGCAAGCCAAGAACACTAAAAAAAAACTGCATTTGCAACTACAATTCTTAAATTAAACCACAACTAATGATTAAACCCACTTCAAAATAGCATTTAGACTAGTAATTAACAATACCCACAAACTAATTCAACCCATAATCACATGATCACACCCCAAGAATTGGGGTTTTAGCCGAACATCATTAAAAGATAAAAGTCGTTACCGAATCGATTAGCCATCAACTGGGTAAGAGGAATTCAAGCTTTTACAATGCTCCAATTCAAAGAAAATTAGAAACACACTTGTGAAATCTCCAAGTTGAGTCTCAAAACCCTCAAGTCTACTAAGAGAACTTCAAGATAAGACTGGTCTAGACTAAATTGGATTCTCCAAGTGTATAAAAATTCGATACTAAATTAACTGTTTAAAAGTAATTTATAGTCACCAAAAATAATCCACGAAGGGCCGCTTGGCGGAGTAAGTCGGGCTCGCCGAACCACTCGGCGAGTCATCCATTGATCTCTTCCATCACCTTTTTGTCTTGGCACTCAGCATCCTCAAGTCCTGTAACTTTCGGCGATTTCTCTTTGAATCGCGGAACTGCTCGGTGATCCGCCGACTGCTCCTTTTCATCGCCGACTTGGTTCTTTCCTTTAGGGCTTGGCACACTGGAACTTTAGGCGGTCTAATAGCCACTCGGCGATTCGCCAAATGACCTTGGCGATCACCAAGCTTGCCTTTCTTCATTTCTTCAGCTTGTTTTGTTCCCTTTTTGCCTGTTAGTGTCCTTGCTTTACTCCTCAATCCATATACCTGAATATCAAGGCATTAACATCAGTTTATAGCATAATTTAGGAATTTGAGGACACTAAATCTATCAAAACAAATCCCTAAATGAGTCCAACTCTCAGACTCATCAAACACCCAAGAAAATTTTTTGAGCTAAGACTCAAACCATGTTTCTTTATGAGTAAGATTGTATCAAGGAATTTAAAATTTCTTAAGTATTAAGGTCAGATCACTAGATATAACACCTTGAGTTCCAAAAAGAATTAAAGAGAATGCATTCCTTAGTTCTTTTAAGTTTTGGGTCAACTTCAAACGGTCATAACTTTTAGTACATGATTAGTTAGGAGACCCATAAGATATCAAATGAAAGATCTCTGAGTTCTCTTTCCAAAGCCACCAAGTTTTCTAATTTTTGATCTTGTATGAGGGAGATGTGTCTGTTTGAAGTCAGGCTGTTTATTTAAGGAAAGTTTCCCAGATTTAAGAGGGGTATTTTGGTCTTTTCCTTACCCTATCGGATTTAATTAATTTTTGGTAATTAAATAGGGGTCTAAACTGATTTGGTTCAGTTTACGCAATCATAATTTATGGTTAGTGTTTTAGTTGAGAGTTTAAGAAGAGAAAAGAAGAGAAAAGAGGAGAAAGGAGTAAAGGATCAAAGCGTTGGTCGAGATTCTTGAGTTTTATTGTGGATTTTCGCCATGGGTTTGACCCCTAAGAGGTATGTAAGCTTCCATAGTATTGGGTTCATTCACCCACGCGCCAATCGTGATTTATTCAGCGTAATTTCATTCTTGAAATTTAAAAATTTAAGTTCTTGATGAGTTCTTGATAAGTGTTCTTAAAGTTTCATTCTAAATCTTATTTTGTTGGGATTTCGATGAGTTCTTGAGATAATCCTATGTATTTTAAGAGTTTTTTTTAGTAGATTCTTGTGTACTTTGGTTGGGTATTTGAATCTAAGTGATTGGGGAAGAAATAATTCGATTCCAGGTGATTTAGGGTCTGAAATCGAGAAAGAAAAGTCGTTGGGGTTTTCTGGGTTGGGCCCTAGCGCCCTACGCCAGTCAGTGCGGCCCAACCACACCTCTGTAGGTAGAGGGATGGCATCCTTTGCCACTCAGTGTGCCAGGGTCGCCTGCCCCGACCCGTACTCTGTCGTTTCGTCCGTCTGAATTCTTTTGAAGGGTACCTTTACTCCCCTTTGATTCTAAACTACCTCTAAAAACCTAGATATCATTAATAAAATGAATCATAAGCTTTAATTGATAATTCAAATTCAAGGTAGAGTTAAGAGTCAAGTCTTGAGAGTTCTTTCGAACATCTTGAGAAAGTCCCTTTGAGTCTTTTTGAGGAATCTTCTACAACTTCTAATAACTTGTTTCAAGAATCGAGCAAGTGAGTATGAGAATGAGGAGAATGTATTCATGAGCCTACATTATCAACACGATATCCCTCATATCATGAACCATAACTCTTGAATTCATAATTCATAATTCAAATTTCAAGAGAGAGTTAAGAGTGCTAAGTTTTGAGGAAGTGAGTATGAGAATGAGTAGAGTCGTATACATGAGTCTCATATTGTTATGTAGTCCTCGAGTCGAGTCGTTCATGGCCATAAATTCCGCAAAATTTCATAAACTGAGCATCTTTGAGAGGAGTAGTACCTTCAAGTTCTAAGTCTTGAGTATTGAGTTCCTAATCCTTTTGAAATTATATTCCTAGTCATGGGACTGCTAAATGTTACCCATGAAGGTCCTTGAATTGAGTAGTTCATGCCCATAATTCTACATGAACCCTATGAGTCGAGCAATCTTGAGATGAGAAGTATGATTTAGTCCTTGAGTTGAGAAGTTCATGCCCATAATTCCGCATGAACCCTCCGAGTTGAGCATTCTTGAGATGAGTAGTATCATTGACTCCTTGAGTTCTGGAGTTGTTGAGTTCCAAGAATCGAGTTCTATGCTTGGTTATTGAAAACCTTGAATTGAGTCGTTCACGTCCATAATTCGGCATGAACCCTATTTTAAGAAGTCTTCTTACAAATTGTTTTAAAACTTGTTTTAAAGAGTTGAGCATATGTGTTTGAGAAAGAGTAGAGCTGAGTTCATGTTCTCTAATATGTTATATGGGAACTAAGTATTCCCAAGAGTAAATATTTTTACATTTAAGATGAGAGAAAACACTGATTTCTAAAAGAGTTTTCACGATCAGTTTTAGTACCATCTCTTTTAAGAGAAAGATCTTTTGAGTAATAATCTCAAAGCACAGAAGAGTTATGTTTTTAAACATATGAGCTAGTTATATTTTTTGGAGTAGTATTGAGCACCGATATGGGGACGAGTTCAGATAACTGAAGTCTCCATAAACCATGTATCCAACATGGGTAAAAATGGTCGTACTTTTTAGATGATTCCTTAATGCTTTATAGCATAGACTAGTGGATCCAATTAGTAGTAGGTTCTATACCCCGACAAAATTTGGACGGTCCTGTCAGCGTGAGGCAAGACGATGTACCATCACCTAGCTCATAGTGATGGTTGTCAGTTACAAAATCTCCCACATAGTTATATTGTATTTTTATATACAATCTGAGTATTATTGTATTTTATATACAAACAGTGTATTATTGTATTTTTCAATACATTGAGTTGCTATCTACAATTTTACAGCTTTCCATATATTGCATCTTTTATTGTTGCTTATCCTTGAGTATCTTGAGTTGAGTACTTTGAGTTGAGTTGAGTATCTTATTCTTAAGTCGAGTTGAGTTGAGTGAGTTGAGAAGAGGTAAGTATGTTTCCTTTTATCAAGTTCAATATTATGTTTATGCTTTAGAATTCCCCTTACATGCTCGTACATTCCACGTACTAAGCCATTTGTCCTGCATCGTTTCATGATGCAGATATAGGTATTCAAGATCATCAACATGCATTTCGTTGAGGTCATGTGATATTCCAGTCACCTTTGGTGAGCATTCTTATATTCTGGATGACTTCACTTTTATCTTATAGTTAGTAGTTTTGAGATGTCATAGGTCTTGTCCCGATATCCTTCTGTAAGAGTAGAGGCTTCATAGATAGGAAGTACAGTGAGAAGTCTGTTTTATTTATTTTGTTAAATGTTTTAAAGACTTCAGTTTCCTATTTCTAGCAAGTTGAATATACTATTTTATTCAGAGTTAATTATTTGAGTTAAAGCTTTGTAATTGAGATCAATGAATTTTATTCAGTTTTAAGCTTTGTATGATTGAGTTAGTCTTCCGCTTGTAGTCGGCGAGGATGAAGGTTCGCTTGGGGACCAAAAATGGTTCTCGAGTGTCGGCCACGTCCAGGGTGTAGGCTCGGGTCGTGACAAACTTGGTATCAGAGCACAGAGTTCAAGTGTCCTAGGGTGTCTATGAAGCCGTATTAGTAGGGTCTTTTTATGGTTGTGAGTGCCCCACTTTTTTAAATGAGGGACTACAGACATATAAGAAAAGTTTCCCTTCTTTCATACACTTAATCGTTCAATAGAGCTATGTCATAGAGATGTATTCATACTCGTGTGTTTCTCAGATTCATTTGATTACTCTTCATACTAGTGGTGGTTGAAAAGCAAAGTCCTTTCTTTATCGAAGAGTTGCTCTCAACAAGGAACTTGAGAAAGTCATGAGACTCCAGAAGGGCTTAAGATAAGCCCATGAGTGAGTTAAGTGTTGTCAGAGTAATGCACTTATGTTCATATGAATCATGCGTTTGAACAAAAAGCGAGTTGTACACTCTTCCCTAAACCTTATTCCGCTGAGACCTTTAAGAGGATGCTATGTTTAGAGCTTTGGTAATATCTTCACCTGAAAAGGTAACACGAGTTACGAGATCATGAGCAGTAGTAGTGTAAGAGTCCAGAGTTAGAGGAAAGTATGCATAGGTTTAGTAATTTACGAAAGGGAGATGGTGCTTCGACAAGCTATGTTACTATAGTCATCCACCTAGTAAGTTACTAATGAAGAGTTTTCTCTTATGGGTAGACTAAGAAGTGATGAGTTGTGAAGATTCCATCATAGGAGGTAGAGTGTGTTGTAGCTAGAAAGGAGTTTTTGATGAAGTGTCATTGTGTAGGTAATGACCAAGTGTTTGTGTTGAATAGAAGCAGAGAGTATTCATGAAGTGATAGATCCAAACTAGGCTTATCATATGTTTGAGAGGGTGATGATGAGTTTCATGATAGAATGAATGGCAACATGAGGGTGATGATGTCAGTCTTGGGATTTGATCTGGTACACTTGACATAGAGTAGGTGAGGAATTGAGATGTCGGCTGCAATAAATATGAGTGGTACAAGTGAGAGACCCAAACATTTAGATAAGGCAGTGAAGTGTGGCTAAGTCACAAGAGTAACAAGAGCATTAAGAGGTGTACCGAGAGGGTATGTAATCAGAAGAAGTTAAGAGAAACACCTTAAAAAGAGGTCTTAGTACCCGTTTATAGAGAGTTCGGTAGTCATGAGATAAACTTCTCCCGAGTGTTAGAGTAAAAGAGGACGTAGACCAGTTAGAGATGATGCAATAGGTCCATAGCTTTCAAGTGTCAGCTTTAGACCTAAGGGGGAGATGACAAGATGAGAAATCAAGTCAAGTGTTTCAGAGTAAGATAGTAATGACTTCCAAAGAGTATGAGAGATATCTTTTCAAAGGTCCTTTTAGTAATTGAGTGATGTTAGAAAGAGAAGGTTAATGATCCTATCGTAATAATGATGGTGTGACAATTCCGTCTAAGGTTATAAATGACGAGGAAGAAGAGGCTGAGGTTTTTCTTTGAGAAATAGCTAAATGAGAGCCTTTCGTTGGTTCTGAATAGTAATGCGGGCAAATTCTCATTGGTATGGAAGACATGATAAGAGTAACCCCGTTCCATACCCAGTCCAGCCGTCATTCGAGGACTAATGATCCCAAGGAGGAGATATTGTAACACCCCAAAAAAAATTGAGCTAAGTCTCGAACCATGTTTCTTTTTTAGTAAGATTTTATCAAGGAATTTAAAATTTCTTAAGTATTAAGGTCAGGTCACTAGATATAACACCTTGTGTTCCAAAATAATTAAAGAGAATTCATTCCTTAGTTCTTTTAAGTTTTGGGTCAACTTTAAATGACAATAACTTTTAGTACAAGATGAGTTAGGAGACCCATAAGATATCAAATGAAAGATCTCTGAGTCCTCTTTCCAACACCACCGAGTTTGCTAAATTTTGAGCTCGTATGAGGGAGATATGTTCATTTGAAGTCAGGCTGTCTATTTAAGGAAAGTTGCCCAGATTTAAGAAGGGTATTTTGGTCTTTTTCTTACCCTATCAGATTTAATTCATTTTTAGTAATTGAGTAGGGGTCTAAACTGATTTGGTTCAGTTTACACAATTATAATTTACGCTTAGGGTTTCAGTTGAGAGTTCAAGAAAAGAAGAGAAAAAAGGAGAAAGGAGTAAAGGATCAAAGCGTTCGGCGAGATTCTTGAGTTTTGTTGCGGATTTTGGCCATGGGTTTAACCCCTAAGAGGTATGTAAGCTTCCATAGTGTTGGGTTCGTTCACCCACGTGCCAATCGTGATTTATTCAGCGTAATTTCATTCTTGAAATTTAAAGATTTAAGTTCTTGATAAGTGTTCTTGAAGTTTCATTCTAAATCTTGTTTTGTTGGGATTTCGATGAGTTCTTGAGATAATCCTATGGATTTTAAGAGTTATTTTTAGTAGATTCTTGTGTACTTTGGTTGGGTATTCGAATCTAAGTGATTGGGGAAGAAACCATTTGATTCCAAGTGATTTAGAGTCCGAAATCGAGAAAGAAAATTCGTTGGGGTTTTCTGTGTTGGGGCCTAGCGCCCTACGCCAGCCAGTGCGCCCCAACCACACCTCTGTAGGTAGAGGGATGGCATCCTTCACCACTCAGTGTGCCAGGGTCGCCTGCCCCGACCCGTACTCTGTCGTTTCGTCCGTCTGAATTCTTTTGAAGGGTACCTTTACTCCCCTTTGATTCTACACACTCTAAACTACTTCTAAACACCTAGATATCATTCATAAAATAAATCATAAGCTTTAATTCATAATTCAAATTAAAGGTAGAGTTATGAGTCAAGTCTTCAGAGTTCTTTCGAACATTTTGAGAAAGTCCCTTTAAGTCTTTTTGAGGAATCTTCTACAACTTCTAATAACTTGTTTCAAGACTAGAGCAAGTGAGTATGAGAATGAGGAGAATGTATTCATGAGCCTACATTATGATCACGATATACATCATATCATAAACCATAACTCTTGAATTCATAATTCAAATTTCAAGAGAGAGTTAAGAGTAGAGTCCAAGAAAGTCTTTGAGTTCAATTGTGAATCCTTTGAGATCAACTATAGATTTGAGCTAAGTTTTGAGGAAGTGAGTATGAGAATGAGAAGAGTCGTGTACATGAGTCCCATATTGTTATGTAGTCCTCGAGTCGAGTCGTTCAGGCCCATAAATTCTGCATGAATTTCGTAAACTGATCATCTTTTAGAGGAGTAGTACCTTCAAGTTCTAAGTCTTGAGTATTGAGTTTCTAATCCTTTTGAAATTATATTTCTAGTCATGGGACTACTACATGTTAGCCATGAAGGTCCTTGAGTTGAGTAGTTCATGCCCATAATTCCGCATGAACCCTATGAGTCAAGCAGTCTTGAGATGAGAAGTATGATTGAGTCCTTGAGTTGAGTAGTTCATGCACATAATTCCGCATGAACCCTCCGAGTCGAGCATTCTTGAGATGAGTAGTGTCATTGAATCCTTGAATTCTGCTGTTGTTGTGTTCCGAGTATCAAGTTCTATGCATGGTTATTGAAAACCTAGAAATGAGTCATTCACGTCCATAATTCGGCATGAACCCTATTTTAAGAAGCTTTCTTACAAATTGTTTTAAAACTTGTTTTAAAGACTGGAGCATATGAGTTTGAGAAAGAGTAGAGCTAAGTTCATGTTCTCTAAAATGATATATGGGAACTAAGTATTCCCAAGAGTAAATGTTTTCACATTTAAGATAAGAGGAAACACCGATTTCCAAAAGAGTTTTCATAAGCAGTTTTAGTACCATTTATTTTAAGAGAAAGATCTTTTGAGTAATAATCTCAAACCACAAAAGATTTATGTTTTTAAACATATGAGCTGGTTATATTTTTGGGAGTAGTATTGAGCACCGATATGGGGACGAGTTCAGATAACTCAAGTCTCCATAAACCATGTAGCCAACATGGGTAAAAAGGGTCATACTTTTTAGATGATTCTTTAATGCTTTTTAGCCTAGACTAGTGGATCCACTTAGTAGTAGGTTCTATACCCTGGTAAAGTATAGGACGGCCCTGGCAGCGTGAGGCTAGACGATGTACCATCACCTAGCTCATAGTGATGGTTGTCGGTTAGAGAATCTCCCACAGAGTTATATTGTATTTTTATATACAGACTGAGTATTATTGTATTTTTCAATACATTGAGTTATTATCGACAATTTTACAGCTTTCCATATATTGCATATTTTATTTTTGCTTTATCCTTGAGTATCTTGAGTTGAGTTGAGTATCTTATTCTTGAGTTGAGTTGAGTTGAGTGAGTAAGTTGAGAAGAGGTAAGTTTGTTTCCTTTAATCAAGTTCAAGCTTATGGTTATGCTTTAGAATTCCCCATACATGCTCGTACATTCCACATACATGCTCTTACATTCCACATACTGAGCCATTTGGCCTGCATCGTTTCATCGTGTAGTACAAGTATTCAGGATCATCAACAGGCATTTCGTTGAGGTCATGTGATATTCCAGTCAGCTTTGGTGAGCTTTTTTATCTTTCGGAGGACTTCACTTTTATCTTATAGTTAGTAGTTTTGAGATGTCGTGGGTGTTGTCCCGATATCCATCTGTAATAGTAGAGGCTTCATAGATAGGTAGTACAGTTGAGAAGTATGTTTCATTTATTTTTTTAAATGTTTTAAAGACTTAGGTTGCCTATTTCTTGAGAGTTGAATATACTATTTTATTCAAAGTTTATCATTTGAGTTAAAGCTTTTTAATTGAGATGAATGAATTTTATTCAGTTTTAAGCGTTGTATGCTTGAGTTAGTCTTCCGCTTATAGTCATCCAGGATAAAGGTTCGCTTGGGGACCAGAAATGGTTCTCGAGTGTCGGCAACGTCCAGGGTGTAGGCTCGGGTCGTGACAAACTTGGTATCAGAGCACAGAGTTCAAGTGTCCTAGGGTGTCTATGAAGCCGTGTCAGTAGGGTCTTTTTATAGTTGTGAGGGCCCCACTTATATAAATGAGGGACTATAGACATTTAAGAAAAGTTTCCCTTCTTTCATACTCTTAATCGTGAAATAGAGCTATGTCATAGAGATGTATTCATACTCGTGCGTTTCTCGATTCATTCGATTACCCCTTATGCTAGTGGTGGTTGAAAAGAAAAGTCCTTCCTTTATCGAAGAGTTTCTCTCAACAAGAGTCTTGAGCAAGTCATGAGACTCCCGAGGGGCTTGAGAGAAGCCCATGAGTGAGTTAAGTATTGTCAGAGGAATGCACTCATGTTCATATGAATCATGCGTCTCAGCTAAAAGTGAGTTGTACACTCTTCCCTAAACCTTATTCCACTGAGACCTTTAAAAGGCTGGTATGTTTAGAGCTTTGGTAATATCTTCACCCGAAAAGGTAACATGAGTTACGAGATCATGAGCAGTAGTAGTGAAAGATCCCAGAGTTAGAGGAAATTATGCATAGGTTTTGTAATCTAAGAAAGGGATATGGTGTTTTGACAAGCTATGTTACGATAGTCATGCACCTAGTAAGTTACTAATGAAGAGTTTTCCCTTATGGGTAGACTAAGAAGTGATGAGTTGTGAAGATTCCATCATAGTAGGTAGAGTGTGGTGTAGCTAGGAAGGAGTTCGTGATGAAGTGTCATTGTGTAGGTAATGACCAAGTGTATGTGTTGGATAGAAGCACATAGTATTCATGAAGTGATAGATCTAAACTAGGCTTATGATATGTTTGAGAGGGTCATGATGTTCAGAAGGTTATAGAATTAATTAAGTAATAAGGTATAGTATAGTAGGGGAGCAATTGTATTGATATTTGGGTTTAGTAATGAACATGAAGCTTGAATTTGAGATGAGTATCATGATAGAAAGAATGGCAACATGAGGGTGATGATGTCAGTCTTCGGATTTAATCTAGTAGACTTAACATAGATTAGGTGAGGAATTGAGATGTTAGCTGCAATAAATATGAGTGGAAAAAGTGAGAGACCCAAACCTTTAGATAAGGGCTGTGAAGTGTGGCTAAGTCACAAGAGTAACAAAAGAATTAAGAGGTGTACCGAGAGGGTATGTAATCAGAAGAGGTTAAGAGAAACACCTTAGAAAGAGGTCTTAGTACCCGCTTATAGAGAGTTCGGTAGTCATGAGATAAACTTCTCCCGAGTGTTAGAGTAAAAGAGGATCTAGACGAGTTAGAGATGATGGAATAGGTCCATAGCTTTCAAGTTTCAGCTTTAGACCTAAGGGGGAGATGACAAGATGAGAAATCAAGTCAAGTGTTTGAGAGTAATATCGTAATGAGTTCAAAAAAGTATGGGAGATATCTTTTCAGAGGTCCTTTTAGTAATTGAGTGATGTTAGAAAAACAAGGTTAATGATCCTATCGTAATAATGATGGTGTGATAATTCCGTCTAAGGTTATAAATGAGGAGGAAGAAGTGGATGAGGTTTTGCTATGAGAAATAGCTTAATGAGAGCCTTTAGTTGGTTCCAAATAGTAATGTGGGCAAATTCTAGTTGGTATGGAAGAGATGATCCCAATCCATACCCAGTCCAGCCGTCATTTGAGGACTAATGATCCCAAGAGGGAGATATTGTAACACAAGAAAAAAATTTGAGCTAAGACTCGAACCATGTTTCGTTGTGAGTAAGATTTTATCAGGGAATTAAAAATTTATTAAGTATTAAGGTCAGGTCACTAGATATAACACCTTGAGTTCCAAAAAGAATTAAAGAAAATTCATTCCTAAGTTCTTTTATGTTTTAAGTCAACTTCAAACGACCATAACTTGTAGTACAGAATGAGTTAGGAGACCCATAAGATATCAAATGAAAGATCTCTGAGTCATTTTTCTAATGCCACCGAGTTTGCTAATTTTTAAGCTCGTACAAGGGAGAAATGCCCGTTTGAATTCAGGCTGTCTATTTAAGGAAAGTTGCCCAGATTTAAGAGGGGTATTTTGATCTTTTCCTTACCCTATCAGATTTTATTCATTTGTAGTAATTAAATAGGGGTCTAAACTGATTCGGTTCAGTTTACACAATCATAATTCACGCTTAGGGTTTTAGTTGAGAGTTCAAGAAGAGAAAGCAAGAGAAAAGACGAGAAAGGAGGAAATGATCAAAGCGTTCGTCGAGATTCTTGAGTTTTGTTGCGGATTTTCACCATGGGTTTAACCCCTATGAGGTATGTAAGCTTTCATAGAGTTGGGTTCGTTCACCCACGCGCCAATTATGATTTATTCAGCGTAATTTCATTCTTGAAATTTAAAGAGTTAAGTTCTTGATGTGTTCTTGATAAGTGTTCTTGAAGTTCATTCTAAATCTTGTTTTGTTGGGATTTCGATGAGTTCTTGAGATAATCGTACGGATTTTAAGAGTTGTTTTTTAGTAGATTCTTGTGTACTTTGGTTGGGCATTCAAATATAAGTGATTGGGGAAGAAACCATTTGATTCTAGGCGAGTTAGGGTCCGAAAACGAGCAAGAAAAGTCGTTGGGGTTTTCTGGGTTGGGACCGGGCGTCTTACGTCAACCAGTGCGCCCCAACCAAACCTCTGTAAGTAGAGGGCTGGCGCCCAACCCCACTAAGTGTACCAGGGTTTCCTGCCCCTACCCTTTCTCCGTCGTTTCATCCGTCTGAGTTCTTTCGAAGGGTACCTTTACTCCCCTTTGATTCTAAACACTCTAAACTACTTCTAAACACCTATAAATCATTCATAACATGAATCATAACCTTGAATTCATAATTCAAATTGAAGGAAGTATTAAGAGTCAAGTCTTGAGATTTCTTTTAAATATTTTGAGAAAGTCCCTTTGAGTCTTTTTGAGGAATCTTCTACAACTTCTAATAACTTGTTTCAAGACTCAAGCAAGTGAGTATGAGAATGAGGAGAATGTATTAATGAACCTACATTATCATCACGATATCCTTCATATCATGAACCATAACTCTTTAATTCATAATTCAAATTTCAAGAGAGAGTTAAGAGTAGAGTCCAAGAAAGTCTTTGAGTTCAATTGTGAATCCTTTGAGATCAACTATAGATTTGAATTATGTTTTGAGGAAGTGAGTATGAGAATGAGAAGAATCGTATACATGAGTCCCATATTGTTATGTAGTCCTCGAGTCCAGTTGTTCATGCCCATAAATTGTGCATGAATTTCGTAAATTGAACATCTTTGAGAGGAGTAGTACCTTCAAGTTCTAAGTCTTGAGTATTGAGTTCCTAATCCTTTTGAAATTGTATTCCTAGTCATGGGACTACTACATGTTACCCATGAAGGTCCTTGAGTTGAGTAGTTCATGTCCATAATTCCACATGAACCCTATGAGTCGAGCAGTCTTGAGATGAGAAGTATGATTGAGTCCTTGAGTTGAGTAGTTCATGTCCATAATTCCGTATGAACCCTCCGAGTTGAGCATTCTTGAGATGAGTAGTATCATTGACTCCTTGAGTTCTGGAGTTGTTGAGTACCAAGTATTGAGTTCTATGCATGGTTATTGAAAACCTTGAATTGAGTCATTCATGTCCATAATTCGACATGAACCCTATTTTAAGAAGTCTTCTTACAAATTGTTTTAAAACTTGCTTTAAAGACTTGAGCATATGAGTTTCAGAAAGAGTGGAGCTGAATTCATGTTCTCTAAAATGATATATGGGAACTAAGTATTCCCAAGAGTAAATGTTTTCACATTTAGATGGGCGGAAACACAGATTTCCAAAAGAGTTTTCATGATTAGTTTTAGTACCATCTCTTTTAAAAGAAAGATCTTTTTAGTAATAATCTCAAACCACAGAAGAGTTATGCTTTTAAACATATGAGCTAGTTACATTTTTGGGAGTAGTATTGAGCACTGATATGGGGACGAGTTCAGATAACTCAAGTCTCCATAAACCATGTATCCAATATGGGTAAAAAGGGTCATACATTTTAGATGATTCCTTAATTCTTTTTATCATACACTAGTGGATCCACTTAGTAGTAGGTTCTATACCCCGGCAAAGTATAGGACAACCCTGGCAGCGTGAGGTAAGATGTTGTACCATCACCTAGCTCATAGTGATGATTGTCGGTTAGAAAATCTCCCACAGAGTTATATTGTATTTTTATATAAAAACTAAGTATTATTGTATTTTTCAATGCATTGAGTTGCTATCTACAGTTTTGCAGCTTTCCATATATTGCATCATTTATTGTTTCTTTATCCTTGAGTATCTTGAGTTGAGTACCTTTGAGTTGAGTTGAGTATCTTATTCTTGAGTCGAGTTGAGTTGAGTGAGTTTAGAAGAGGTAAGTATGTTTCCTTTTATCAAGTTCCAGCTTTTGTTTATGCTTTAGCATTCCCCTTACATGCTCGTACATTCCACGTACTGAGCCATTTTGCCTGCATCATTTCCTAATGCACATACAGGTATTCAAGATCATCGACAGGCATTTCGTTGATGTCATGTGATATTCTAGTCATCTTTGGTGAGCCTTCTTATATTCCGGAGGACTTCACTTTTATCTTATAGTTAGTAGTTTTGAGATGACGTGGGTCTTGTCCTGATATCCTTCTGTAATAGTAGAGGCTTCATAGATAGGCAGTATAGTTGAGAAGTCTGTCTCATTTATTTTGTTAAATATTTTAAAGATTTGAGTTGCCTATTTCTGGCAAGTTGAATATACTATTTTATTCAGAGTTAATCATTTGTGTTAAAGCTTTGTAATTCAGATCAATGAATTTTATTCAGTTTTAAGCTTTGTATGCTTGAGTTAGTCTTCCGCTTGTAGTCAGCCAGGATGAAGGTTCACTTGGGGACTAGAAATGGTTCTTGAGTGTCGGCCACATCTAGGGTGTAGGCTCCGGTCGTGACAAACTTGGTATGAGGGCATAGAGTTTAGGTGTCCTAGGGTGTCTATGAAGCCGTGTCAGTGGGGTCTTTGTATGGTTCTGAGGGCCCCACTTCTATAAATGAGGGACTACAAAAATTTAAAAATAGTTTCCCTTCTTTCATTCTCTTAATCATGCAATAGAGCTATGTTATAGAGATGTATTCATACTCGTGCGTTTCTCAGATTCATTCGACTACCCCTCATACTAGTTGTGGTTGAAAAGTAAAGTGCTTCCTTTATCGATGAGTTTCTCTAAGCAAGAGTCTTGAGCAAGTCATGAGACTCCCGAGGGGTTGAGAGAAGCCCATGAGTGAGTTAAGTGTTGTAAGAGGAATGCACTCATGTTCATATGAATCGTGCGTTTGAGCTAAAAGTGAGTTGTACACTCTTCCCTAAACCTTATTCCGTTGAGACCTTTAAGAGGATGGTAAGAGCTTTGGTAATATCTTCACCCGAAAAGGTAACATGAGTTACGAGATCATGAGCAGTAGAAGTGAAAGAGCCCAGAGTTAGAGGAAAGTATGTATAGGTTTAGTAATCTAAGAAAGGGAGATGGTGTTTTGACAAGCTATGTTACAATAGTCATGCACCTAGTAAGGTACTAATGAAGAGTTTTCCCTTATGGGTAAACTAAGAAGTGATGAGTTGTGAAGATTCCATCATAGGAGGTAGAGTGTGTTGTAGCTAGGAAGGAGTTTGTGATGAAGTGTCATTGTGTAGGTAATGACCAAGTGTATGTGTTGAATAGATGCACAGAATATTCATGAAGTGATAGATCTAAACTAGGCTTATGATATGTTTGAGAGGGTCATGATGTTCAGAAGGTTATAGAACTGATTAAGTAATGAGGTATAGTATAGTAGACGAGCAATCGTATTGATATTCGGGTTTATTAATGAACATGAAGCTTGAATTTGAGATGAGTGTCATGATAGAAACAATGGCAACATGAGGGTGATAATGTCAGTCTTGGGATTTGATCTGGTAGACTTGACATAGAGTAGGTGAAGAATTGAGATGTTAGCTGCAATAAATATTAGTGGTACAAGAGCATTAAGAGGTATAAGGAGAGGGTATTTTATTAGAAGAGGTTAAGAGAAACACCTTAGAAAGAGGTCTTAGTACCCACTTATAGAGAATTCGGTAGTCATGAGATAAACTTCTCCCGAGTGTTAGAGTAAAAGAGGATGTAGACCAGTTTGAGATGATGGAATAGGTCCATAGCTTTCAAGTGTAAGCTTTAGACCTAAGGGGGAGATGACAAGATGAGAAATCAAGTCAAGTGTTTGAGAGTAAGATAGTAATGAGATCCAAAGAGTATTGGAAATATCTTTTCAGAGGTCCTTTTAGTAATTGAGTGATGTTAGAAAGAGAAGGTTAATGATCCTATCGTAATAATGATGGTGTGATAATTCCGTCTAAGGTTATAAATGAAGAGGAAGAAGAGGATGAGGTTTTGCTATGAGAAATAGCTAAATGAGAGCCTTTAGTTGGTTCCGAATAGTAATGCGGGCAAATTCTAGTTGGTATGGAAGAGATGATAAGAGTAACCCCGTTCCATACCCAGTCCAACCGTCATTCGAGGACCAATGATCCCAAGGGAATATATTGTAGCACCCCAGAAAAAATTTTGAGCTAAGACTCGAACCATGTTTCTTTGTGAGTAAGATTTTATCAAGGAATTTAAAACTTCTTAAGTATTAAGGTCAGGTCACTAGATATAACACCTTGAGTTTCAAAAAGGATTAAAGAGAATTCATTCCTTAGTTCTTTTAAGTTTTGGGTCAACTTCAAATGACCATAACTTTTAGTACAGGATGAGTTAGGAGACCCATAAGATATTAAATGAAAGATCTCTGAGTCCTCTTTCGAACGCCATCGAGTTTGCTAATTTTTAGCTCGTATGAGAGAGATATGCCTGTATGAAGTCAGGCTGTCTATTGAAGAGAAGTTGCCCGTATTTAATTGGAGTATTTTGGTCTTTTCCTTACCTATCAGATTTAATTCATTTTTAGTTATTAAATAGGGGTCCAAACTGATTTGGTTTAGTTTGCACAATCATTATTCATGCATAGGGTTTTAGTTGAGAGTTCAAGAACAGAAAATAAGAGAAAAGAGGAGAAAAGAGGAAAGGATCAAAGAATTAATCGAGATTCCTGAGTTTTGTTGCAGATTTTTGCCATGGTTTTAACCCTTAAGAGATATGTAAGCTTTCATAGTGTTGGGTTCGTTCACCCACGCGCCAATCATGATTTATTCAGCGTAATTTCGTACTTGAAATTTAAAGATTTAAGTTCTTGATGAGTTCTTGATAAGTGTTTTTGAAATTTCATTCTAAATCTTATTTTGTTGGGATTTTGATGAGTTCTTGAGATAATCGTATGGATTTTAAGAGTTGTTTTTTAGTAGATTCTTGTGTACTTTGGTTGGGTATTCGAATCTAAGTGATTGGGGAAGAAACCATTTGATTCTAGGTGAGTTAGGGTCCGAAAACGAGCAAGAAAAGTCGTTGGGGTTTTCTGGGTTAGGGCTTGGCGCCCTAGGCCAGCCAGTGCACCACAACCACACCTCTGTAGGTAGAGGGTTGGCTCCCTGCGCCACTCAATGTGCCAGGGTCGCATGCCCCCACCCGTTTTCCATCGTTTCGTTTGTCTTAGTTCTTTCGAAGGGTACCTTTACTCTCCATTGATTCTAAACACTCTAAACTATATCTAAACACCTAGAAATCATTCATAACATGAATCATAACATTGAATTCATAATTCAAATTCAAGGTAGAGTTAAGAGTCAAATCTTGAGAGTTCTTACGAACATTTTGAGAAAGTCCCTTTGAGTCTTTTTGAGAAATCTTCTACAACTTCTAATAAATTGTTTCAAGACTCGAGCAAGTGAGTATGAGAATGAGGAGAATGTATTCATAATTCAATTTAAAAGACAGAGTTAAGAGTAGAGTCCAAGAAAGTCTTTGAGTTCAATTGTTAATCCTTTGAGATCAACTATAGATTTGAGCTAAGTTTTGAGGAAGTGAGTATGAGAATGAGAAGAGTCTTATACATGAGTCCCATATTGTTATGTAGTCCTCGAGTCGAGTCGTTCATGTCCATAAATTCCACATGAATTTTTTAAACTGAGCATATTTGAGAGAAATAGTACCTTCAAGTTCTAAGTCTTGAGTATTGAGTTCCTAATCCTTTTGAAATTATATTCCTAGTCATGGGACTACTACATGTTACCCATGAAGGTCCTTGATTTGAGTAGTTCATGTCTATAATTCCGCATGAACCCTATGAGTCGAGCAGTCTTGAGATAAGAAGTATGATTGAGTCCTTGAGTTAAGTAGTTCATGCCCATAATTCCGCATGAACCCTCCGAGTCGAGCATTCTTGAGATGAGTAGTATCATTGACTCCTTGAGTTCTGGAGTTCTTAAGTTCCAAGTATCGAGTTCTATGCATGGTTATTGAAAACCTTGAATTGAGTCGTTCACGTCCATAGTTCGGCATGAACCCTATTTTAAGAAGCCTTCTTACAAATTATTTTAAAACTTATTTTAAAGACTTGAGCATATGAGTTTACGAAAGAGTAGAACTGAGTTCATGTTCTCTAAAATGATATATGGGAACTAAGTTTTCTCAAGAGTAAATATTTTCACATTTAAGATTAGAGGAAACACCGATTTTCAAAAAAGTTTTCATTAGCAGTTTTAGTACCATCTCTTTTAAGAGAAAGATTTTTTGAGTAATAATCTCAAACCACAGAAGAGTTATGTTTTTAAAGATATGAGCTAGTTACATTTTTTGGAGTAGTATTGAGCACTGATATGGAGACGAGTTCAGATAACTCAAGTCTCCATAAACCATGTAGCCAATATGGGTAAAAGGGGTCATACTTATTAGATGATTCCTTGATGCTTTCTAGCATAGACTAGTGGATCCACTTTGTAGTAGGTTCTATGCCCCGGCAAAGTATAGAACAGCCCTGGCAGCGTGAGGCAAGACTTTGTATGATCACCTAGCTCATAGTGATGGTTGTCGGTTAGAGAATCTCCCACAAAGTTATATTGTATTTTTATATACAAACTGAGTATTATTATATTTTTCAATACATTGAGTTGCTATCTACAGTTTTACAGCTTTCCATATATTGCATCTTTTATTGTTGCTTTATCCATGAGTATCTTGAGTTGAGTACCTTTGAGTTGAGTTAAGTATCTTATTCTTGAGTCGAGTTGAGTTTAGTGAGTTGAGAAGAGATAAGTATGTTTCCTTTTATCAAGGTCAAGCTTATGGTTATGCTTTAGAATTTCCCTTACATGCTCGTACATTCCATGTACTAAGCCATTTGGCCTGCATCATTTCATGATCCAGATACAGGTATTCAGGATCATTAACAGGCATTTTGTTGAGGTCATTTAATATTCCAGTCAGCTTTGGTGAGCCTTCTTATATTCCGGAGGACTTCACTTTTATCTTATAGTTAGTAGTTTTGAGATGTCGTGGGTCTTGTCCCGATATCCTTCTGTAATAGTAGAGGCTTCATAGATAGGCAGTACAGTTGAGAAGTTTATTTCATTTATTTTATTAAATGTTTTAAAGACTTGAGTTGCCTATTTATGCCGAGTTGAATATACTATTTTATTCAGAGTTAATCATTTGAGTTAAAGCTTTGTAATTGAGATCAATAAATTTTATTCAGTTTTAAGCTTTGTATGCTTGAGTTAGTCTTCTACTTCTAGTCAGCCAGGATGAAGGTTCGCTTGGGGACCAGATATGGTTCTCGAGTGTCGGCCACATCCATGGTGTAGGCTCGGGTCGTGATAAACTTGGTATCAGAGCACAGAGTGCAAGTGTCCTAGGGTTTCTATGAAGCCGTGTCACTGGGTCTTTTTATGGTTGTGAGGGCCCTACTTCTATAAATGAGGGTCTACATACATTTAAGAAAAGTTTTCCTTCTTTAATACTCTTAATCGTACAATAGAGTTATGTCATAGATATGTATTCATACTCATGCATTTCTCAGATTTATTCGACTACCCCTAATACTAGTGGTGGTTGAAAAGCAAAGCCCTTCCTTTATCAAAGAGTTGCTCTCAACAAGAGTCTTGAGCAAGTCATGAGACTCCAGAGGGGGTTGAGAGAAGTCCATGAGTGTGTTAAGTGTTAAGTTTCAGAGGAATGCACTCATATTCATATGAATCATGCGTTTGAGCTAAAAGCTAGTTGTACACTCTTCCCTAAACCTTATTCCGCTGAAACCTTTAAGAGGATGGTATGTTTAGATCTTTGGTAACATCTTCACCCGAAAAGGTAACATGAGTTACGAGATCATGATCAGTAGTAGTGAAAGAGCCCAGAGTTTGAGAAAAGTATGCATAGGTTTAGTAATCCAAAAAAGGGAGATGGTGTTTTGACAAGCTATGTTACTATAGTCATGCACCTAGTTAGTGACTAATGAAGAGTTTTCCCTTATGGGTAGACTAAGAAGTGATGAGTTGTGAAGATTCCATCATAGGAGGTAGAGTGTGTTGTAGCTAGGAAGGAGTTTGTGATGAAGTGTCATTGTGTAGGTAATTACCAAGTGTATATGTTGAATAGAAGCACAGAGTATTCATGAAGTGATATATCTAAACTAGGCTGATGATATATTTGAGCGGGTCATGATGTTCAGAAGGTTATAGAACTGATTAAATAATAAGGTATAGTATAGTGGGCGAGCAACCGTATTGATATTCGGGTTTAGTAATGAACATGAAGCTTGAATTTGAGATGAGTGTCATTATGGAAACAATGGCAACATGAGGGTGATGATGTCAGTCTTGGGATTTGATCTGGTAGACTTGACATAGAGTAGGTGAGGAATTGAGATGTTAGATGCAATAAATATGAGTGGTACAAGTGAGAGACCCAAACCTTTAGATAAGGGCAGTGAAGTGTGGCTAAGTCACAAGAGTATCAAGAGCATTAAGAGGTGTTCCGAAAGGGTATGTAATCAGAAGAGGTTTAGTGAAACACCTTAGAAAGTGGTCTTAGTGCCCGCTTATAGAGAGTTCGGTAGTCATGAGATAAACTTCTCTCGAGTGTTAGAGTAAAAGAGGATGTAGACCAGTTAGAGATGATGGAATAGGTCCATAGCTTTCAAGTGTCAACTTTAGACCTAAGGGGGAGATGACAAGATGAGAAATCAAGTCAAGTGTTTGAGAGTAAGATAGTAATGAGTTCCATAGAGTATGGGAGATATCTCTTACGAGGTCCTTTTAGTAATTTAGTGATATTATAAAGAGAAGGTTATTGATCCTATCGTAATAATGATGGTGTGATAATTCCGTCTAAGGTTATAAATGAGGAGGAAGAAGAGGATGAGGTTTTGCTATGAGAAATAGCTAAATGAGAGCCTTTAGTTGGTTTCGAATAGTAATGCGGGCAAATTCTAGTTGGTATAGAAGAGATGATGAGAGTAACCCTATTCCATACCCAGTCCAGCCGTCATTCGAGGACTAATGATCCCAAGAGGGAGATATCGTAACACCCCAAAAAAAATTGAGCTAAGACTCGAATCATGTTTCTTTGTGAGTAAGATTTTATCAAGGCATTTAAATTTTTTTAAGTATTAAGGTCAGGTCACCAGATATAACACCTTGAGTTCCAAAAAGAATTAAAGAAAATTCACTCCTTAGTTCTTTTAAGTTTTGTGTCAACTTCAAACGAACATAACTTTTAGTACAGGATGAGTTAGGAGACCCATAAGATATCAAATGAAAGATCTTTGAGTCCTCTTTCCAACACCACTGAGTATGCTAATTTTTGAGCTTATATGAGGGAGATATTCCTGTTTGAAGTCAGGCTATCTATTTAAGGAAAGTTATCCAGATTTAAGAGGCGTATTTTGGTCTTTTCGTTACCCTGTCAGATTTAATTTATTTTTAGTAATTAAATAGGTGTCTAAAATGATTTTTTTTAGTTTACACAATCATAATTCACGCTTAGGGTTTTAGTTGAGAGTTCAAAAAAAGAAAAGAAGAGAAAAAAGGATAAAGGAGGAAAGGATCAAAGAGTTCGTCGAGATTCTTGAGTTTTGTTGGGGATTTTTGCCATGGGTTTAACCCCTAAGAGGTATGTAAGCTTCCATAGTGTTAGATTCGTTCACCCACGCGCCAATCATGATTTATTCAGCGTAATTTTGTTGTTGAAATTTAAAGATTTAAGTTCTTGATGGGTTCCTATTAAGTGTTCTTGAAATTTCATTCTAAATCTTATTTTGATGGGATTTCGATGAGTTTTTGAGATAATCGTATGGATTTTAAGAGTTTTTTTTTAGTATATTCTTGTGTACTTTTGTTGGGTATTTGAATCTAAGTGATTGGGGTAGAAGCCATTAGATTCTAGGCGAGTTAGGGTCCAAAAATGAGCTAGAAAAGTCGTTGGGGTTTTCTGGGTTGGGGCCTGGCGCCCTACGCTAGCCAGTGCGCCCCAACCACACCTCTCTAGGTAGAGGGCTGGCGCCTTGCGCCACTCAGTGGGCCAGGGTCGCCTGCCCCCACCCGTTCTCCATCGTTTCGTCCGTCTGAGTTCTTTTGAACGGTACCTTTACTCCTTTTGATTCTAAAGATTCTAAACTACTTCTAAACACCTAAAAATCATTCATAACATGAATCATAACCTTGAATTCATAATTAAAATTCAAGGTAGAGTTAAGAGTCAAGTGTTGAGAGTTCTTTAGAACATTTTGAGAAAGTCCCTTTGAGTCTTTTTGAGGACTCTTCTACAACTTCTAACAACTTGATTCAAGACTCGAGCAAGTGAGTATGAGAATGAGGAAAATGTATTCATGAGCCTACATTATCATCACTATATCCTTCATATCATGAACCATAACTTTTGAATTCATAATTCAAATTTCAAGAGAGAGTTAAGAGTAGAGTCCAAGAAAGTCTTTGAGTTCAATTGTGAATCCTTTGAGATCAACAATAGATTTGAGCTAAGTTTTGAGGAAGTGAGTATGAGAATGAGAAGAGACGTATACATGAGTCTCATACTGTTATGTATTCCTCGAGTTGAGTCGTTCATGCCCATAAATTTCGCAAGAATTTCGTAAACTGACCATCTTTGAGAGGAGTAGTATCTTCAAGTTCTAAGTCTTGAGTATTGAGTTCCTAATCCTTTTGAAATTACATTCCTAGTCATGGGACTACTACATGTTACCCATGAAGGTCCTTGAGTTGAGTAGTTCATGCCCATAATTTCGCATGAATCCTATGAGTCGAGCAGTCTTGAGATGAGAAGTATGATTGAGTCCTTGAGTTGAGTAGTTCATGCCCATAATTCTGCATGAACCCTCCGAGTCGAGCATTCTTGAGATGAGTAGTATCATTGACTCCTTGAGTTCTGGAGTTGTTGAGTTCCAAGTATCGAGTTCTATGCATGGTTATTGAAAATCTTGAATTGAGTCGTTCACGTCCATAATTCGGCATGAACACTATTTTAAGAAGTCTTCTTACAAATTGTCTTAAAACTTGTTTTAAATACTTGAGCATATGAGTTTGAGAAAGAGTAGAGCTGAGTTCATGTTCTCTAAAATGATATAAGGGAACTAAGTATTCCCAAGAGTAAATATTTTCACATTTAAGATGAGAGAAACACCAATTTCCAAAAGAGTTTTCATGAGCAGTTTTAGTACCATCTCTTTTAAGAGAAAGATCTTTTGAGTAATAATCTCAAACAACAGAAGAGTTGTGTTTTTAAGCATATGAGCTAGTTAAATTTTTGGGAGTAGTATTGAGCACCGATATGGGGACGAGTTCAGATAACTCAAGTCTCCATAAACCATGTTGCCAACATGGGTAAAAAGGGTCATACTTTTTAGATGATTCTTTAATGCTTTTTAGCATAGACTAGTGGATCCACTTAGTAGTAGGTTCTATACCGCGGTAAAGTATAGGACGGCCCTGGCAGCGTGAGGCAAGACATTGTACCATCACCTAGCTCATAGTGATGGTTGTCTGTTAGAAAATCTCCCACAGAGTTATACTATATTCTGATATACAAACTGAGTATTATTGTATTTTTCAATACATTGAGTTGCTATCTACCGTTTTGCAGATTTCCATATATTGCATCGTTTATTCTTGCTTTATCCTTGAGTATCTTGAGTTACATCCCTTTGAGTTGAGTATCTCATTCTTGAGTCGACTTGAGTTGAGTGCGTTTAGAAGAGGTAAGTATATTTCCTTTTATCAAGTTCAAGCTTATGTTTATGTTTTATAATTCCCCTTACATGCTCGTACATTCCACGTACTGAGCCATTTGGCCTGCATCATTTCATGATGCAGATACATGTATTTAGGATCATCAACAGGCATTTCTTTGAGGTCATGTGATATTCTAGTCAGCTTGGGTGAACCTTCTTATATTCCGGAGGACTTCACCTTTATCTTATAGTTAGTAGTTTTGAGATGTCGTGGGTCTTGTCCCGATATCCTTCGGTAATAGTAGAGGCTTTATAGATAAGCAGTACAGTTGAGAAGTCTGTTTCATTTATTTTGTTAAATGTTTTAAAGACTTGAGTTGCCTATTTCTGGCAAATTGAATATACTATTATATTCAGAGTTAATCATTTGAGTTAAAGCTTTGTAATTGAGATCAATGAAATTTATTCAGTTTTAAGCTTTGTATGCTTGAGTTAGTCTTCCGCTTGTAGTCAGCTAGGATGAAGGTTCGCTTGGGGACCAGAAATGGTTCTCGAGTATCGGCCACGTCCAGGGTGTAGGCTCAGGTCGTGATAAACATCGTATCAGAGCATAGAGTTCAAATGACCTAGGGTGTCTATGAAGCCGTGTCAGTAGGATCGTTTTATGGTTGTGAGGGCCCCACTTCTATAAATGAGGGACTACATACATTTATGAAAATTTTCCCTTCTTACATACTCTTAATCGTGCAAAATAGCTATGTCATAGAGATATATTCATACTCGTGCATTTCTCAGATTCATTCGACTACCCCTCATACTAGTGGTGGTTGAAAAGCAAAGTCCTTCCTTTATCGAAGAGTTGCTCTCAGCAAGAGTCTTGAGCAAGTCATGAGACTCTAGAGGGGCTTGAGAGAAGCCTATGAGTGAGTTAAGTGTTAAGTTTCAGAGGAATGCACTCATGTTCAGATGAATCATGCATTTGAGATAAAAGTGAGTTGTACACTCTTCCCTAAACCTTATTCTGCTGAGACCTTTAAGAGGATGGTATGTTTAGAGCTTTGGTAATATCTTCACCCGAAAAGGTAACATGAGTTACGAGATCATGAGCAGTAGTAGTGAAAGAGCCCAGAGTTAGAGGAAAGTATGCATAGGTTTAGTAATCAAAGAAAGGGAGATGGTGTTTTGAAAAGCTATGTTACTATAGTCATGCACCTAGTAAGTTACTAATAAAGAGTTTTCCCTTATGGGTAGACTAAGAAGTGATGAGTTGTGAAGATTCCATCATAGGAGGTAGAGTGTGTTGTAGCTAGGAAGGAGTTTGTGATGAAGTTTCATTGTGTAGGTAATGACCAAGTATATGTATTGAATAGAAGCACGGAGTATTCATGAAGTGATAGATCTAAACTAGGCTTATGATATGTTTGAGAGGGACATGATGTTCTGAAGGTTATAAAATTGATTAAGTAATGAGGAATAGAATAGTAGGCGAGCAATCGTATTAATATTCGGGTTTAGTAATGAACATGAAGCTTGAATTTGAGATGAGTGTCATTATAGAAAGAATGGCAACATGAGGGTGATGATGCCAGTCTTGGGATTTGATCAGGTAGACTTGATATAGAGTATGTGAGGAATTGAGATGTTAGCTGCAATAAATATGAGTGGTATAAGTGAGAGACCCAAACCTTTAGATAAGGGCACTGAAGTGTGGCTAAGTCACAAGAGTAACAAGAGCATTAAGAGGTGTACCGAAAGGGTATGTAATCAGAAGAGGTTAAGAGAAACACCATAGAAAGTGGTCTTCGTGCCCACTTATAGAGAGTTCGGTAGTCAAGAGATAAACTTCTCTCGAGTGTTAGAGTAAAAGAGGATGTAGACCAGTTAGAGATGATGGAATAGGTCCATCGCTTTCAAGTGTCAACTTTAGACCTAAGGGGGAGATGACAAGATGAGTAATGAAGTCAAGTGTTTGAGAGTAAGATAGTAATGAGTTCCAAAGAGTATGGGAGATATCTTTTACGAGGTCCTTTTAGTAATTGAGTGATATTATAAAGAGAAGGTTATTGATCCTATCGTAATAATGATGGTGTGATAATTCCGTCTAAGGTTATAAATGCGGAGGAAGAAGAGGATGAGGTTTTGCTATGAGAAATAGCTAAATAAGAGCCTTTAGTTGGTTCCGAATTGTAATGCGGGAAAATTCTAGTTGGTATGGAAGAAATGATGAGAGTAACCATGTTTCATACCCAGTTGAGCCTTCATTCGAGGGCTTATGATCCCAAGGGGGAGATATTGTAACACCCCAAAAAAAAATTGAGCTAAGACTCGGACCATGTTTCTTTGTGAGTAAGATCTGAACAAGGAATTTAAATTTTTTTAAGTATTAAGGTCAGGTCACTAGATATAACACCTTGAGTTCCAAAAAGAATTTAAGAAAATTCATTCCTTAGTTCTTTTAAGTTTTGTGTCAACTTCAAACGACTATAACTTTTAGTACAGGATGAGTTAGGAGACCCATAAGATATCAAATGAAAGATCTTAGACTCCTCTTTCCAACGCCACCGAGTTTGCAAATTTTTGAGCTAGTATGAGGGAGATATGCCCGTTTGAAGTCAGGTTGTCTATTTAAGGAAAGTTGCCCGAATTTAAAAGGGGTATTTTGGTCTTTTCCTTACCCTAGAAGATTTAATTCATTTTTTGTAATTAAATAAGGGTCTAAACTGATTTGGTTCAGTTTACACAATCATAATTCACGCTTAGGGTTTTTATTGAGAGTTCAAGAAGAGAAAAGAAGAGAAAATAGGAGAAAGGAGGAGAGGATCAAAGCGTTCGTCGAGATTTTTGAGTTTTGTTACGGATTTTTTCAATGGGTTTAACCTGTAAGAGATATGTAAGCTTCCATAGTGTTGGATTCGTTCACCCACGCACCAATCATGATTTATTCAACGTAATTTCATTCTTGAAATTTAAAGATTTAAGTTCTTGATGAGTTCCTATTAAGTGTTCTTGAAGTTTCATTCTAAATCTTGTTTTGTTGGGATTTCGATGAGTTCTTCAGATAATCGTACGGATTTTAAGATTTGTTTTTGAGTAGATTCTTTTGTACTTTGGTTGGGTTTTCGAATCTAAGTGATTGGGGAAGAAACCATTCGATTCTAGGCGAGTTAGGGTCCGGAAACGAGCAAGAAAAGTCGTTGGGGTTTTCTGGGTTGGGGCCTGGCGCCCTACGCCAGCCAGTGCGCCCCAACCACACCTCTGTAGGTAGAGGGCTGGCGCCTTGCGCCACTCAGTGGGCCAGGGTCACCTGACCCACCCATTCTCCGTCGTTTCGTCCGTCTGAGTTCTTTCGAACGTTACCTTTACTCCCCTTTGATTCTAAATATTCTAAACTACTTCTAAACACCTAGAAATCATTCATAATTCAAATTCAAGGTAGAGTTAAGAGTCGAGTCTTGAGAGTTCTTTAGAACATTTTGAGAAAGTCCCTTTGAGTCTTTTTGAGAACTCTTCTACAACTTATAATAACTTGTTTCAAGACTCGAGCAAGTGAGTATGAGAATGAGGAGAATGTATTCATGAGCCTACATTATCATCACGATATCCTTCATATCATGAACCATAACTCTTGAATTCATAATTCAAATTTCAAGAGAGAGTTAAGAGTAGAGTCCAAGAAAGTCTTTGAGTTCAATTGTGAATCCTTTGAGATCAACTATAGATTTGAGCTAAGTTTTGAGGAAGTGGGTATGAAAATGAGAAGAGTCGTATACATGAGTCCCATATTGTTATGTATTCCTCGAGTCGAGCTGTTCATGCCCATAAATTTTGCATGAATTTTGTAAATTGAGCATCTTTGAGAGGAGTAGTACCTTCAAGTTCTAAGTCTTGAGTATTGAGTTCCTAATCCTTTTGAAATTATATTCCTAGTCATGGGACTACTACATATTACCCATGAAGGTCTTTAAGTTGAGTAGTTCATGTCCATAATACCACATGAACCCTATGAGTCGAGCAGTCTTGAGATGAGAAGTATGATTGAGTCCTTGAGTTGAGTAGTTCATGCCCACAATTCTGCATGAACCCTCTGAGTCGAACATTCTTTAGATGAGTAGTATCATTGACTTCTTGAGTTCTGCTATGCAAGGTTATTGAAAACCTTGAATTGAGTCGTTCATGATCATAATTCGGCATGAACCCTATTTTAAGAAGTCTTCTTACAAATTGTTTTAAAACATATTTTAAAGACTTGAGCATATGAGTTTGAGAAAGAGTAGAGCTGAGTTCATGTTCTCTAAAATGATATATGGGAACTAAGTATTCCCAAAAGTAAATGTTTTCACATTTAAGATGAGAGAAAACACCAAATTCCAAAAGAGTTTTCATGAGAAGTTTTAGTACCATCTATTTTTAAGAGAAAGATATTTTGAGTAATAATCTCAAACCACAGAAGAGTTATGTTTTTAAACATATGAGCTAGTTATATTTTTGGCAGTAGTATTGAGCACCGATATGGGGACGAGGTCAGATAACTCAAGTCTCTATTAACCATGTAGCCAACATGGGTAAAAAGGGTCATACTTTTTAGATGATTCCTTAATGCTTTTTAGCATAGACTAGTGGATCCACTTAGTAGTAGGTTTTATATCGCGGCAAACTATAGGACGGCCCTGGCAGCGTGAGGCTAGACGCTGTACCATCACCTAGCTCATATTGATGGTTGTCGGTTAGAAAATCTCCCACTGAGTTATATTGTATTCTTATATAAAAACTGAGTATTATTGTATTTTTCAATACATTGAGTTGCTATCTTCAGTTTTGCAGCTTTCCATATATTGCATCTTTTATTGTTGCTCTATCCTTGAGTATCTTGAGTTAAGTACCTTCGAGTTGAGTATCTCATTCTTGAGTCGAGTTGAGTTGAGTGAGTGGAGAAAAGGTAAGTATGTTTCCTTTTATCAAGTTCAATCTTATGTTTATGCTTTATAATTCCTCTTACATGCTCGTACGTTCCACGTACTGAGCCATTTAGCCTGCATCATTTCATGATGCAGATACAGGTATTTAGGATCATCAACAGGCATTTCGTTGAGGTCATGTGATATTCCAGCCAGCTTTGGTGAGCCTTCTTATATTCCGGAGAACTTCACTTTTACCTTATAGTTAGTAGTTTTGAGATATCGTGGGTCTTGTCCCGATATCCTTCTGTAATAGTAGAGGCTTTATAGATAGGCAGTACAGTTGAGAAGTCTGTTTCATTTATTTTGTTAAATGTTTTAAAGCCTTGAGTTGCGTATTTCTGGCGAGTTGAATGTACTATTATATTCAGAGTTAATCATTTGAGTTAAAGCTTTGTAATTGAGATCAATGAATTTTATTCAGTTTTAAGCTTTGTATGCTTGAGTTAGTCTTCCGCTTGTAGTCAGCCAGGATGAAGGTTCGCTTGGGGACCAGAAATGGTTCTCGAGTATCAGCCACGTCCAGGGTGTAGGCTCGGGTCGTGACAAACTTTGTATCAGAGCACAGAGTTCAAGTGTCCTTGGGTGTCTATGAAGCCGTGTCACTAGGGTCTTTTTATGGTTGTGAAGGCCCCACTTCTATAAATGAGGGACTACATACATTTAAGAAAATTTTCCCTTCTTACATACTCTTAATCGTGCAATAGAGCTATGTCATAGAGATCTATTCATACTCGTACATTTCTCAGATTCATTCGACTAGCCCTCATACTAGTGGTGGTTGAAAAGTAAAGTCCTTCCTTTATCGAAGAGTTGCTCTCAGCAAGAGTCTTGAGCAAGTCATGAGACTCCAGAGGGTCTTGAGAGAAGCCTATGAGTGAGTTAAGTGTTGAGTTTTAGAGGAATGCACTCATGTTCATATGAATCATGTGTTTGAGCTAAAAGTGAGTTGTACACTCTTCCCTAAACCTTATTCTGCTGAGACCTTTAAGAGGATGGTATGTTTAAAGCTTTGGTAATATCTTCACCTGAAAAAGTAACATGAGTTACGAGATCATGAGCAGTAGTAGTGAAAGAGCCCAGAGTTTGAGGAAAGTATGCATAGGTTTAGTAATCAAAGAAAGAGAGATGTTGTTTTTACAAGCTATGTTACTATAGTCATGCACCTAGTAAGTTACTAATGAAGAGTTTTCCCTTATGGGTAGACTAAGAAGTGATGAGTTGTGAAGATTCCATCATAGGAGGTAGAATTTGTTGTAGCTAGGAAGGAGTTTATGATGAAGTGTCATTGTGTAGGCAATGACCAAGTGTATGTGTTGAATAGAAGCACGGAGTATTCATGAAGTGATAGATCTAAACTAGGCTTATGATATGTTTGAGAGGGTCATGATGTTCTGAAGGTTATAGAACTGATTAAGTAATGAGGTATAGCATAGTAGGCGAGCAATCGTATTGATATTCGGGTTTAGTAATAAACATGAAGCTTGAATTTGAGATGAGTGTCATGATAAAAAGAATGGCAACATGAGGTTGATGATGTCAGTCTTGGGATTTGATCTGGTAGACATGACATAGAGTAGGTGAGGAATTGAGATGTTAGCTGCGATAAATATGAGTGGTACAACTGAGAGACCCAAACCTTTAGATAAGGGAAGTGAAGTGTGGCTAAGTCACAAGAGTAACAAGAGCATTAACAGGTGTACCGAGACGGTATGTAATCAGAAGAGGTTAAGAGAAACACCTTAGAAAGAGGTCTTTGTACCTGCTTATAGAGAGTTCGGTAGTCATGAGATAAAATTCTCCCGAGTTTTAGAGTAAAATAGGATGTAGACCTGTTAGAGATGATGGAATAGTTTCATAGCTTTCAAGTGTCAGCTTTACACCTAAGGGGGAGATGACAAGATGAGAAATCAAGTCAAGTGTTTGAGAGTAAGATAGTAATGAGTTCCAAATAGTATCGGGGATATCTTTTCAGAGGTCCTTTTAGTAATTGAGTGATGTTAGAAAGAGAAGTTTAATTATCCTATCGTAATAATGATGGTGTGATAATTCCGTCTAAGGTTATAAATGAGGAGGAAGAAGCGGATGAGGTTTTGCTATGAGAAATAGCTAAATGAGAGCCTTTAGTTGGTTCTGAATAGTAATGCGGTCAAATTCTAATTGGTATGGAAGAGATGATAAGAGTAACCCCGTTCCATACCCAGTCCAGCCGTCATTCGAGGACTATGATCCCAAGGGGGAGATATTGTAACACCCCAGAAAAAAAATTGAGCTAAGACTCAAACCGTGTTTCGTTGTGAGTAAGATTTTATCAAGGAATTTAAAATTTCTTAAGTATTAAGGTCAGGTCACTAGATATAACACCTTGAGTTCCAAAAAGAATTAAAGAGAAGTCATTCCTTAGTTCGTTTAAGTTTTGGGTCAACTTTAAACGACCATAGCTTTTAGTACAGGATGAGTTTGGAGATTCATAAAATATCAAATGAAAGATCTCTGAGTCCTATTTCCAACGCCATCAAATTTGATAAATTTTGAGCTCGTATGAGGGATATATGCCCATTTGAAGTCAGGTTGTCTATTTAAGGAAAGTTGCCCGGATTTAAGAGGGGTATTTTGGTCTTTTCCTTACCCTATCAAATTTAATTCATTTTTAGTAATTAAATAGGGGTCTAAACTGATTTGGTTCAGTTTACACAATCATAATTCACGCTTAGGGTTTTAGTTGAGAGTTCAAGAAGAGTAAAGAAGAGAAAAGAGGAGAAAAGAGGAAAGGATTAAAGCGTTCGTCGAGATTCTTGAGTTTTGTTGCAGATTTTCGCCATGGGTTTAACCTCTAAGAGGTATGTAAGCTTCCATAGTGTTGGGTTCATTCACCGACGTGCCAATTATGATTTATTCAGCGTAATTTAGTTCTTGATATTTAAAGATTTAAGTTCTTGATAAGTGTTCTTGAAGTTTCATTCTAAATCTTGTTTTGTTGGGATTTCGATGAGTTATTGAGATAATCGTATGGATTTTAAGAGTTTTTTTAGTAGATTCTTGTGTACTTTGGTTGGGTATTCGAATCTAAGTTATTGGGGAAGAAACCATTCGATTCTAGGTGAGTTAGGGTCCCAAAACGAGCAATAAAAGTCGTTGGGGTTTTTTGGGTTGGGGCCTAGCGCCCTACGCCAGCCAGTGCTCCCCAACGACACCTCTGTAGGTAGAGGGCTGGCGTCCTGCGCCACTCAGTGCGCCAGGGTCGCCTGCCCCTACCCGTTCTCCATTGTTTCGTCCGTCTTAGTTCTTTCGAAGGGTACCTTTAATCCCCTTTGATTCTAAACACTCTAAACTACTTCTAAACACCTAGAAATCATTCATAACATGAATCATAACCTTGAATTTATAATTCAAATTCAAGGTAGAATTAAGAGTCAAGTCTTGAGAGTTCTTTCGAACATTTTGAGAAAGTCCCTTTGAGTCTTTTTGAGGAATCTTCTACAACTTCTAATAACTTGTTTCAAGACTCGAGCAAATGGGTATGAGAATGAGGAGAATGTATTCATGAGCCTACATTATCATCACGATATCCTTCATATCATGAACCATAACTCTTGAATTCAAAATTCAAATTTCAAGAGAGAGTTAAGATTAGAGTCCAAGAAAGTCTTTGAGTTCAATTGTGAATCCTTTGAGATCAACTATAGATTTGAGCTAAATTTTGAGGAAGTGAGTATGAGAATAAGAAGAGTCGTATACATGAGTCTCATATTGTTATGTAGTCCTCGAGTCGAGTCGTTCATGCCCATAAATTCCGCATGAATTTCATAAACTAAGCATCTTTGAGAGAAGTAGTACCTTCAAGTTCTAAGTCTTGAGTCTTGAGTTCCTAATCCTTTTGAAATTATATTCCTAGTCATGGGACTACTACATGTTACCCATGAAGATCCTTGAGTTGAGTAGTTCATGCACATAATTCCGCATGAACCCTATGAGTCGAGCAGTCTTGAGATGAGAAGTATGACAAGTCCTTGAGTTGAGTAGTTCATGCCCATAATTCCGCATGAACCCTCTGAGTCGAGCATTTTTTAGATGAATAGTATAATTGACTCCTTGAGTTCTGGAGTTGTTCAGTTCCAAGTATCGAGTTCTATGCATGGTTATTGAAAACCTTGAATTGAGTCGTTCACGTCCATAATTCGGCATGAACCCTATTTTAAGAAGTCTTCTTACAAATTATTTTAAAACTTGTTTTAAAGACTTGAGCATATGAGTTTGAGAAAGAGTGGAGCTGAGTTCATGTTCTCTAAAATGATATATGGGAACTAAGTATTCCCAAGAGTAAATGTTTTCACATTTAAGATGAGGGGAAACACCGATTTCCAAAAGAGTGTTCATGAGCAGTTTTAGTACCATCTCTTTTAAGAGAAAGATCTTTTGAGTAATAATCTCAAACCACAGAAGAGTTATGTTTTTAAACATATGAGCTACTTACATTTTTGGGAGTAGTATTGAGCACCGATATAGGGACGAGTTCAGATAACTCAAGTCTCCATAAACCATGTAGCCAACATGGGTAAAAAGGGTCATACTTTTTAGATGATTCTTTAATGCTTTTTAGCATAGACTAGTGGATCCACTTAGTAGTAGGTTCTATACCCCGACAAAGTATAGGACGGCCCTGGCAGCGTGAGGCAAGACGTTGTACCATCACCTAGCTCATAGTGATGGTTGTCGGTTAGAGAATCTCCCACAGAGTTATATTGTATTTTTATATACAAACTGAGTATTATTGTATTTTTCAATACATTAAGTTGCTATCTACAGTTTTACAGCTTTCCATATATTGCATATTTTATTGTTGCTTTATCCTTGAGTATCTTGAGTTGAGTACCTTTGAGTTGAGTTGAGTATCTTATTCTTGAGTCGTGTTGAGTTGAGTGAGTTGAGAAGAGGTATGTATGTTTGCTTTTATAAAGTTCAAGCTTATGTTTATGCTTTAGAATTCCCCTTACATGCTCGTACATTTCACGTACTGAGCCATTTGTCCTGCATCGTTTCATGATGCAGATACAGGTATTCAGGATCATCAACAGGCATTTCGTTGAGGTCATGTGATATTCCAGTCAGCTTTGGTGAGCCTTCTTATATTCCGGAGGACTTCACTTTTATCTTATAGTTAGTAGTTTTGAGATGTCGTGGATCTTATCCTGATATCCTTCTGTAATAGTAGAGGCTTCATAGATAGGCAGTACAGTTGAGAAGTCTGTTTCATTTATTTTGTTAAATATTTTAAAGACTTGAGTTGCCTATTTCTGGCGAGTTGAATATACTATTTTATTCAGAGTTAATCATTTGAGTTAAAGCTTTGTAATTGAGATCAATGAATTTTATTCAGTTTTAAGCTTTGTATGCTTGAGTTAGTCTTCCGCTTGTAGTCAGCCAGGATGAAGGTTCGCTTGGGGACCAGAAATGGTTCTCAAGTGCCGGGCACGTCCAGGGTGTAGGCTCAAGTCTAGATAGGAACTATATATTATAATTCAAAAAAATCGTATATAATTAAAATATGTATTAGTAGAAACTATATATAATTTTTTTTTAAAATCTGATTTGGGGATAGATTTTAGGAGAAATTGAAAGAAACTGGGAGAGTAAAGATAGCTAACAGATTTGTATAAAAATTGATCTTCCGTTTTTAAAAATGTGTGGGCCCCAACCGATTAAAAAACTGATTTGGGGAGAGATTTTAGGGGAAATTGAAAGAAAATGGGAGAGAAAGATAGGGAATGGATTTGTATAAAAATAAATCTTTCGTTTTTTTTAAAATGCGTGGGTCCCAACCAAATGGTAAAAATTGTGTAACACTTGCTGCGAAATACAAATAAATGAAACAGTAGCTATATGATTTATTTTGATTTAAATGTTTGCTATTATGTACAATTTTCCCTAAAATAAAATATGTATTTAAGTAATTTTTTTAATAAAAAAGGTTTTCGTGTATTTCATTTGCAAGTAGTTGGGCCAAGCTCATAAGACCATCTCCAACCCATCTTTATTTTACTCTCTATTCTCTATATATAGAGAGTAAAATAGAGAATGGGCTCTCCAACTCCCTTCACATTACCCTCTATTCTCCATTTATGGAGAGGTGAATAGTAGTTCTCCAAATTTGGAGAACTACTATTCACCTCTCTGTTTCACTTTTTGATTATTTTAATATTATTTCTATTGTATCATTAATTAAGTCTTTATTATTTGTAATTAATTTTATAATATAATATAACATCTAAAAACATATTATTGACAAGTTACTATTTCCATCCGAATTAATAATTTTCTATTTTATTTTTAAAAAAAAATCGCCACATTAAATAATTAATTTTAAATTATTTTAATATTATTTATGCTATATGAGACTATTAATTAAGTCTTTAATAGTTGAATTATTTTCTAAGTAATATAACATATAAAAAAACATATTATTGATAAGTATACTACTTTCATCCCGAATTAATAATTTTTCTAAAAAAAATTAAAAAATTCGTTACTTTAAATATTTAATTTAAAATTATAATTATTTTTCACTATGAAGAATACACAAAATTTACATGATAATTCAAATAATCTACTTTTATGTTATAGTGATAAATTATTAAACTACACTTTTTAATGAGCATGAAAATACTTTTTGCAATAGTTCAAAATGGAATAGGGGGAAGTAAATTAGTACACGGATAATTGAATACAGGATGAAATTGTTAATTTAAACAAATTTTAGCTACACATAAAAAATTATGGACAAAAAATTACTCATTATGGGAGCAACGCAATAGTCTTGAAAGTCCAGTATTTATGTAAAATTTAATTTTACGATAATGCATTATTTATTAGGTAATTGTATTTCATCAATGATTTCACTTTTATTTGAATTGTTTGTTAATATGTATTATATATAATATATGCTGTAATTTATTTTATTTAGAAATTTAGAATAAAATATAATTTTATATTTAATGAAAATTTTGAAAGAATAAAATTTATATTACATGAAGATTATATAGATTATCGGGTAATTATTTGCAAAAAGAAGAAATAATTTATATTATGAAACAAGAAAATAAAAATGAAATAAAAATAATAATATAATATTGAGGAGAGAGAAAAAGATTTCTAAAACAGAAAATTGGATTGAAATTGATTGTTTGAAAAAATAAATAACTTTATATTTTGAGAGTAAAATAGAGAGTAGGATTGAAGATAACCAATAGGTACCAACCCTTTACATTCTTGTTAGGGCTTTCTTATATATATATATAAATAATATACGCATAAGTTTTTTATTTCAGTTGTTGGCTTCTTGCTTATTCTTCCCCAGGTATTCTTGCTATCTGCTCTCCTGTATGGTGAACCCCAGGTATTCTTGCTATCGGCTCTCCATAAATTTCAATTATTTTTTATAAAACTATATGCTGTAAACGTATAAGATGAGAATTACTTACCAAGTCAATTTGATTGATGATTATTAATACTCGTTATTATTCACGATTTTTAATAATTTTTTCGAGTATCTTATGAAGAAATATGCAAACTTTATCTCACTTGGCTTATTGTAGGTGCTCAAAATTGGTTTTAAACAGATTTGAAGTGTTTGGTTAAAGTGTGTTATGGCGAAAAGACATCAACTTTCCAATAATTTTGCGGTAAACTACAAGGCTTAGGCCGCAATTCTTTTGTGCTTCATGATGAAAATGGATTTGATGAAACTGCTTTTCTTTTTCTTCTATTTTCTAGTGCTCTGCAGAGGATCACATTAGTAAGTTACCTGATGAAATTCTTGTACATATACTGTCTTTCCTTACTGTTAAGGAAGCAGCAGACACCAGTATCCTCTCCAAAAGATGGTTACCCTTGTCGACATATATTTATAGGCTTGATTTTAATGCTACCAAACAATTAAATGAAGTAGCATTGAATCCCAAGCTGCGGAAAATGTATATGAACAAGTACATCAGATGGGTCAACCGTACTTTGAAAATGTGCAAAGTTGAGAGATTAGACCAATTTCGTATTTGTTTTGATTTAAACAAATTTACCCAGCATAAGATTGATAGGTGGCTTCAGTTTGCCGTTGCTAGGCAAGTTCATAGGCTAGAGTTGGACTTGTTAGATGGTGGGGATTTACCTCAATATTTTGGGAATTGTTATAACTTCCCCGTCCAACACTTTGGTCTCCGTCACTATATTGCTCAACCTCGTTTGAACAAGCTGCCACCTCTGTTGCATAATTTTTTTAAGTCTTTAAAGTTACTGTTATTCAAGTCTGTAAATGTGACAGGGGAAGTTGTTGAGTTCTTCATTTACAATTGTCCATCTCTTGAAGAAATGACGGTTCATGCATCGGAAACGTTGGTAAATCTTCAAGTCATTGGTCCTTCCGTCAAGTTGAAATACTTGAGTATATGGTACTGTGTAGAACTAAAATCAATTAAAATCTGTGATACAAACCTTGTAACACTTACATTATCAGCAGCTCGATTATTGCTTGTTAATGTTCCGATGCTGATTGAGTTAGGTGTTGTGGGTTTTCCCACAAATATTTTGGATACCATGTTGCCTTGTATTTGTTGTGTTCTTTCTCAGCTGGAGGTCCTCAAGATAAATTCTGATGCTATTACTCAGTGAACATTCTGAGTATGGATTGGTCAGTGAACAAACTTTTGAAATGAATGTGTATATACCTATCTATACTTTGCTGCTTCTGCTAATTGGTGTGCTTTAATTTTTCCCAGGTTTATTTGGGGAAATACAATATTCCTCAACTTACCATGCTCAAGAAATTTGTCTTAGTTTTGGAAGCATGGGAGGACAGAACTTTCTTAGATTGCACTAATGTCATAGAGGCTGCTCCACAGTTGACGGAATTTGAGTTGAATGTAAGTGTCAAGTTTTATTTGGCAATTTTGAGTTTTGTTTCAGAAATTAGTGCCTGCTTGTGCTTCTATACTTCAAATTCTGTATGAATGTGTTCCTTATTTAGGTGTCCATTCTTCAACGGGTTGTGGGTAGATGTGTTGACTGAATTGCCTCTTTCATAATTCATCAACTTAAATCATCTTTGGTGTCTTAGAATCTAACAGCTCTTTGGTATGCTAGCTGGATTTCCTCCAGAATGGAATCCTGATTCTGGCATCTCATTTGTATTACTACTTCTGTCGGTAACTTGATAGTTGACTACATTAAATGAGATTTTCATTCTTAAACTTGCAAATAATAGACATGTATGGTAGAATATGGAAGTATCGTTTATAATGACTATTTTGCTCCCAAAATTTTTATAAAGTTATTTGGACTGTAAACCTACTTGTCCTCAATTCATGAACCAATTTCCGAAAAGAACAAGCTAGCAATGAAAGTTGTGAAGTAAGTTGAGTAGTGCTTTCTAGGATGAATATATCATAATAGAGGCTATGACGATGAGGACTTCAACTATGGTTTTGGGACTTATGGGATGTGTTTGGTAGGAGCGTTGGTATCCCAACCAAATGACTTGTGGAATATTCTGGAAAATGTAAACTTTTTTTTATTTTCCCCTTTTTCTGTAAAATCATAGGCTATTTTAGAGTCAATAAGCTTTGCAAACAAGTAGTTTTCTCTTGGAGATGACATCACAAGTCCCATAGCTACTGCATATCATTTTTCCATTCTGGATACTGGTGTGGTGGTGATGCTATGTTGATTTTGTTGTACGATTGGTTTTATCTTGATGTTCAACTTAGTGATTCTTCTCCTCGTTTTGAGTATGTGATAACTGTTGCTGTTTGATTTTCTTATTGGCAGTTGATGTGGATAAAACCAAAGAGGTCAAAAAGAGAGTGTAGAAAGGTCGCAAGCTGTCCTCTTCATCACCTCAAAGTGCTCAAGCTGTACGGATATTATGGCCGTACTAGTGAGCTTGAACTCGTTAGATATTTTTTGGAAAATGCTAGTGTGCTTGAGAAAATCTTGGTTGATCCTCTTCCACTAGATAATTTTCGTATCGAGGGGGAACCAAGGGAAAGTAAGTCTGTGCGAATTGCAAGAAAATACGCTAAGCTCCAGCTTGAAAGAGAAGTGCCTTTGCATATTGAGTTGGTGATACTGTGAAAGTATGTTTGTTCGGAAATAATATCGATGTTAGTTTTCAGTTATTTTTACTCTTAAATCATCTTTTGTTTATGATGTTATTTATATATTGGATCATACATCTTTTGTCTTAGATTTTAAATTTTAAATCTTGAGCCTATCTTTTTTCTCAAAATTGTATTAATGTAGTAAGTAATAGTATGCATGGTATTTATGTAACTGCAATTATTAGAGGAAGAAATTATTGTAGTCCTATTGGAATAGGGAAGAAGCAAATTTGTACAAATTGCGTGGATAATATCTTGGAAGAAGACTTTACTTGTTAAGAGTCTCTTTTCTTTTGTTACTAGATGTGGTGTGCACGTGCCTTGTGCTCGACTTTGTTGTTTGTTTATGTCGTTTAGTTTGATTAAATATAAAGAGAATATAAAGATGCAAGAAACAAATTTTACTAAGCTATAAAGTAAGCAAGAATCATCTTTGCCAACACATTAATAGTACATGCATTGTATCTATTTGTTGTTTCCTTCTTTGGTGGAATTTGCTGCATATTAGGGGGAATTTGAATTCAAGACAACCACTCAAAAAGGTTATATCATTCTATTAATATGTAATATACTCAAATCTTTTGAATAAATAGTTATCTATTGTAAATTTATAATTCAAATAGGTGAGCATCAAATTTTTTTGAAATGCATACACCTTTCGGTACAATATGTCAACTCAATGTGAACTCATCAATGATAAGTAATGAAGAATTGGAGTTATACAACGATGGAACGTACCACATTGCAAATATCCACTTAGCTTATTTTTTATTGAATTGATTTTTCAAGATAAGAAGGTAGAAAATCATTTTTGAAAGGTTATTCTTTCATCTATTGCTTTTAAAGTTCTCTGTTGGATTATATTAGGACTGATTTGCTAATTATTTATTTTGAAAGTTTATTTCGTGAAAATTATTCTTTTAATATATATTAGTTTATCGAATTGCAATAATTGTCTTTGTCGAATTTCAACAATTATCTTTAGATCCTTTGCTTAATTTATTTTTTGGTGTTTAAAGTATGCTTTATGAATACTATTCTTTTAATAATATTTTGTGTGTTCTGTTTTACAAGTTGCAACAATCATCAGGATTTTGCAAGTTATATGGAAAAAAAAAAGTAGTCACTAAGATTTTAGAATACTATTATTTCATATACTACATATTATTGTTTTTGAAAAAGTATATAAAATTAATGCATTATATGTAGTATTTTTAAAGGTTTATGTGTGACATATCTTTCATTAAAATAATGGAAGAATTTTACGCAGCAAAACATTTTTTTTTAAAGAATCAAACATTCATATAAAATATATTAATAATTAAGATTAAAACTCAGATGTTAAAATAAAAAAGTGCCAATTTAATTATCTCTTAAAAATATTGCAGAAGATGTACAAAATAATAATTAATTTTTTTTTACACTTCATATGAACTCAATTCACAAATTTGAATATAATATTTTAAGTTATAAATGAGATAATAAAAATAAAAAACTAATTAGAGTATCACAAAAGAAAATAAAATACATGCAAAAGATGACAAAATTTTTATACAAAATTAAATATTATTAATACATTTAGACAATCAAATAATTTCAAAATATTAATATTAAAGTATAAATATAATTTGTTTAGAAAGTAAAAATGTATGATGTAACACAATATTAAATTGTGTAGCAGGCAAAGTAAATTAGAAAATAAAATTTTAAAAATGATACTTCATTAATGAATTACTTAAAATTAACGTGACATATTCAAAATTAAAAAAATTAAATGATCTTTTTTAAAATTAAAAAATAAAAAAATTTAAAAACTTTAGATTCTTTATTTAAATAAAATATTAATATAAAATTGAGTAACAAACTAAATATTATAATATTTTTCCCTCAAATTAATTTTCTAAATTAAGATTAGAATTTTAATACGTAGTTTTAAAACTTCTCATTATATTCCCGCTTATGCACAAGCTCTAAAAACTTATTAACCAAAAATGAATAAAATATTTTAAACTAAATTTCGTAAAAATAAAAATAAATTGAAATTTATTTGCAAACCAGAAATGTTTTTGAATCATTTTAAAAAAAGAATAAATTGAGAATATTATAAATCCATATTTTGAAAAATAGTGTCGCATGTCATCATCAAAATAATTATTGAATTTACAGTTTGAATATTTGTTTTAAAAAAATAATCTCCAAAAATTATATTTCTTAATTTGATAAATAATTATATAAATTTATTTACATGAAAGAGTCAAAAACAAAAACGGATAGTTATATATTATTAATAATTTCAAATTTTCTAAAAGAATTAAAGTTATTAATTACAAGAATACTAAGAAATTACAAAACACACGTAGTCCTTATTTTAACTTCCTTTTTTTTTTGCAATTATTCTTATTAATCTCAACAATATTCTTTTTCAGTGATAAAATAATTTGTAACTATTCTTATTAATCTTAACATCAAATGAAGGTATAATTATTTTTTAAATATTGATAATAATTTTGAAATTAAAATATATTGATCTCAATTTGTGGTGTAGTTATTATAATAATTATATAATGTAACAATAATGTGCAAAAATCATTTTTCTGGTCAATAATGCACACGACATTAAGCAAAAATATTATTATATTTAACAATGATTATTTTAGAAAATTTTAAAATAGTTATTCACTCCTAAGTGACAGTCTAATGTCAAGGCACTTGGTAGTTGTAGAACAACGTATAAACAAACGAATAAAAAACTTATAAACAACAAAGGTAATCTCCCTAATATAAACTAAAAAATGTCATGATAAAATTAAATAAAAAATCAAACAATTTACGAAAAAGTAAGAAAAAGAAAACATTAATAAATAAATAGTTAAAAATACATAGATGAAATATTTTTAAGAAAATAAGATAAAAATCGGGAAAAAAAGCTAACCTAAATCATCCCTAAAATTCCTCACCCACTTACTTAACTACCCTAATCTCTTAAAACTCAACTATATATGTTAATCTTCTACCTATACAATACGAAAGACAAAAGTATCACGTATCGTAATCATCAAAAAAATCAAAATTTGAGTTTAAGAAAATAAAAATTTGAGTTTAAAAAAATCAAAATTTGAGTTTAAAAAAATAAATTTAAATATTTCAAACCAGTATTTTGTAAATAAAAAAAACGCATGTCATCAACAAAAATATTTTCGAATTATCATTTCTTAAAAAAAAATGAATTGAAAATATTATAAACCTGTATTTTACAAAATAGTGCCACATGTCATCAAAATAATTCTCGAATTTTCAGCATTTTTTAATAAAAAAAATTATCTCCGAAAAAAATATATTTTTAATTTGATGAATAATTATGTAAAAATATGTCATATAAAACTGCTAAAAACAAAAAACTAATAGTTATATATTATTAATAATTTGAAGACTTTCTAAAAAATTATTAATTAAAAAATACTAAGAAATTACAAATCAACTAAATGCACGTAGTCTGTTCTCTCATTGTAAACTTTACTTATTAATTAATTTGTAGATTTTTTTAAATCTTTTAAACTCACCACTAAAAATAATAATTTTAACTTTCCTTTTTTGTTATATAGAGATAAGATGATTTGTAACTATCCTTATTAATCTCAACAACATTATTTTTTAGTGATAAGATGATTTGTAAATACTCTTATTAATCTTAACATCAAATGATTTTTTTAATTTTTTTTATATTAATAAACAATTTTGAACTTAAAATATACCGATCTCAATTTGTGGTGTAGTTATTATTTCTCTAGCAACCTAACATACTGAGAAGATTTTCATAAAATGGATGATGATTTGCAAAGTGCTATTTTCTTATTTTTTATTTTTATCAACTTTATCTTATCATTTCTATATTTTCATTCTATCTTATAAAATCTCTCCACGTGTATTTAAATCTACGATAAATATTGATATTATTGTTTTCAAAATTTTGAATTAGAATTGATTTAAAATGAATTTTCATATATATTTTCACTTTATACTCATAATATCATGCTGGTGGTGCTTATAATAAACTTAATATAATTAATATTAGAAATAATATATTAATTATTTATTTAAAATTAGTTTAAAAGTTTTTAATACTAAATTCTAAAAGTATTTTTCATTGTTAAGTTATACATATTTACTAAAGAATAAAATCTACATATATTTAGAAAGATTAAACAAATCTTAAAATCCATAAAATAAAAAAAGAGACGTATAATAAATCAAAGGAGTGGAAGATGATCCATTATTTACATCTTTCAATTTTTTATTTGCATTGAGTATAATTTATTTTTATGTGGTATAATATTAATTTGATAATTTATTCTTATGTGGTATATATTAATTTGATTATAGTATCTTTTATTTAATTGATCACTCAAATTCAGTATTTTGTACGTTCTTATTTTATGAAATTTTATTAGATTAAATGAAAATCGTCTTATTTTGCAGGATTAAACGAGAGAGGAGTGTGCTAAAGAGGTTGCAACATTCTTTGTAAATTATATTTAGATTTTAGCTAAAAGTAGACAGGATTTTTTTAATACTACATTTTAGATTGATCTATGAATTTATAATTTAATTAATTAGCACAAATATCAATTGAACACATGCTACATATGCTATTAATCTTCATTATACTAGAAGAAGGAGAAGTTGTTAGAATAACATTTAGTGTCTTTGAAGAACATACACTCATTGCACATAAATTAGGGTAAATTTTTGTTAGCATTAAATGTATATATAAAATTAAAACATTACATATGATTATACATGCACTTTTGTTACTCAATAATAATTAGTATTAGTTATTTCTAAATTTAAAAATTATTATATTATACAATATCCGCACAACGCGCGGGTATGTATACTAGTTTATAAAATAATAATGACACTAAAATGCAATTGTACTTTAATTCTTTTAATGACCGCTCGACTATATATCGTATTATTTTGTTGTACTATTTGTTGTTTCTTATACTTCAGTTATTTCTTTTTCTGGACTACTTTAAACTGTTTTTCCTTGAGCCGAGGGTTTACCGGAAACAACCTCTCCACCTTTGAGGTAGCGGTAAGGTCTGTGTACACCATCCCGGACTACACTTGGTATGCCGTTGTTTTTTTTTAGTGACTGAACAAAGCGGGGGCAAGATCCTAGTAAAATAAAAAAGAAAGAACCAACAATGAACCATAAGTGCGTTCTAATACTGTCCGGTGCTATACTTTTCTAGAATAATCTATCGTAAATAGTATGAAGGGGATACATGGGGTTTCTCCTTCATTCTAATGGAAGACCAAATAGGGACATGTGACGTAATCTTACGGAGGGACATGTGAGTGGTTATTTAAATTTTGGACGGGCAAATATGCTCTAATTTTTGGATGGCAGGGGCACCAATATCTCAAAAGTATGACAAAGGATATCTGTATACCATTTACGATGATAGTTCGAAGGTATATTTGTTCTTTTTCCCTAAAATAAAATAATAAATAAAAGAGGGAGTAAACTTTTGGTTCCACTTTATGTGGATACTCTTTTACCGTTTTCTTGATATGTTTCAAAACAATATTATGCAAATGCTTTTCTAGTTACCTACCATATGATTTCATTAGTTACCTCATTTTCAATGTGGGATATATATTTGATTTGACATATTGATTCCTCAACCCCACAAAGAAAAAGGCTTTGCTCTGCCCGCGGAAAAAAGCAAGTCTTACTGGATATGAATGCATTATGAGTCTGTGACCCCCTCCAATTATATAATAGTATCCAGTATTTGAGTTTGTGTAGCAAAAATGGAAATTGAAATCTTATGCACAAAGCTCATAAAGCCATCTTCACCTACTCTCTCTCACAATCAATGTTACAAGCTCTCTTTCTTTGATCAAATAGCTGAGAGAGAACACCTTTCTGTTGTTCTTTTCTATCAATATAATTATTTCAATAAGCCCACTATCGATGAACGACTTGAGAATTCCCTTTCTAAGGTATTGACTCGTGTTTATCCAACATCAGGAAGGTACCACAAAGATGAATGTTCGATTCTTTGTCTTGATCAAGGTGTTTCCTACACTAAGGCCAAGGTCAATTGTAAGTTGGATAATTTCTTAGAGAAAGCACATAAGGATCTTAGTCTTGCAGCTTTATTTTGGCCACATGAAAACAAGAATGTGGATCAAAATAATTTTATGGTATCACCAATTCTCACCATACAAGTAACCAAATTTGAATGTGGTGGCCTAGCTTTATCATTCAGTGTTTCACACCCTGCAATTGATGGTTTCACAGCTCTGAATTTTCTATTTGGATGGGGAAAAGTGTGTAGATTAGAAACTTCCATCGATAAGATTAATTTTCTAAGCTTCAATTTAGGTAATATTTTCCCAACTAGAGATATTTTAGGTCTTTTCAAGTCAATCCATGTAGCAAATAGAGAAGAAAATATTGTTGTTAAGAGATTTGTCGTCCATGAAGCTGCTCTATCAAGGCTCAGAAAACAATGCATTGATGAATCAGGTGGAGCTTTGAATTTTCAACCTTCAAGGGTTGAAATTATTACAGCAATCCTATGGAGGGCTTTAATCCGCATTTCAGAAGCTAGAAATGGATATTTCAGGTCTTCTCTAATGGACTTTCCATTGAATTTGCGCTCTAAATTATCTTTACCTCAAGTAAACAACTCTATGGGAAATTTCAGAATCGATGTTCCGATAAAATTCATTCCAGGGGAGACCAAGATGGAATTACACAACTTCATAATATTAATTAGGTATACTGTGAACAAAGTTGTTGCTTTATGTGACAAAGCTTCACCAGATGAAATAGTGTCAACATTGGTTGATATATTGTCACTCCCCGAGGCTACCCTCTTGACGTAAACACGGGACCTAGGATCACGAGTGACCCCAAGCTAACCCTGAGCTGGCATATCATAAGCATACTTAAGAAAAATACTGTGCAGAAGTATAAGACATGAGATAAACTAAATGATGGGGAATACCCAATCTAAGTCTGAATATATAAATACTGAAAAAGAGTTTAGAATACTGAACTATAACTCAAAAGCTAAAGCAGAATCTGTCTATGTCTGAAATAAGCCTCTAACTGACTAGAGATGCTAGGATATGTCCCCAGCTAGCTCTAGTAAAAACTGAAACTAAAATAAAAGACTGAAATAAGAAACATGTCTATTATCCTCGAAGAATGAGGACTCAACACTGAAGCTGCTGAACTGGAGATCGGGAACCGATCTATGCGTGATCTGCATGCTGAGGACCTGAACCTACATCACAAGAAGATGTAGCAGAGTATGTGTCAGTACTTGAAAGGTACTGAGCATGCAGGATAGAATAAATCTTAACAATATATACATAACTGAATAAAGCATACTGATCAATGATATAAGATGAACATGAAAAATATACTACATGGACTAAACTGAATGCAATGACCAAGTACATAACATGCTGAAACTGAATACTGAAATATAACTGGGAACCTGGTCAATGCACTAGAGTCTGACTGTGGGATCTGCTAATAACCGACGTAAAACCACGTGTGCTAAACGTGGAGTCCGATGTATACGCCCCATCGGGAGGACCCTATATACCTTGCCAAGGGTATAGAGGCATGACTGGCATGATCACTAAATGTAATGCCCACAGAGGGGACTTATAACCCTATGGGGGCACGTAGTTCTGGGACTATGAGGGTGACTGACCCTAGTCCAACTCGGTGTTAAGCATACTCCCAATAGAATGTATAAAGTACAACATAATTGAAAAAAAACTGGATAGCTCGAGATTCTGACGTGCTAACTGAAAATGCAACATTGTAATACTAATAATGAGACATTCAATATCTGAGGCATGTATATCTCTTTAAACTGGCCTATCTAGTATAATTCATGAACTAAACGAATCTACACCACTAGGGTTCTGAATATCATGCAAGGAACTAAGAAACAATATGATAATCTGATTTGGATCATTCTAACAGCTAAAACCCAACAATTTCTAACATTCAAGAAAACCCTAGGTCTAGATAATATGATGGGAATCAAGAATTAGACTGAATTTTAGGGACCTAATGGGTGAAAGGAATCCACTAGTGAAATCCCACATACCTGGTGATGGATTTCATGGAGAAATCTTTTGATTTCGAGGCTGGAACTGATGAAACCTTGCTGCGTTCTTGGAAAGGGCTTGATAGAATCTTTCTCCTCTTTGCGTTCTAAGTTTGATGAATTTTTGGTGAATGATTGATTAGGTTAGGTTCTAATTTACTTTCTAGGCTAAAACTGATCAAAACCACGTAGTTTAGGGGTTAAACGACGTAGGTTAGGTGTCCAACGCATAGGCGAAAAGACCAAACGACCCTTGACTTAAAAGCTATCGGGGCCAACGACGGACATGTCCATCGACCGTGGTCCCACCTACAGTCTGTCCTGGTCAGTCATCGATTGGCTTCAAATAATGAGATCTGCGGACCACGATCCACGGACCGTGGTCCCACCTACGATCTGTAGGTCCTGGCCGTGGGTCGGAGTTTTCTGGGGTTTTTCTGCGGACCTCGATTCACGAAACTGGTTCACGAACCGTGGTCCCACCTACGGTCCCGTAGGTCCTGTCGTAGGTCAACCCTTAGCTGAATTTTCTAGGGGTTTTCTGGGTGGGTTACAGGTGGCCAACCACGAACCCCACCTATGGTCCATGGGTCAGCCTACGGTCCGTGGGTGGCACCTGCAACTTCTAAAAAGCCTGTTGGTTGGTCTTTCTAGGATACATGGTGTTACATTATCTCCCCCTTGGGAACATTCATCCTCGAATGAAGTCTAAACTAGCTGAATATGGAGGGAAAGAGCTGCAAACCCTACCACTAAGTACAGGAAATTGAAATTTGACTGAACGGATTTCTAAAGTCATGCAAATATGCTGAAAATACAAGACTAACTGAAAGAACATGATACTAAGACTGAATCTATGCAAGCGTAACTGAAAGACTGGAGAGGAACTATTACCTCAAGCTGGAATGGAATCAGAAGGAAAGAGATGAGGATACTTGGCTTTCATGGCTGCTTCTGCTTCCCAAGTAGCTCCCTCTACGGACTGACTCCTCCACAAAACCTTAACTGAAGTGACTTCTTTTTTTCTCAACCTTCGAACCTGACGATCAAGGATTTCAACTGTCTCCTCTTCATAAGTGAGACTATCATTCACAGCCACACTTTCTAATGGCACTATAGATGCTGGATCACCCACACACTTCTTCAACAAGGAAATGTGAAATACCGGATGGACTGCTGATAGTTCTGCTGGCAACTCTAATTCATAAGCCACTTTACCAACCCTTTTCAAGATCTTGTAAGGGCCTACATATCTAGGACTGGGCTTCCCTTTCTTGCCAAACCTCATCACCCCCTTCATAGGTGACACCTTCAGGAAAACCCAATCATCAATTTGGAACTCCAATTCCATTCTCCTTACATCTGCATAGGACTTCTGGCGACTCTGAGCTGTCTTAAGTCTATCTATAATGAGCTGAACTCTTTTCATAGCCTCATGAACTTAATCTGGCTCTATCAAGGCTGCTTCACCTACCTCAAACCAACTAACTGGAGATCTGCATCTACTCCCATACAATGCCTCATAAGGGGCCATCTGAATGCTAGAATGGTAGCTATTATTGTAGGCGAACTCTATAAGAGGAATGTGATCATCCCAACTGCCCTTGAAATCGATCACACAAGCTCTCAACATGTCCTCTAAAGTCTGAATGGTACGTTCGACCTGTCCATCTGCTGTGGATGAAATGTTGTGCTAAGATTAACCTGGGTACCAAGACCTTTCTGAAACGACTTCCAGAAATGAGAGGTAAACTGAGGACCTCTATCTGAGATAATAGACAAAGGAACCCCATAGAATCTGACTATCTCATTAATGTAATGCTTGGCGTAGGCCTCCACCGAATCTGTAGTCTTAACAGCCAAAAAGTGAGAGGACTAAGTAACTCTGTCTACTATTACCCAAATGGAATCATGTTGTTTGCGAGTACGAGGTAAACCCATAATGAAGTCTATGTTGATCAGTTCCCACTTCCATGTAGGAATAGGATTGTTAATCTCTTGAGTCATACCTCCTGGTTTCTGATGTTCTACCTCCACCTGCTGACAATTTGGGCACTTAGCCACAAAATCTGCTATATCCCTCTTCATGCAACTCCACCAAAAGACTTCCCGCAGATCACTGTACATTTTAGTGGCACCTGGATGAATAGAATACCTAGAATTATGGGCTTCTATAAGGATCTGCTATCTCAACTCACCCACCTTAGGAATACATAAACGACCCTGGTAGCGAAGCACACCATCTCCCCCTGGGAGAAAACTTCAACTTTCTGCTGGTGAAATGCACCCTTCTACTAAAGCAATATAGGGTCACTGTCTTGTTTCTCCTTAACATAAGCTACCAATGAACTGTTACACCAACATCTGAGATGTTCATAAGGCAAACTCCTAGGCGAGCAAGCCGGTGAACATCCTTCGCTAATTCCTTCCTTTCTTCCTCAACATGTGCTACACTACCCATAGATAGTCTGCTAAGAGCATCAGCTACAACATTGACCTTACCAGGATGGTAAAGCACATTCATATCATAGTCCTTGAGGAATTCCAGCCATCTCCTCTGATGAAGATTCAACTCCTTATGGGTGAACACATACTGGAGGCTCTTATGGTCTATGAACACATCTACGTGAACACCATACAAGTAATGTCTCCAAATCTTTAGGGAAAATACCACAACTGCAAGTTCGAGGTCATGAGTCAGGTAGTTCTTCTCATGCACCTTAAGTTGTCTAGAAGCATAAGCTATAACCTTACCTCGTTGCATCAACACACAACCTAGGCCGATTCTAGATGCATCACAATAGATCACATAATCGTCTGAACCCTCTGGTAGAGTCAAAACAGGAGATATAGTCAACCTAGTTTTCAGTTTGGAGAAACTGTTCTCACACTCATCTGACCACTGAAACTTAACCTTTTTCTGAGTCAACTTAGTCAATGGAGAAGCTATGGATGAAAATCCTTCCACGAACCTTCTGTAATAACCAGCCAAACCCAAGAAACTTTTGATATATGTAGGAGAGGTGGGTCTGGGCCATTGCTTCACTGCCTCAATCTTCTGAGAATCCACTCGGATCCCTTCTCTAGACACTATATGACCAAGTAAAGCAACATATTACAACCAAAACTCACATTTGCTAAACTTAGCGAATAACTGGCGATCTTTGAGAGTTTGCGGGACAACCCTCTAATGAGTCACATGTTCTTCCTCATTCCTAGAGTAAATGAGGATATCATCAATAAAGACGATAACGAACAAGTCCAAATACTGCTTGAACACCCTGTTCATCAAATCCATGAAAGCTGCAGGAGCATTGGTTAGTCCAAATGACATAACTACAAATTCATAATGACCATACCGAGTTCTGAAGGTTGTTTTCTGGATGTCACTATCTCTGACTCTGAGTTGATGATAACCGTATCTGAGGTCTATTTTTGAAAAATGACTAGCACCCTGAAGTTGGTCGAACACGCCATCAATCCTAGGGATAGGGTACTTATTCTTAATTGTGACTTTGTTCAACTGCCGATAGTCAATGCACATCCTAAGAGAGCCATCTTTCTTTTTCACGAATAACACTGGAGAACCCCATGGAGAAATACTAGGTCTGATGAAGCCCTTATCTAGAAGGTCTTTCAACTTATCTTTCAATTCGTTAAGCTCAGCTGGAGCCATTCTGTAAGGAGGAATAGAAATAGGCTGGGTATTTGGAAGGAGATCAATTTTGAAGTCGATTTTCTCTCTCGCTCGCCTCTATCCTCCCTCTCCCAATCTCACTCACCTCTCTCCTCCTTTTCCCAATCTCTCTCGCCAGAATATACAAATATATATGTATAATATACAATTAGCTAACCGATATACATATACAATTCACTTCTCTCCCAATCTCTGCCCTCTCTCGCTCACCTCTCTCCTCCCTCTCCCAGTCTCGCTCACCACTCTCCTCCCTATAACGTGTATCTACGAATCGTAATTAGCAAACTATAGCTATGGAGCGTAATTAGGCTATTTTTGAGTGGCTATATGCGAAAGTTCCTCTATATATATTTTTATATATATGATCACCTGAAGATATGATATATTTCTAAATCTTAACAGCCCCTCAAAGTCTTGCACTTCCAGCCTATCAAATCAATCCAATTCACCTAAAAATATGACCGAATTTCTTTGCAGATCTTATATATATATACTAGAGGGTGAATGCTTGCACGGACGAGTTATATGTTGATGTGGAAATAAATAAGGCACGATTGTATTTTGAAAATATATTACATATATTTTTTGCAAGATTATATAGAGAGGTTGTTGTAGAAGGGAAAATACATATATTAATGTTGCAATTGCATGTAAGGTTGTTGAAGTTAGATTCTGAAATGAGTCAACCAAAGCATGTCGTCTTCCATTATCTGAGAAAAAAGTAAAAGAATTTAGTTATTGTCTTTGTTTCAGTATGAAGAGAAGAAGAAAAATGAGAAGGTGTATATACACACACATAGAAGTCTTAGTAGTAAAGTTTGTTTACATTTGTGTCATGACTACAGTGCTTATATACAAAGCAAAAGCTGCCAAAAGCGCAAATTTAGTAAGGAAAGGAAGTTGTAAATCAGTGTGGTAAGGAAAGGAAGTAGTATGTTCGAAGGAAGTTTTTTTTTAACCTTTGTGTCATGACAAAACGGGCAACTGAAGCATTTATCTGCAAACCAAAAGGTCAGCAAGCTTCACTTTTCCTGTAAAATAGAAACGTCACGCGAAATATATTATGGTAATGATGAAAATATTATCATTACAAGAAATCTCTAGTCAACCTATCCATCGACCTTGGTAGATCATATATGTGAGCTAGTCTGTAAATTAGAAGGAAAAAAAACAAGAAATTTTCATAGTAAAAATGAGAAAACTAAATCTTGTCATTAAATTAATAGGAATATGTGTCCACGCTAACAAGAAACCAAGAAGTGAACCTTTATTTTTTGCAGTATAAAAGCAAAAGCAGGGGCAAAAATCCAACACGTTGAACCAGTTTTGCCAACGCTAACAAAAAACCAAGAACTGATTAGGCTTAATCTAGGTATCTATTCAATTACAAAGTAAGAATTACGTATTGCTCCAAATCTTTGTCGGTTTATTATAAGAATTTGATGATAAATTTTGTAGGAAGCAAAGTCACTTACTCGCAGATAGCTAAGAAAGATTACGATAAACTTGTTTGACTATGGGCAGTTTAACTTTTCAAGCATTTGATCTCTTTTCCTTTCAATTGTTTCAAGTCTGGCCCGAGCATCAGAGAAAGCTTTTCAACTTGCCAGCAGTTCATTATCATCAATCCCTACTACTTTGCTCCTCGTTATTATATTACCATCCCCATCATCAAGGTGGTCTGTGAGAATTTGTTTCAACTTTCATAGTCGCTGGCACCTTAACTCGGTCACAGAAACGTAAACACAAGCTTGAGAAAATAACATATCTTGATTCATAGCAGCAGACATATGCAAACATAACTAACCTGAAAGAATACAATAAGACTTGTCATTTTCAATCTATGAGAGAGTTTAGTGATACGCCCAAATTAAACTTCCCAAAAGAAGTATAAGTGGTCGTTGCCAAATAAAGAACCCAACTTGTAGGTTGGGGTCGATCCCATGAGGAATATGGTTCAAACTTAAACTTAACTTACAATTATTTCTTTTTAGTCAAACTATTTCCGAAAAAAGTAAACAGGGGGGTTTTGTAAATAAAATAACAGATTGTTGGCTTGAATGATTAAGTAACGAGTAAAACAAGATTCACAATTTGAGATATCAATATAAGATGGAAACTAGGGTATATGTGTTCCCCACAAGCTCTTAATGCAGTATTCCTAATAATAGTAATCATATCCTAGTGTTTGACATGTAAGGCTGATAAGTCAGGTATCCCTAAGTGATTGGTAATCCAAGTAGGAACTTTCACCTCGCAACTTGGTAAGTCTATGGGTGTGTTCTTTACTAACCCTTACCTTTACCCCGCATTAGTCATCGTGTCAATTGAGTTGGGTATTCACCCTCACGTCAATGGATTAAAGTCAGACTATTAGATAGCAGCAAATCCTTAACTAAATCTCCGTTGTTTAATCCTTTTCTCATTCATTACCCCCTTCGTAAGGCGAGTAGGAATAAGGCGAGTTCTAACGTTGCGCACCGCTAGAAAGACTTTTAAATGCAAATATTAACAATACATGCATAAACACTATTCAAGAATTACTTAGTTATTAGTCATACATTGTTAATTATTCATGGTTCCCACAACCCTAGTTATGGATTTAGCTACTCATGCTTGAGAATTCACAATTCATAATAAGGTTAACAGAAATCATGAACTTACAATTAGAATAGATGAAAACTGAAATCTTGAATTAAAATTCAAAGTGCAAATTGCATAAAGTATCTTCCGGAATTAAAGTGCCAAAGTGTTTGCAAAATAATTCCAAAAGACCAAAACAAAACTCTCCAATATTCTCTAACCCCCCAAAATGGAAATAAAAACTAATATTTATAGTATTTAAATCCTAAACCAACTAGAAAATGAAAATAAGAAAAATTCTGGTTTTGGCAGTTTCGACTGACGGTGACCAACGACGGACCGTGGATCAGCCAACGGTCCGTGGGTCACCTCCGTAGTTCAGCAGTTAGCAAAATTTTTTTCTTCTCATCGACGGTTTCCACCTACGATTTGTAGGTCAATTCATGCCCCGTCCTGCACATCTGTGGTTCAAGTACTGGAACTTCAACTTTCTGAATCGACTGAAGTCTCCCATCTACGGTCCGTCAATACATCTACGGGGCATAGGTCACCTCCGTGGTTCCACACTTGGTCAGACTTCCTTGAACCATTAACCCACGGCTTCTACCTACGGCTTATCAATTGAGTGACGTCACGTGGGTAAGCTCGTAGGTTTCCAACATCCTGCTGTTTCAGCCCTTTTCAATGTCAACTGGTTTAAACCGATTTTCCTGCAAAAAGAGATCAAATAACATCATATCTAATAACAAACAGCCCAGAACTCACACAAACTCCAAGTGACATGCATCAAAAATACCGTAAACTCACGGTATATCAACACCCTCAACTTAAAATTGTTGTTTGTCCTCAAGCGACACACTAAAACCCTAAACGACACTCATGTAGAAGCAAACATACAAACTCAAGCAATCACATGGCTTTCTCAATCAATTCCATCACTTAGTGCAAATCTTTGCATTTAGACTAAACAGGCTAATTCATGCGGATCAAAACATGAAATAGACAGACCAATAGATATCACCACACACACTTTCAACAATCACCGAGGTACCAACTCTCCAACAATGTAACTAGTGCCCTCACTTCAAAGAAATCCTTTTTCACACAACAACTCCGATTTTTAAGCTTAAGGATTCAATCAACACTCACGCTCAGAAGTGACTACAAATACAGTTAGTGCTCAATACCATAGGCTTGCCCTTATTTTCACTGCACAGACTCTCCAAACTAGTCACTAGGATCACTATAGGACTTTACTAGCTTGTAACGTAGGCTCAGGGTCAGGTATGATACATTTGGGTACTTTTAGTGACTTTTTCTCCCTCCTTGACATTACATTGGCTATTTACCTCTTTTCTCAACCAATTCTGACACATTTTAATCTTCTGCTCTTTTCCTTGACTTTCTTCAGCACAAATGTGACTTGACTTTTTTTTTATTCTTCTTTTTCCACTTTTTTTTTTTACTTCTTCTTTATTTGTTTTTTTGAACATCATTATCATTCTTTTTGTTTCTCTTGAATTTAGTCACACCTTTTTCTTCTTCTATACACAAGTCTTTTCATACTCTTTTTCTTTCAGTTTCCTTTTTCATAGCCACCCTCAACTTATGTATTTTACATGAGTTGAGGTGCACAATATCCGAGGTCAGACCAGGGCCAAGATTAAGGTAACTTTTGAATTAACCACCCTCAACTTAGGCTTTTGGCCTAAGTTAAGGTGCACATATCCAAGGAGGGACCAGGGCCAAAATACTCTTTAAGGGAAGGTGAGTTAGGTGTTTTGAAAGAAGTCGTATTTATTAGGCTCAAACATTAGGATCAAAAGGAGGATTTATTTCTTTTGGTTGGATTCTTTTAGGCTTAAGTAAACTTATTTGAACAAGGGCCTATGATCATTTCTCAATTTCTAGCCTAGATTATCTTAACAGGACCAACGAGGCAAGTTCTAGATTGGCACATAATGCATAAACATACAAAATCTCCTCACACGCACTTGGCACATTGTTTCATTATCGGATTATTGAAGCACCTAGTTCAAGTTTTAGCTTAAGTCATGCTATAATACCGGTTCCTATCATGTCATATAAAATCCAACACATTCAGCTCATTAAGCCTATGGATCTAGCACATTTCAAAATTTTTGGACATGTATCAATTTAATGCTCTATGCCATCATGCTTTCATTATTTTTATCTACTTCAACACAGATACAATCCTACACATGTCGGTTCAACATAAAAGTAAAACAGTCCCTTGGAGAAAAAGAACACAGGCAAGAAAACCCCAAGGGAGGGTTATGAGTTGGGTTACTCAGACTTCACCCTATCACTCACAACCCATTTATCCCACCCCCACATAAAAATGGTGCAATTTCCCTTAATGCAAAAAAAATAAAAAAATAAAGAATAGGGTGAAGCAAACCTGTGGCGCATATGCGCCGAAGATCCATCAAGACACGGGTGGGTCCAGTTTCCCGGAACCCGCTGGATCAACAAAAGTGACGCCATCAGTAGCGCCCTTATCAACAACAGGAACACCCTCAGTAGTGCTCCTCGAATCAGATGCACCCACAAACTCCATCTCTCGGGCTCTCCTCAATCACAACTCCTCCTCAAATAGAGATTATCTCTGGGTAGCCTCAATCTCCTACTTATCTCTCTTTTTAGCTCGGTGAGCCCCCACAACATCGGTAGTCTGCTTAGAAGAACGGTGGCGTTTCCCAGCCGTATGGGAAGGATCAGGTGGTGGCATAGTATCGCCAAAGAGTGCAGACATCACTAGCTCATCCTCGTCAACCACAAGTGTGGGCTCGGGAGAAGCCTCGGCAGGAGCAAGGAGGGCATCAACATCCGACCGGAGCCTAGTCAACTCTATCTGAAAACTGGTCACATCAATAGTGGGTCCCGACCTCTCCAATACTCAAAGCTCAAATGCATCCAACCGTTTATGTATAACCTGAATCTTAGCATCCATCATCCGCTCCATCCGTGCCTCAGACTCCTCAACAGAGTGTTGCATCCATGACCTCATATGTTGTAGAAAGGTGTCCATCTGGGTCTCCAACTTCTGGACTCAGACCAGAGGAACTAGAGTGGTCCCCGAAGGGGGAGTGGCTCATTACGAGCTAGCATCCTGACTAGTAGAAGTGGAGGGGGGAGCCCGTGAGAAAAGATAGACTTACTTCTGCTCCGGTTTTGACTTTACCAAAAGGAACGGATGGCTTTGTGGTATATTATGATGCCTCGATAATTGGGTTGGGATGTGTGCTTATGCAAAATGGAAAGGTTATTACCTATGCTTCAAGGCAACTTAAGGTTCATAAGAAGAATTAACCGACCCATGATCTTTAATTAGCGACGGTGGTTTTTACCTTAAAGATATGGAGGCATTATTTTTATGGTGTTCATGTAGATGTGTTCACCGACCACAAGAGCTTGCAATATGTATTTGATCAGAAAGATCTGAATCTTCACCAAAGAAGGTGGCTTGAGTTATTGAAGGATTATGACATGAGCATCCTTTATCACCCCGGTAAGGCAAATGTAGTAGCGGATGCTCTTAGTAGGTTGTCCATAGGTAGTGTTGCTCATATTGATGACGATAAGAAGGAATTGGTAGGAGATGAACATAGATTGGCCCGTTTGGGTGTTTGGTTGATGAACTCTACCAAGGGTGGTGTGATGGTTCATAATGGTTCCGAATCATCTTTTGTCAGTGATGTGAAAGATAAGCAATGCCTAGATCCAATTTTGGTGGAATTAAAGGAAGTTGTGCTTAAGAAAGCAGCTGAGGCTTTCTCCCAAGGGGGAGATGGGGTATTTAGATATCAAGGTTGACTATGTGTTCCAAATGTGGATGACATAAGGGAATAAATCTTGATATAAGCCCATAGTTCTCAGTATTCCATTCACCTGGGAGCCACCAAGATGTACCGTGACTTGTGGAAAATTTATTGGTGGAACGGGATGAAGAAGGATATTGCGGGATTTGTCGCTAAGTGTCCTAATTGCCAACAAGTGAAGGTTGATCATCAGAAATCGGGAGGTTTATCCCAAGATATTAGCATTCCTACCTGGAAGTGGGAAGACTTGAATATGGATTTTATAGTGGGGTTGCCACGTACTCGGTGACAATATGATTCTATTTGGGTCATAGTAGACCGAATGACGAAATCAGCCCATTTCATTCCCATCAAAGTTTCTTATGTGGCGGAAAACTATGCTAAGTTATATTTGAGGGAAATGGTAAGGTTGCATTGGATACCCTTGTCCATTATCTCCGATAGAGGTACTCAGTTTACTTCTCAGTTTTGGAAGTCATTCCAAAAAGGTCTTGGCACGAAAGTGAAGCTTAGTACGACTTTTCACCCACAAACCGAAGGGGAAGCGGAGCGAACGATCCAAACTTTAGAGGATATGTTGAGAGCCTGTGTCATCGATTTCAAGGGAAATTGGGATGATCACTTGCCATTGTTAGAGTTCGCTTATAATAATAGCTACCATTCTAGTATTGGTATGGTCCCCTTTGAAGCTCTTAATGGTAGGAGGTGTAGATTTCCTATAGGGTGGTTTGAGATGGGTGAATTTGCCTTGATAGGACCCGAATTAGTTCATGAGGATATGGAGAAATTCCGGCTTATTAGAGAGAGGTTGAGAACAGCCCAAAGCTGACAAAATTCCTATGCCGATGTTAGAAAAAGAGACCTTGAGTTTGAGGTTAGTGATTGGGTCTACTTGAAGATCTCACCCATGAAGGGTGTGATGAAATTTAGGAAGAAAGGAAAGTTGAGTCCCCGATACATAGGCCCATATCAAATTTTGAGACGCGTTGGAAAGGTTGCTTATGAACTCAATTTGCCGAATGATTTGGCAACGGTGCATCCGATTTTCCATGTCTCTATTTTGAAGAAATGTGTTGGTGATTCGACATCCATAGTTCCCCTAGAAGGCTTGGGGGTTGATGAAAGTCTCTCTTATGAAGAGGTACCAGTTGAGATCTTAGACATGCAAGTTAAGAAGTTGAGAAACAAGGAAGTTGCTTCCGTGAAAGTTTTGTGGAGGAATCACCTAGTTGAAAGTGCTACTTGGGAGGCCGAGGCCGATATAAAGTCCCGATATCCTCATCTTTTTCCTTCTACTCTAGCTTGAGGTAATGAGTTTCCTAATGGTTTGATTCTTGTTTGAAGTCATGTGTGTTTTGATGTTTCCATGATTTCCTTATGTTATGCATGTTCATGAAAACTTGTGTTTTGAAAGAAAATGAGTTTATATGATTGATTTTCCTCATGTTGTAGTGCATTGAGTATGAGTTGCCTATAGACTTCATGAGATGAATTGATGAACATGCTTTAGATATGCTTTTTGAGATTGAATTACATATGAGCTCCATGAGATTGTGTTGAGCATGCTTTTAGGTTGGAGAAGGTAGTTCCTCCTTGTAAATGAGTAATGTTGAAATTTCATTCATATTGGGTTGCTAGATGTAGTTCCTACTTCCTTATGATGCATTTGAGTTTGTTTAGCTTGGAGTTGATGTTTCCTCCTTATTTATGTGCATTTCATGCATGATGGGTTGTTAGAGTTAGTTTCACCCCTCATATAATGTTTTGAGAACGCCCTAGCTTGGAGACGATAGTTCCTCCTCAGTTTTATGCATTGCATTGTAGGTTGGGTTGTTAGTTCCTCTCCTAATCTTTTAGAAACAGTTTGAAACTCATTCGAGGACGAATGGTCCCAAGGGGGAGATATTGTAACACCTCGAATTCGAAAGAGGGCAGCCTAGCAAAAAATTTTAGAACCTACATGTGCCATCCACGAGGGCCAACCACGGCCCGTGGGTTAAACCACAGACCGTAGGTGGGTTCGTGGAAAGGGTCACCAAGGAGCCTGTCTAGGCCATGAACCACAGCTGGACCCACGAGTCGTCGATGGGTCCACGCCCCGTGGTCCAGTAACCGTAGGTCGACCAAATTCTCTATACTTAGTGACAACTGACTAGGATGGACCGTTGGTCAGTCCACGGTCCGTCAGTAGGGGTCTCGTGGGTCAGCAACTGGCAGTTATTTTAAGGGTAGTTGGGTCTTTTCTGATTTTAATTAAATCAAAGTGAGCTCGTTTTGCCTAAGTCTAGGACCCTTATATAAGTATTTTTAACCTTTAAATTCACTCATTAAGATCATTCTCTCAAACTCACTAAAAGGAATTGGGTTCCTCTCCAAAATAATTCTCTCTCTAGAAAGTTGAAGAAGAAGGAAGAGTTGAAGCTAGGGTCAAGGTCAAGTCTCCAATCCTCAAGCATTTGTGGGCTTTGTGATTAAGGTATGATAGCTTTTCATCCATGGATTCCTTCCATCAATGGAGTTCCTAAGCTTCCCCCAATTGAGAAGATAAAATCCCCAATTTGAGTTAGGGTTTCTTCGAATGTTGTGGGTATTGATGAATGTTGATTCAATTGAGTGGATTATGATTGTTTATGATTGAATTCATAGTAATACATGCTTTTAGGATGAAATTGCATGTACCCATGTCTAGAATGATGGAATCGATGTAATTTGGGTTTTATGTCATGAAAGGATAATTTGTGGGTATAGATGTATTCAATCTAGGATTGATGAGATACATTAGAATTGAAGCCTATATGGTGAATCATGATTAGATTGCTTTGAGATTGAAGCTTATGATATGAATATGATGTTGAATTGCTTGAGATTGAGCATATAGAATGACTATGAGATATAGGGCTCTGAGAGTAAAGCTTATGTTGTCATATGTAGTGTAACACCCCATAAGCTAGAAAGACCAGTTTGCATAAATCAGAAGTTGCAGGTGCCACCAACGGGCACCAACCATGGACCGTAGGGTGACCCACGGACCATAGGTGGGGTCCGTGGATGACCACCTGCAGCCCTCCCTAGAAAAAATCAGATAGAATATTTTAAGCACGACCCACGGCCGGACCCATCGACCGTAGGTCAGACCACGGGTCGTGGTCCTGGTCCGTTGATCGAGACCCCAGAACGCCCTTCTCTGAAAGCCAACGACGGTTGACAGGATGGACCGTGGGTCAGTTAACGGTCCATCGGTTAGTCCATCGGTTGGCCCCGACAACTTTTAAGTCAAGGGTCGTTTGGTCTTTTCCCTATGCGTTGGACCCCTAAGCTACGTCGTTTTAGTCTGTTTAAGCCTAGTAACTTAATTAGAACTTACCCTAGTCAACTCATTCTCCAAAAAATTCATCAAGTTGAATGAAAAGAAGGAGAAAGAGTCGACCAAGCCCTAGTTTAAGAACGCAACAAGGTTTCTTCAGTTCCGGCCCCAAATTCGAAAGATTTCTCCGTGAAATTCATCACCAGGTATGTGGGATTTCACTACTGGGTTCCTTTCACCCATTAGGTCCCTCGAATTCAATCTAATTCTTGATTCCCTTCATATTATCTAGACCTAGGGTTTCCTTGAATGTTAGAAATTTTTGGGTTTTAGTTGTTAGAAAGATCCAAATCAGATTATCATATTGTTGCTTAGTTCCTTGCATGAAATCCAGAGCCCTAGGGTGTAGATTCATTTAGTTCATGAATTACACTAGCTAGGTCAGTTTAAACAGATGTACATGCCTCAGATTTCGAATGTTTCATTGTCAGTTATAAATGTCGCATTCTCAGTTAGCATGTCAGAATAATGAGCTATCCAGTATAATTCAATTATGTTACATTGTTCATATTTCTAGTTGAGAGTAGGCTTAGACCGAGTGGACTAGGGTTCAGTGTACCCGAATAGTCCCAGAACTACGTGCCCCCATAGGTTAATTAGTCCTCTCTGTGGGCATCATTTTAGTGATCACACTAGTCATGCCTCTATACCTCTGGCAGGGTATATTGGGTCATCTCGATGGGGCGTATACATCGGACTCCACGTTTAGCTAGTGTGGTTTTATGTCGGTTATTAGTAGCTCCCACACTCAGATTTTTATGCATTTGACCAGGTTTCTCAGTTGTACTTTAGTATTCAGTTTTAGCATGTTATGTACTTGGTCATTGTATTCAGTTCAGTTCATTTCAGTATATTTTAGTATTTCCAGCATGTTCAGATTATATCATTGCTCAGTATGCTTTGTTCAGTTTATATGTTTTGTTCATCTTTTATTCTATCCTTCATGCTCAGTATCTTTCAAGTACTGACGCATAATCTGTGCTACATCTTCTCGTGATGTAGGTTCAAGTGCTCAGCAACCAGATCACGCATAGATCGGTTCCCGATCTCCAGTTCAGAAGCTACAGTGTTGAGTCCTCATTCTTCGAGGATGATAGACATGTTTTCAGATTTAGTCTTTTATTTCAGTTTCAGTTTTCACTAGAGTTAGCTGGGAACATGTCCTAGCATCTCTAGTCAGTTAGAGGCTTATATCAGACATAGACAGATTCAGCTTTAGCTTTTGAGTTATAGATCAGTATTCTAAACTCTTTTTACGTATTTATATATTCAGACTTAGATTGGGTATTCCCCATCATTTAGTTTACCTCATGTCTTATGCTTCCGCACAATATTTTTCTAAAGTATGCTTATGATATGCCAGCTCAGGGTTAGCTTGGGGTCACTCGTGATCCTAGGTCTCGTGTTTACATCAAGGGGGTAGCCTCGGGGCGTGACAAACTTGGTATCAGAGCATTACGTTCAAGAGTCCTAGGATGTCTGAAAAGCTGCACTATGTAGAGTCCTTTTCATGGGTATGAAGTGCACCACATCTAAGAGAGGAAGGCTACGAAGTGTTTTAGGAAAAACTTCACTTTCTTGCTATTCTTATCATGCGTGTGTATGATCTACCTTCTAACTCGTTGTTATCCATTTCAGATCATGCCTCCTCGTAGAGCTAACGCAAGAAATGCTAACGCAGCTCCTCCAGTCCCAGATCAAGAGGTTTCGAATGCATAGTTTCGGAATGCGATTCAACTTTTAACTCAGAGTGTGACTAACCAGAACAATCAGCAGGCCCAGTTCCTCCCAATGCTAAAAATGGGTCCGCTGCAGCCAGGGTTTGTTATTTCATTAGGATGAATCCACTAGAGTTTCTAGGGTCGCAAGTTGGTGAGGACCCACAGAATTTCATCGATGAGGTTAAGAAGATATTTTGAGTGATGCAAGTAATGGGGAATGATAGGGTAGAGTTGGCATCCTACCAGCTCAAGGATGTAGCTCATATTTGGTTCACGCAATGGAAGGAAAACAGGGGTACTGATGCAACTCCTGTGACTTGGGAATGCTTTACTGGAGCTTTTCTGGACAGGTTCTTTTCGAGAGAGTTGAGGGAGGCTAAGGCTCAGGAATTCATTAATTTGAGGCAAGGTGCAATGTCAGTCCAAGAGTACGGACTCAAGTTCACCCAACTCTCCAGGTATGCTCCTCATATGGTTGCTGATTCGAGGGCACAGATGAGTAAGTTTCTGTATGAAGTGTCCAACTTGGTAAAAACAGAGTGCAGAAATGCTATGTTGTTAGATGAGATGAATATCTCTAGGCTCATGACTCATGCTCGGCAAGTTGAGGGAGATAAGCTTAGGGAAATGGCTAAGGACAACAAGAAGGCTAGGACAGATAACTATAAGTACTCTCAGCAGAAATCGGGTGGCAGAAATTGCTCGCAGTTTCAGCAAAAATCTTCAGCTCCAGCACCTTCATCAACTAGTGCTCCATCTCTTAGGTTTAGACAAGATCAGAAAAGTAGGGCGCCAGACTCTAAGTCTCAGGGGAGTGATTCAGGTAGCAAAACCTACCCAACTTGTCCAAAATGTAGTAAGAACCATCCAGGCGAGTGTCTTGCAGGGCAAGAAGGGTGTTTTGGATGTGGTCAGTCTGGCCATAGGTTGAGGGATTGCCCTTCGCCAAACAGGGGCAAGGAGGTAACAATAGTAGGGCTCAGTCTACAGCTGCATCAGAACCAGCAGGTCGCCCAACTTAGCAGGGTACTTCATCTAGTACAGGTGGCGGTCAGCGCCAGAATAGGTTGTATGCTCTTCAGGCTCGCCAGGACCAGGAAGATTCTCCTGATGTGGTCACTGGTACATTACGAGTCTTTCACTTAGATGTTTATACGTTGTTAGATCCAGGGCCTACTCTTTCGTTTGTAACTCCTTATATAGTAGTGAACTTTGGTGTCAGTCCAGAAACTCTTTCAGAATCCTTTTCAGTCTCTACTCCAGTAGGTGACTCAGTTATAGCTAGAAGGATATACATAAATTGTCCTGTCTCAGAAAGTCACCTCAGCAGATCTTGTAGAGTTAGAAATGGTAGTCTTTGATATCCTTCTAGGCATAGATTGGTTACATTCTTGTTATTCCTCAGTCGATTGTAGAACCAGGGTTGTTCGTTTCAGTTTCCAAGCTAACCAGTCATAGAATGGAAGGGTAGTAGCTCAGTGCCTAGGGGTCGATTCATTTCCTACCTTAAGGCCAGAAAGATGATTTCCAAGGGATATATCTATCATTTAGTTTGGGTTAAGGATTCCAGCTCTGAAACCACAACTCTTGAGTCAGTTCCTGTAGTCAGTGAGTTTCCAGAAGTCTTTCCAGAACATCTTCCCAGAATTCCTCTCGAAAGGGAAATAGACTTCGAAATTAATCTCCTTCCAGATACCCAACCTATTTTTATTCTTCCTTACATAATGGCTCCAGCAGAGCTTAAGGAATTGAAAGAGCAGTTGAAAAACCTTCTAGATAAGGGCTTCATCAGACCTAGTATTTCTCCATGGGGTGCTCCAGTGTTATTCATGAAAAATAAAGATGGTTCTCTCAGGATATGCATTGACTATCGGCAGTTGAACAAAGCCACCATCAAGAATAAGTACCCTATCCCCAGGATTGATGACTTGTTCGAGCAACTTCAGGGTGCTAGTCATTTTTTGAAAATAGACCTCAGATCCAGTTATCATCAGCTCAGAGTCAGAGATAGTGACATCCCAAAAACAGCCTTCAGAACTCGGTATGGTCATTATGAATTTGTAGTTATGTCATTTGGACTAACCAATGCTCCTGCAACTTTTATGGATTTAACGAACAGGGTGTTCAAGCAGTATTTGGACTTGTTTGTTCAAGCAGTGAAGTAATGGCCCAGATCCACCTCTCCTACAGATATCAGAAGTTTCTTGGGTTTGGCTGGTTATTACAGAAGGTTCGTGGAAGGATTTTCATCCATAGCTTCTCCATTTACTAAGTTGATTGAGAAGAAGGTTAAGTTCCACTGGTCAGATGAGTGTGAGAAGAGCTTCGCAGAACTGAAAACTAGGTTGACTACAACTCCTGTTTTGACTTTACCAGAGGGTTCAGACGGTTATGTGATCTATTGTGATGCATCCAGAGTCGGCCTAGGTTGTGTGTTGATGCAGCGAGGTAAGGTTATAGCTTATGCTTCTAGACAGCTTAAGGTGCATGAGAAGAACTACCCGACTTATGTCCTCGAGCTTGCAGCTATGGTGTTTGCCCTAAAGATTTGGAGACATTACTTATATGGTGTTCACGTAGATGTGTTCATAGACCATAAAAGCCTTCAGTATGTGTTCACCCAGAAATAGTTGAATCTTTGCCAGAGGAGATGGCTTGAATTCCTCAAGGACTATGACATGAATGTGCTTTACCATCCTGGTAAGGCCAATGTAGTAGCTGATGCTCTTAGTAGACTATCTATGGGTAGTGTAGCACATGTTGAGGAAGAAAGGAAGGAATTAGTGAAAGATGTTCACCGGCTTGCTCGTTTAGGAGTTTTCCTTATGAACATATCAGTTGATGGTGTGACAGTTTAGAATGGGTCAGAATCTTCATTGGTAGCGGAGGTTAAGGAGAAAAAAGACAGTGACCCTATATTGCTTCAGTTGAAAGGTGCAGTTCACCAGCATAAAGTTGAGGTTTTCTCCCAAGGGGGAGATGGTGTGCTTTGCTACCAGGGTCATTTATGTGTTCCTAAGGTGGGTGAGTTGAGACAACAGAACCTTACAGAAGCCCATAATTCCAGGTATTCTATTCACTCAGGTGCCACTAAAATGTACCGTGATCTGCGGGAAGTCTTTTGGTGGAATGACATGAAGAGGGATATAGCAGATTTTATGGCTAAGTGCCAGAATTGTCAGCAGGTGAAGGTAGAACATCAGAAACCAGGAGGTATGACTCAAGAGATTAACATTCCTACATGGAAGTGGGAATTGATCAACATAGACTTCATTACAGGTTTACCTCGTACTCGCAGACATCATGATTCCATTTGGGTAATAGTAGATAGTTACTAAGTCCCCTCACTTTTTGGCTGTTAAGAGTACAGATTCAGCGGAGGAGTACGCCAAGCTTTACATTAATTAGATAGTCAGATTACATGGGGTTCTTTTGTCTATCATCTCAGATAGAGGTCCACAGTTTACCTCTCATTTCTGGAAGTCGTTTCAGAAAGGTCTTGGTACCCAGGTTAATCTTAGCATAACATTTCATCCTCAGACGGATGGACAAGCAGAGCGTACCATTCAGACTTTAGAGGACATGTTGTGAGCTTGTGTGATTGATTTCAAGGGCAGTTGGGATTATCACCTTCCTCTTATAGAGTTCGCCTATAATAATAGCTACCATTTCAGTATTAAGATGGCCCCTTATGAGGTACTTTATGGGCGTAGATGTAGATTTCCAGTTGGTTGGTTTGAGGTAGGTGAAGCAGCCTTGATAGGGCCAGATTCGGTAAATGAGGCCATGGAAAAAGTTCAACTCATTAGAGATAGACTAAAGACTTCCCAGAGTCATCAGAAGTCCTATGCAGATGTTAGGAGAAGGGACTTAGAGTTTGAGGTTGATGATTGGGTTTTCCTGAAAGTGTCACCTATGAAGGGGGTATTGAGATTTGGCAAGAAAGGGAAGCTCAGTCCTAGATATGTAGGCCCTTACAAGATCTTGAAAAGGGTTGGTAAAGAGGCTTATGAGTTAGAGTTTCCAGCAGGACTAGCAGCAGTTCATACGGTATTTCACATTTCCTTGTTGAAGAAGTGTGTGGGTTATCCAGCATCTATAATGCCATTAGAGAGTGTGGTTTTGAAAGATAGTCTCACTTATGAAGAGGTGCTAGTTGAAATCCTTGATCGTCATGTTCGAAGGTTGAGAAACAAAGAAGTCGCTTCAGTTAAGGTTTTCTGGAGGAGTCAGTCCGTAGAGGGAGCTACTTGGGAAGCAGAAGCAGCCATGAAGGCCAAATATCATCATCTCTTTCCTTCCGATTCCATTCCATTTTGAGGTAATAGTTCTTCTCCAGTCTTTCAGTTAGTCATGCGTAAATTCAGTCTTAGTATCATGTTCCTTGAGTTATACTTGCATTTTCAGCGTATTTGCATTTTCTTGGAACTTAGTTCAGTCAGATTTCAGTTTCCAGTACATAGTGGTAGGGTTTGCAACTCCTTCCCTCCATTTTCCAGCTAGTTTAGTCTTCATTCGAGGTTGAATGTTCCCAAAAGGGAGATAATGTAACACCCCGTAGGCTATAAAGACTAGTTTGTAGAAATCAGAAGTTGCAGGCTCCACCGACGGGTACCACCCACGTACCGTAGGTGGGGTCTGTGGATGACCACCTGTAGCCCTCCCCAGAAAAACTCAGAATTCTAAGGCACGACCCACGACAAGACCCACGGACCGTAGGTCAGACCACGGGCCGTGGTCCTGGTCCATGGATCGAGACCCCAGAACCCCCTTCTATGAAAGCCAACGACGGTTGACAGGACGGACCATGGGTCAGTCAACGGTCCGTCGGTCAGTCTGTCGGTTGGCCCCGATAGCTTTTAAGTCAGGGGTTGTTTGGTCTTTTCCCTATGCGTTGGACCCCTAAACTACGTCGTTTTAGTTAGTTTTAGCCTAGTAACTTAATTAGAACTTACCATAGTCAACTCATTCTCCAAGAAATTCATCAAGTTGAACGAAAAGAAGGAGAAATAGTCGACCAAGCCCTAGTCCAAGAACGCAACAAGGCTTCTTCAGTTCCAGCCTCGAATTCGAAAGATTTCTCCGTAAAATTTGTCACCAGGTATGTGGGATTTCACTAGTGGGTCCTTTCACCCATTAGGTCCCTAGAATTTAGTCTCATTCTTGATTCCCTTTGTATTATCTAGACCTAGGGTTTTCTTGCATGTTAGAAATTATTGGGTTTTAGCTGTTAGAATGATCCAAATCAGATTATCATATTGTTGCTTAGTTCCTTGCATGAAATCCAGAGCCCTAGTGGTGTAAATTCGTTTAGTTCATGAATTACACTAGCTAGGTCAGTTTAAGAAGATATACATGCCTCAGATTTTGAATGTTTCATTGTCAGTTATAAATGTCACATTCTCAGTTAGAATGTCAGAATAATGAGCTATCCAGTATAATTCAATTATATTACATTGTTCATATTTCTAGTTGGGAGTAGGCTTAGACCGAGTGGACTAGGGTTCATCGTACCCGAATAGTCCCAGAACTACATGCCCCCGTAGGTTTATAAGTCCCCTCTGTGGGCATCATTTTAGTGATCACACCAGTCATGCCTCTATATCTCTGGTAGGGTATATTGGATCCTCTCGATGGGGCGTATACATCAGACTCCACATTTAGCTAGCGTGGTTTTATGTCGGTTATTAGTAGCTCCCACAGTCATATTTTTATGCATTTGACCAGGTTTCTTAGTTGTACTTCAGTATTCAGTTTTAGCATGTTATGTACTTGGTCATTGCATTCAGTTCAGTTCATTTCAGTATATTTCAGTATTTCCATCATGTTCAGATTATATCATTTCCTAATATGCTTTGTTCAGTTTATATGTTTTTTCAGCTTTTATTCTATCCTGCATGCTCAGTATCTTTCAAGTACTGACGCATACTCTGCGCTACATCTTATCGTGATGTAGATTCAGGTCCTCAGCATCCAGATCACGCATAGATCGGTTCCCGATCTCCAGTTCAGCAGCTTCAATGGTGAGTCCTCATTCTTCGAGGATGATAGACATGTTTTCAGATTTAGTCTTTTATTTCAATTTCAGTTTTTACTAGAGTTAGCTGGGGACATGTCCTAGCATCTCTAGTCAGTTAGAGGCTTATTTCAGACATAGACAGATTCAACTTTAGCTTTTGAGTTATAGTTCAGTATTCTAAACTCTTTTTCAGTATTTATATATTCAGACTTAGATTGGGTATTCCCCATCATTTAGTTTACCTCATGTCTTATGCTTCCGCACAGTATTTTTCTTAAGTATGCTTATGATATGCCTGCTCAGGGTTAGCTTGGGGTCACTCGTGATCCTAGGTCCCGTGTTTATGTCTAGGGGTTAGCCTCAGGGCGTGACATGTTTGCTATTAATGTAATTGTTGTGGAAGGGATAGATCCCTCATGAATTACTTATGATTGTGCATGTGAAAGGTTTGCTCACATTGAATGATTCTAGGTTGAAAGGGTTGCTCACCTAAAATGAATCATATGCTAATGACTAAGATAATGATGAGGCTAGAGGAGATTACCCATAAACTCTAAATGAGATGGATATGAGGCGATTACCCGTATTCCATGAAGTAGAATAAAGAGGCGATTACCCTTATTCCTTAGAGTTGAACAAGAGGCGCTCTCCATGTTCTCATGATATGATTGGAGAATAGGCGAATACCCATGATCCTTATGGAATGACAAGAGGCGAATACCCATGTCACATGTTGTTGGACTAGAGGCGAGAACCCATGATCCATATGTCAAGAAGGACTAGAGGCGACTACCCATGTTCCTTTAAAGTAAGGAAAGAGGCGATTCCCCATGTCTATAAAAGATAAGCTAGACTATGGTATGATGTATGGTGAGCTTGGATTGTTGCTTGAGTTGCCTTCCATGATGTGCTTGACTAGAGGTGGATGACCCAAGTCTTGACTAAGGATAAGTTGCGGTTACTTCAAGAAGTATTCCTCCTATGTTATGATGATTTATGTGCATTGATTATGCTTATGACTTATGTTGTTATCTCTTATGCTTATGTTGATGTTTATGTTGGCTATCATATTTAGTACATGTTTTTACTAACGCATACTCTTGCCTACATTTCTTATCCAAATGTAGGGTCTGGCGATATCGACTCTCATCCCCGTGGCTAGGATCTTAGTAGAAGCAAGGATTGAAGATTGGTGAGTCCTTATAGCATTCGAGGATATAGCCACCATTTCTCTTATGTTCTTTCATTTTATGATTTGAATTATTGTATGGGTTGTGTCCCAAGGATTATCATGTTTTAGATGGTTTGAGACAAAGTGTAATAGACTTCCGCTTCGTTTATAAAAGACTTTGATGTTGTTGAAAATGTTTTAAATTTCTGCTCATTTCTATTATCTTATGTTATGAAAGCTAAGTGGCTTATATGAGGCCTTTCGGGGTCTTGTCTGCCATGTTACGTCTAGGATGTACCCCTGGGTCGTGACAGATCAACAACCTGATTTTCTATGCCCTTTCTATCATTTACCTCAAAATCAAACTCTTGCAGTAGGAGCACCCATCTAATCAATCTTGGTTTTGCATCCTTTTTAGCCATCAGATACCTCAATGTAGAATGGTCAGTATGCACTACGAACTTAGTACCAAGCAAGTAGGATCTAAATTTCTAGAATGCGAAAACCACAACAAGCAGTTCCTGTTCAGTCACAATGTAGTTCTTTTGAGCCACGTTCAGAGATTTGCGAGCATAGTAAATCGGATGAAGAATTTTTCTCGCCTGTATCCTAATACTACACCAAGTGCTACCCCACTTGCATCACACATCACTTCAAACGGTTGCCCCCAATCTGGTGAAATAATGATAGGTGCCGAAATTAACTTTTCCTTCAACTCTCCAAATGCTCTCAGACAAGCATCATCAAAATCAAACTTACACTCCTTTTCAAGTAGCTTGCACAATGGGTGTGCAATTTTAGAGAAATCTTTTATGAACCTCCGGTAGAAACTTGCATGCCCGAGAAAACTTCGAACACCTTTTACAGAGATGGGTGGTGGAAGCTTTTCTATTACTTCAACTTTAGCTATATCAAACTCAATACCTTTCTGCGAAATCCGATGACCCAGAGCTATACCCTCTTTCACTATGAAGCTGCACTCTTTCCAGTTGAGCACGAGATTGCACTCTTCACACCGTTTTAGTACCTCAGCCAAATGTGTCAAACAGTCATCAAATGAGTCACCTATTACAGAGAAATCATCCATAAATACCTCTATCGTGTCCTCTACCATATCTGAAAATATCGACATCATACAACGCTGGAAGGTCGTTGGAGCATTACATAACCCAAATGGCATCCTTTTGAAGGCGAAGGTCCCATAAGGGCAAGTGAAGGTGGTTTTCTCTTGGTCTTCCGGAGCTATGGATATTTGATTGCAGCCCGAATACCCATCTAGAAAACAATACCAACCCTTACCAGCAGACGATCTAGCATCTGATCCATGAACGGCATTGGGAAATGGTCTTTCTCAATCCATGCATTTAACTTGCAGTAGTCCATATAGACTCTCCAACCAGTCACCGACCTCATTGGAACGAGCTCATTTTTAGCATTGGGAACCACAGTGATTCCTCCCTTCTTTGGCACATACTGAACTGGGCAAACCCAACTACTATCAACAATAGGATATATAACTCCAGCATCTAACCACTTAATAATCTCCTTTTTCACAACCTCTTGCATAGGGGGATTCAGTCTCCTTTGATGCTCAATATTTGGCTTGTTGTCTGGCATGAGTTGAATTTTGTGAGAACAAATGCCCGGAGGAATCCCAATAATGTCCGTAATAGTCCATCCTATCGCCTTCTTAAACCGCTTCAGCACCGATACCAAGGCCTCTATTTATCCTTCACTCAAATCAGCAGCAATGATTACTAGCAAAGTATTATTTTTCCCCAAGAATACGTACCGCAAGTGGGATGGAAAAACCTTAAGTTCCAATTTTTGAGGCTCATCTACAGACGGTTTTGCAGGTGGGGTGTCTTGATTCTTCATGTCTAATTCCAATCTTTTTTGTTTGAAACAGAACTCGAACCTATCAAGTGCAACAACTAGCTCATCATAGTCATCAATACCATCACTGTCAAAATTCATCATTACCACTGCTAGTGCATCAACACCTAACCTCTCTTCAATAGACACTTCAGATTCTTGCTCCACAATATGATTTACCACCGATACCGACTTAAGATCACTTTCATGCTTCATAGACCTAAAAATGTTAAAAGTTACCTCTTCATTGTTTAATCGAAACTTCATCTGCCCTCTTTCCATATCGACCAAGGCACGCCCAGTAGCAAGAAATGATCTCCCTAAGATGATGGGGACCTAAAAATCAACATCACAATCTAGTATCACAAAGTCCGCCGGAAAGATGAATGACTCCACTTTCACAAGGACATCTTGGAGCACTCCAATAGGACTCTTCACAGTTTTATAGGACATAAGTAACTGCATCACAGTTGGCTTTGGAGCTCCTAAACCTAACTTCTTATAAATGGACAATGGCATCAAATTAATGTTGGCACCCAAATCACACAAAGCTTTCACAAAGTGTAAAATCCCAATGGTACAAGGAATAGTGAAAGCTCCAGGATCCTCTTTCTTTTGCACAAGGGACCTAGTAGCAATAGCACTACAATGTTGCAGCCTCTCTTCATACTCAAAACTAACAACCCTCTTTTTGGTCAACAAGTCTTTCATGAATTTTGCATACCCAGGCATCTGTTCCAAAGCTTTTATCAACGGGACATTTATGGACAGTTGCTTCAATATAGCTACGAACCTGCGATATTTTCCCTCTTTAGTCTTTTTCACCAATCTTTGTGGAAATGGAGGTGGAGGTATAGGCATGGGAACAACTTTTTGGGTCACATCAGCTTCCTTTTCTATATCATATTTCGGAGTCTCAGTAACCTCATTCTCATCCTCATCTTTTTCTATCACTCTTTCAACCTCAGACAGCATTGGGGGATCAATAGTCTGCTTTCCTCCGCGAGTCGTGACTGCCATACAATACCCATCATTCTTCAGATTTTGGATGGTGTTGCTAGGAAGTGTGCCAGGCTGGTGTGGGTTCACAGTAGCAGACAACTGACTAAACTACTGCTCAATTTGCTTGATCGACACAGCATGGGCATCAATTTTCTGACCAATTCCAGATAAATCATTTCTCATCTCCTTCACATTCTCATCTGTCGAATCAAATCTCTTCATCATCTTTTGCATCATATCCTCAATGCGAGTCATACTTGTACCAGCCTCTCTATTACCAGGGGGAACATAGGGCCCATTCTTCTCATTCCTATTGCCATATATGTTCCGGTTGTAATTGTTATCACGATTGTAGTTCCCATCCCGGACATAGTTTCCATCACGGTTGTAGTTGCCATAGTTTCGACCTTGGTTTTGTTGACCTTGGTGCCAATTATCTGAGTTGGAACCTTGGGCGTTGGTTCGGAAACCCCCCGTCTGATCATTAACCAAATTTGCATCCTCCTCATAGTAATACTCCTCAACTGGCGGTGGTGAGTTCCAGTTAGATAATTTACCGCATTCACCTTGTCTGCACTTCCACTCACATGCTTTAATACCAAGCCAATTTATATCCTCATTTGAGCCATCTCTTCATGAATGTCATCATTTGATTGACTTGCATTAAGCATTTGCATAAGACTGCTAGTCACCACAAATGTATGTCCTGCAGGTAGTGGAGGGAGAACAATAGGCCCAGTTGATCCAACCTCGTCGTAGTCAACCCTGTAGTTATCACAGACCCTTAGTGCTGGTGGATTCTGCACCCTTTCTGCATTTTTGATTAGATGACCACCATGAACCTGAGCGGGAACATTCACAACTCCAGGAGGTTGAAGACCAGCTCCATCCCCTTGACCCTCTTCGATGGGATCATTGTGTACCTCAAGATTTATGCCTCTTCTGACCATTCTTCTCAAAGTTCTTCTTAATTCTGGATCGTAAGGCGTCAGGAGATTTCCTTGACTCCGTGTACTTGGCATACACTAGAGTTGAAGCCTGTAGAAAATAAAAATAAAACAAAAACGTAAAATCAGGAAACACTTGACTAAAGTTCAAAAATTTAGTTAGTTTAATCTAAAAATTGTATTCCCCGGCAGCGGCGCCAAAATTCGATACGCCCAAATTACACTTCCCAAAAGAAGTATAAGCGGCTGTTTCCAAATAAAGAACCCAACTTGTAGGTTGGGGTCGATCCCACGAGGAATATGGTTCAGACTTAAACTTACAGTTATCTCTTTTTAGTCAAACTATTTCCGAGAAAATTAAACAGGGGGTTTTTTAAATAAAATAACAGATTGTTGGCTTGAATGATTAAGTAACGAGTAAACAAGATTCAAAATTTGAGATATCAATATAAGTGGAAACTAGGTTATATGTGTTCCCCACAAGCTCTTAATGCAGTATTCCTAATAATAGTAATCCTATCCTAGTGTTTGGCATGCAAGGCTGATAAGTTAGATGTCCCTAAGTGATTGGTAATCCAAGTAGGAACTTTCACCTTGCAACTTGGTAAGTCTACGGGTGTGTGCTTTACTAACCCTTGCCTTTACCCCGGATTAGTCATCGTGTCAATTGAGTTGGGTATTCACCCTCACGTCAACTGATTAAAGTCAGACTATTAGATAGAAGCAAATCCTTAACTGAATCTCCGTTGTTTAATCCTTTTCTCATTCATTACCCCCTTGGTAAGGAAAGTAGGAACGAGGCGAGTTCTAACGTTGCGCACCGCTAGAAAGACTTTTAAACAAAAAGATTAACAATATATGCATAAACACTATTTAAGACTTACTTAGTTATTAGTCATACATTGTTAATTGCTCATGGTTCCCATAACTCTAGTTGTGGATTTAGCTACTCATGCTTGAGAATTCACAATTCATATTAACGTTAAAAGAAATCATGAACTTACAATTAGAATAGATGGAAACCAAAATTTTGAATTAAAATTCAAAGTGCAAATTGCATAAACTATCTTCCGGAATTAAAGTGCCAAATTATTTGCAAAAAAATTCCAAAAGACCAAAACAAAAGTCTACAATATTCTCTAACCCCCCAAAATGGAAATAACTACTAATATTAATAGTATTAAAATTCTGATTTTGGCAGTTTCGACTGACGGTGACGAACGACGGACCGTGGATCAGCCAACGTTCAGTGGGTCACCTCCGTAGTTCAGCAGTTAGCAAAAAAATTTGTCTTCTCATCGACGGTTACCACCTATGGTTCGTAGGTCCATTCACGCCCCGTCCTGGCACATCCATGGTTCAATTACTGGAACATCAACTTTCTGAATCGATTGATGTCTCCCATCTACGATCCGTCAATGCATCTACGGGGCGTAGGTCACCTCCGTGGTTCCACACTTGGTCAAACTTCCTTGAACCATTGACCCACGGCTTCTTCCTACGGGTGAGCTCGTATGTTGCCAACATCCTGTTGTTTCAGCCCTTTTCAATGTCAACTGCTTTAAACCGATTTTTTCTGCAAAAAGAGATCAAATAACATCATATCTAATAACAAACAACCCAAGACTCACACAAACTCCAAGTGACATGCATAAAAAATACCGTAAACTCACGGTATATCATTTAGCTAAAAGTAAAATCCAACACAGTGAGAATTCATTTAACTGTTGTGTTTCATATCAATTGAAGAAATGATTTTAAACTAATCCAAATAAGTATTCTTGTGTTTTTTCAGTGGATATCATACATTGACCTTCATCTGATATCTTCCTTTTTCCTTTTTTTTAGATTGGTCTTCCTTGGATATTATATATAGCTTTTCCTCAAACAATCTCATTAAAATTCAAGATTCATACAACTCCAAAAGACTTTGTTAAGGTCCAATTAAAACGTTAAACTCCCTTAAACCAATCCCTTTACTCTTCCACGTCGTGAGCCTACACTCTGGGTGGGACTGACACTCGAGAACCATTGTTGGCCCCAAGCGAACCTTTGGCATGGCTCAACTCTCAGCGAAAGACTTACTCAACAGAGAATAAACTCAAAATATAATATTTACTCAACTGTCTCAAAAGTAAACTCAGAATATTTTAGAAATAAAACATTCACTAGCCAAAGAGGCAACTCAAGTCTAGAACATTAATAACTGAAAATGAAAAGACTCATGAACTACTGTCTATCTATCTATGAAGCCTCTACTAACTGAGATGGATGTCGGAACAAGACTCACGACATCCTAATAACAAAACTGAAATGATAAAACATAAATGAGGGATCCTTCGAAAGCAAGGAGGCTCACCAAAGCTAACTCGAACTGCTGTGGTATCAACGAAGCACCTGTTGATGACCCTTATCTCCTGTATCTGCATCATGAAATGATGCAGGCCAAATGGCGTCAGTACATGGAATGTACGAGCATGCAAGGAGAAATCTAAACATGACATAAGCTTGAACATGAACTGAAGAAACAACTTACCTCGTCTCAATTCAACTCAATCTCAACTCATTTCAATATAAAAGCCATAACAATAATGCGATATAAAGAAAAGATTTTAAAACAACAGATAACAACTCAATGTATTGGAAAATACAATATAACTCAATTTGTATGTAAAAATACAAAATAACTCTGTTTGGGAGATTCTCTAACCGACAACCATCACAATGAGCTTTGTGATGATACAACATCTCATCCACGCTGCCAGAACTGTCCTATACCTTTCCGGGGTATAGAACTCCTCAACTAGGTGGATCCACTAAGCTATGCTTAAAAAGCAATAATGAATCATCTAAAAAGTATGACCCTTTCTACCCACGTTGGCTACATGGTTTATGGGAGCTGTGAGTTGTTTGAACTCTCCCCCATATCGGTGCTCAATACTACTCCCAAAATATAACTTAGCTCATATGTTTAAAAAAACATTTCCTCATCCTCAACTTTCAGATTATTACTCAAAAGGTTTCTCTTAAAAGAGATAGTACTCAAAACTCCTCATGAACTCCTTTGGAAATCGGTGTTTCCTCTCTTCTTAAGTGTAAAAACATTTACTCTTGGGAATACTTAGTTACTATATATTCATTTTGAAAAATGAAACTCAACTCTACTCATCCTCATACTCAAGTACTCAAGTCTTAAAACAAGTTTTAAAAGATTGTAAAAGACTTCTTAAAATAACTTGAAAGAACTCTCAAGACTTTACTCTTAACTCTTTCCTTGAATTTGAATTAAGAATCAAGGGTTATGATTCAGTTTATGAATAATTTCTTGATGTTTTGATGTATTTTAGAGTAGTTAGAATCAATAGGGAGTAAAGGTACCCTTTGAAAGAACTCAGACGGGCCAAACGACGGAGAAGGGGTGGGGGCAGGAAACCTGGCACACTGAGTGGCTGATAAACGCTCAACTACACCTCATCCAATACTAGGTGTAGGCGGTCGCAATCTAGTATAAACCCAACGAAGAGTTGGGGTCGATCCCACAGGGAGTGATACAAGTTAAAATTCAGTTACGAAGTTGTAAATGTGGTCTAATCACTTGTAGGAATAGAAATTATCAAAAATATTTAGACAAATCAATGGGGTTGACAACGAATGTCAGATGGGGGGATTAGGTTGGTCAATTAATAACTACAACAATTACGAAAATAGGGGAAACAATAAGTAGAGAGGAATTCTCAGATATGTTATCGATTATAGGCCAATTTCGCTATATGGGTAATTGTAATTTACTAACAATTGTTGAATCTTAGTGGGTAGGCTAGACTATAGATGCAATAGCTTTCTCTCGAACAACTATTACGATTCAAGCGAGTTATCTCGAACCTCAACAAGCATAACACTATAAGCAGCCCAATACCTCAATTTATCCTCTCTCGAGCTAGATAGGTAGAATCGAGTTTAGGATTCACTCTATCAAGCTGAACCCACAGCAACCCAATCACTACAATCATCAATTGAAAACCTTAGTTCTAAACCACTTTCTCAAGAAAGCCCAGAATACTAAGTTAGAATTGCATTTGCAACTACAATTCATAGATTAATACACAACTATCAATTAAACCCACTTCAAATCAGCACTTAAATCAGTAAACAACAATACCCATACGCTAATTAAAGTAAATAATCACATGATCACACCCCAAGAATTGGGGTTTTAGCCACACATCACAAAAAGAAAGAAATGATTACCAATTATGTTATCCATGAACTGGGTAATTGTTCCCAAATCTCTACAATGCTTCAAATCAACTCAATTAAAAAAACCCAATTGAAAACTCCTCAAAACCAAGTAAAACAAAGTCTCTAAACAAAAGCGCTAAGTTCTACAATGGAGAAATTACTCAGGAGAATCACTCTACTAAGACTAGGATCTTAAAATTCAATTTATACGATCTCAAATTTTGGCCTTCAGGTCAACTAGGCGAGGTTAGTCGAGCATCACAGACCAAGTTGGCGACGCGCCAATGGTTCCATTCCATCGCCGGTTTGCCTTGGCTCTTTAACCTCAGAGTTCTGTGAATTTAGGTGATCAGGATAGAGGTGGCCGATCCATTCGGAGGTACACCGATCCATTCTGCGGTACGCTGACTGTCCATTTCCATCGCCAAGTAGGTTTTCCCTAAGGGTTGGCATGCTGGAACTTTTGGCGAGCTGAAGAGCCACTCGGCGGCTCACCGAGTGGTCTTGGCGATCACCAGAACTGTCTTTCTTCAACTTCTTCAGCTTTATTCGCTCCTTTTTGCCCGATAATGTCATTGCCTTGCTTCTTAGCCTTCATTATTGTAAATCAACACTTTAACATTAGTTTAGAGCATAAATTCGGCATTGAGGACAGTAAAATTATGAAAACAAAGCCCTAAATGAGTCAAAATCTCAGACTCATTAGTGGAGCAAGGCACCAGCCCTTGAACTATAGGACACCTCTATTGGCACATTGGTAGGGCGGCGCGCCACCCCTTGCCCAGATTTCCCTGACGAATTTTTTTTCTCATTTTCTGACCCTAGTTCGCCGAGAATCGAATAGTTTCTTCCCAACTCACTTAGATTCAAATACCCAACATATGTACACGATAATCTACTCAAAAAAACCCTCAAATTACTAACACTCATCTCAAGAATTCATCAAAACCCCAACAATCAAGACTAAGAATGAAATTTCAATAAAACTCATCAAGAACTCAAATCCTTGAACCTCAAGACTGAAATTGCATTAAATAGCATGATTGGCGTGTGGATAAACGAACCCAACACCATGAGAACTCACATACCTCTTAGGGATAAAACCCTTGGCGAAACAACCCTCGATCCGCAAGAAATCTCGATGAACGCCTTGAACCTTCCCTCTTTTCTCCTCTTTTCTTTTCTTGAACTTTCTTCTAAAACCCTAAGCATAAATTAGGATTGTAAAACTGAACCAAATCTGATTTGACTCCAAAATATTACTAAAAATTAATTTAATCTGATGGGGTAAGGAAAAGACCAAAATATCCTTCACTAATTCGGGTAACTTTCCGTAACTAGATAGCCTGACTTCAAACAGGCATATCTCCTTCATACAAGCTCGAAATTTAGCAAACTTGGTGGCGTTGGAAAAAGGATTCCAAGACCTTTCATTTGATATCTTATGGGTCACCTAACTCATCATGTGATGAAAGTTATGGCTATTTGAAGTTGACCCAAAACTTAAAAGAACTCAGGATTGACTTGAATGAAGTCTCTTTAGTTCTTTTTGGAACTCAAGGTGCTACATCTAGTGACCTTAACACTTAAGAAAAGTTAAATTTCTCAGTAAATCTCACTCACTACGAAGAATGGTTTGAGTCTTAGCTCAAAAATTTTCTAGGGTGTTACAAGTTAATACAAATTATCAAAACTAGACAATTAAATACATAGTGACTTGTATTAATTTCATCCTATATGGAGGAAGGTCTAAGCCAGCACATGATATTAATACTTCATTATTATTTAATCAAATTGAAAAAAACCTCATATAACGATCCGAAAAAATAAATTTCTTACTAGGTCGTTCTTATGAATCTACCGAATTTCAGATCAATTAGAGTTCTTTTTTTCCGAATTTCAAAACTCTGATCATTTTGGTTGAAAACGTTATTTGGCCAAAAAAGAATTTTAAGATTTTTTCGCTCAGTAATTCTTATTATATATCATCATTTGTGAAATAAATAAACGAATTAAGAATAAAAAACGAAATTCTAAAACTATTTAATTTATCTAAGTATTATTTTCCAAAAAAATCAGCATATTTATGTATACTTTGAATATTAAAATTCAAAACACACCTCATAGATATCAATGCATCTTGAACAATAAATTTTTGATGAAAAAATGACTACTCATGCAACATACATATGTGATGTCAGATATTCACTCCAACAAATTTAGAACAAAAGGTAACTCAGATGGAGAGTATATGTTAATTTATGCCAATTGAATATCATTATCCCTAGATCCATTGATCTAATCAAATATTACTCAGATAGGGAGAGTCAATACAGATCATCAAAACAAGAGATTAAGTTTTAATGACTTGTATTAATTTCATCTGATATGGAAGAAGGTCTAAGCCAACACATGAACTTAATACTTCACTAAAATTTAGTCATGAAGACCATAGAGAACAATCTCTATCACCACTATCATATTCAAGTAAGTTTCATTAAACTTAATTTTCAAGATAAAAAAATTCAAAAACATCATCTGAAGGACCTCAAATTACAAATCACTGCATAACAATGAGTATTTTAAATTTGATCATTTCTGATGAATCTATCGAATTTGAGATCAATCAGAGTTCAAAAATAATATTTATCTTCAAAGCTATGATAAAATTCAGATTCAAATGATTTAAGGAAAAATAATCAGATCTTTATCCTTATCCTATATCAATTCATATTAAATCATCACGTGTAATCATGTACTACATTTAACAAAAATAATATTGATATAAAGGATTATTTTCATACTAAATCACATTTTAATCCGAAAGAATAATTTTAAAATCATTTTAACGACCTCAAAAACCATAAACCCACAACAATGAGTATTTCTTCCTAGGCCGTTTCCAATGAACTTATCAAATTTCAAGTCAATTGGAGTCTATAAAAAAAAATTATTTCCAAAGCTATGACTAAATTCAAATTCAAGTGGTTTAAGCATCTTTAGGAATTAAAACAATATGACCTACATTCTTATCACACATCAATTCATATTAAATAACCATGCACAATCATATTCACAATTTAACATAAGCATAACTGACATAAAGAATGATCTTATCGTATTCAAAATCAAAATTTTGATCTGACAAACTACCTAGAACCCATCTAAAACGATTTTAAATGGAATCGTCAAATTTCAAGTAAACCAGAGATCAAAAATTCGTGACCACCTAAACTATGACCAAATTTGAAAATTAACCTGCATTTTAGACATAGTTAAAGATTAAAATAACTTGATTCAGATTTTATTCTCCTTTAATAATTTTCTCATGAGCATAAGGCATACGTTATGTCCTTCCTTTGTCTAAGACACACAACACTTTCTTATATCAAATTGCCCTCTTGTATAATACATCTCAGAATTCAAGATATAGGTTTTCTCCATTTGAGTGAAAATGTCAATACCTTTTCTCGTGAATTAATTAAGCATTACTAGCATTTTAAGGCAAATCTCTATTCAAGTAAGGAAATATTCACCACTAGTATTCACTTAGGACAATTTATACATGATACGTTAAAGATATTCCATGACTCAAATAAATGGATCACTTTTGTAAAATCTATTTACTAATCATAATTTTCAATTCATGTATTAGTAGAATCCACATATATAAAACTTTAAGAATTTCTAAGTGATCTCAAACAAATAAACCATTTAATGGCAACACTATTTATTAATCACAAACTCTTAATTCATATGTAAATAATACACATGAAAAAATTGTGTCATGTAATATAGACAATGCCCAAATAATTCAAAAAAAAATTAAGTCCTGACCAATCAAAAGGAACAGGAACATGAAGCTAAACTTTTTGTCAATAGTTTGACTAAAAATTACATAAAATCACTATGAAAACAAATAATACCCTACCGGTATAATTGTTGCTGCCGACACGTGCAAAATTGCACTTCTTTCAAAATTGCACTTCATAATTCAAAGTTGCAAGTAAAATCTAACTATTTAAAACAAGATTAATTACATTACTCGTAGCCACTTCCATATTGATTTCTGGTTCGCCAACAAGATAATGCCTCTTTTAATAATTACAAAAAAAAAAAACTTGTGTCAAGTAAATAACTATCTCACTTAATAAGAATATCCTCGCCACCAATTCTTTTTAATATTGTAACACCCCAGAAAATTTTTGAACTAAGACTCAAATCATTATTCGTTGTGAGCAGGATTTTACCACGAAATTTAAAATTTCTTAAGTGTTAAGGCCAGGGCACTAGATATAGCACCTTGAGTTCCAAAAAGAACTAAAGAGAAATCATTCAAGTCATTCCTAGGTTCTTCTAAGTTTTGGGTCAACTTCAAACGACCATAACTTTTCGCACAAAATGAGTTAGGAGACCCATAAGATATCAAATGAAAGATCTTCGAGTCCTCTTTCCAACGCCACCAAATTTGCTAAATTTCGAGCTCTAAGTAAAAAGTTATGACTGATTTACTAATGACGCTCAAACCTGGCAGCAACTCCGCGATGGCTCCGCGTTACGAAGCCAATACGGACCTCACTGCCTGCTGAAAAATTATTCCGACTCCCAGCTCATTTTATTTATTTTTTTAAGGGTATTTTAGTCCTAAAAACCCTTAGGAGGTCATCTAAATTACCCTAAACGTGTAGAAAAATCAGTTTTTTTAAATCAAACCCTCTCATTCACTCCTAAAATTCTACGCTCAAGAAATTCAAGAAACGCTAAGGCTAGGGTTCAACTTCCAAGATTTTTCTTCAAGTTTCTTCAAGAAGATGGTTCTTTCAGGTATGTAAGCTTTCATAGTGTTGGATTTGTTCTCCCACACGCCAATCATGAGTTTCTTTTACGATTTTCATCCATGAGATTGAGTATATTTATAATCTTATTGAGTTCTTGAGTTTTTGTTCTTCGTTCTTTGATAATGAAGTTCTTGTTGAGTTATTGAGGCGAGGGTTTTTGAATAAGATGAGTTAATTGATAGTTCCTTGTGTGGGTTTCGCTGAAATTTTTTGGGTTAAAAGAATTCGTGAATTTTGACCTTAGAATTACAGTAGGTATGAGTTGATTCGAGTTTGGGAAAGGAAGAAAAGATTGGGCAAACATACGTGCCCAGCTCCGCGTCGCGGAGGTGTCTTGAAATTTCAATCCCTAGAAAAGTACCCCCTCTCCGCGTCGCGGAGAGGATACGGAGTTCACTGTCCCAAAATTTATTTCTCGACCAAAAATTTAATTCATCTTCGGCGCCGCGCCAGTGTCCTCCTATTTGTGTCTTCGCTCGTTTCTTATTATCAACTATCTAAACTTCATTTAATCATTGATAGATCCTATATATCAAATCATGATCCTTGAATTCACAATTCAAATTCAAAGAAGAGTTAAGAGTAGAGTTCAAGAAAGTCTTCGAGTTAAATTATGAATCATTTGAGAACAACTATCGATTTGAGCTAACTTTGAGGAAGTAAGTATGAGATTGAGAAGATTTGTACCCATGAGTCTACATTATCATTGAGACCCTTGAGTCGAGTCGTTCAAGCCCATAAATTCCACATGAACTCCATAATTTGAATATCTTTGAGAGGAGTAGTATCTCCAAGTTCTAAGTCTTGAGTATTGAGTTTCTAATCCTTGAGATTATATTCCTAATCATGGGATTGTTACGTGTTACCCATGAAGGTCTTTGCGTTGGGTTGTTCATGCCCATAATTACGCATGAACCCTATGAGTCGAGCAGTCTAGAGATGAGTAGTATCATGAAGTCTTTGAGTTGAGTAGTTCATTCTCATAATTTCGTATAAACCCTCTGAGTCGAGGATTCTTGAGATGAGTAGTATCATTGACTCCTTGAGTTCTGGAGTTGTTGAGTTCCAAGTATTGAGTTCTATGCATGGTTATTGAAAACCTTGAATTGAGTCGTTCACGTCCATAATTCGGCATGAACCCTATTTTAAGAAGTCTTTTTACAAATTATTGTAAAACTTGTTTTAAAGACTTGAGCATTGAGTTGAGGAAGAGTAGAGCTGAGTTCATTTTCTTTAAAATGATATATGGGAACTAAGTATTCCCATGAGTAAATGTTTTAACATTTATGATGAGAGGAAACTGAGATTTCCAAAAGAGTTTTGAGCAGTTTAAGTACCATCTATTTTAAGAGAAAGAATTTTGAGTGATAATCTCAAAACACAGAAAGAGTTATGTTTTTAAACATATGAGCTAGTTATATTTTGAGAGTAGTATTGAGCATCGATATGGGGGAGAGTTCAGACAACTCATAGCCCCCATAAGCCATGTAGCCAACGTGGGTAGAAAGGGTCATACTTTTTAGATGATTCCTTAATATTTTTTAGCATAGACTAGTGGATCCAATTAGTAGTAGGTTCTATACCCCGATAAAGTATAGGACAGTTCTGGCAGCGTGGGCTAGACGATGTATCATCACATAGCTCATAGTGATGGTTGTTGATTAGAGAATCTCCCAAACAGAGTTATTTTGTATCTTTACAAACAAATAAGAGTTATTATTGTATTTTCACACAATTGAGTTATTATTGTATTTTCACACAATTGAGTTATTATTGTATTTTTGCATGCGACTGAGTTATTATGTATTATTTTAAAAGCTTTCCAAATATTACATTTTTTATTGTTGGTTTATCCTTGAGTATCCAGAGTTGAACTATGTTTCACAGAGTTGAGTATCTTATTGTTAAGTTAAGCCGTATTTTCTCTGAGTTGAGTTGAACTAAGTTTCATTGAGTTGAGTTGAGTGAGTTGAGAAGAGGTAAGTATGTCTCTTTTCCATCAGTTCAAGCTTATGTTTATGCTTTAGAATTCCCCTTACATGCTCGTACATTCCATGTACTGAGCCATTTAGCCTGCATCATTTCATGATGCAGATACAGGTATTCAGGATCATCAACAGGCATTTCGTTGAGGTCATGTGATATTCCAGTTAGCTTTGGTGAGCCTTCTTATATTTTGGAGGACTACACCTTTATCTTACAGTTAGTAGTTTTGAGATGTCGTGGGTCTTGTCCTGATATCCTTCTGTAATAGTAGAGGCTTCATAGTTAGACAGAGTTGAGGAGTTAGAGTATTGTACAGACTTTTTAAAAGGGTTGAGCATTTGAGTTCAATGAAATTTAATTCAGTTTTAAGATTTTGTATGCTTGAGTTAGTCTTCCGCTTGTAGCTAGCCAGGATGAGGGTTCTCTTGGAGACCAACAATGGTTCTCGAGTGCTGGCCACGTCCAGGGTGTAGGCTCGGGTTGTGACAAACATGGTATCAGAGTACAGAGTTCAAGTGTCCTAGGGTGTCTATGAAGTCGTGTCAGTAGGATCTTGTTTATGGTTGTGAGGGCCCCACTTCTATAAATGAGGGACTACATAAATTTAAGAAAAGTTTCCCTTCTTTCATACTCTTAATCGTGCAATAGAGCTATGTCATAGAGACTCATTCTAACTCGTGCGTTCTCATATCCATTTGACTACCCCTCATACTTGAGGTGGTTGAAAAGCGAAAGTTAGTTATTTATCAATGAGTTGCTCTTAGCAAAAACTAGAGGAAGTCATGAGACTCCAGAAGGGCTTGAGAGAAGCCCATGAGTGAATTAAGTGTTGAAGTTTCAAAGGAATGCGCTCATGTTCATATGAATCGTGCGTTCAAGCTAAAAGTGAGTTGTACTCTCTTCTCTAAGCCATGTTTCAGCTGAGATCCTTATGAGGAAGTATGTTAAGAGCTTGGGTAGTATTTTCATCCAAAAGGGTAGCATGAGTTACGAAATTATGAGCAGTAGTAGTGAAAGTGCCCAGAGTTAGGGGAAAGTATGTAGAGGTTCAGTAATCTAAGGAAAAGAGATAGTGATGGGGCAGATTATGTTATTGCAATCATGCACCCAGTCAGTTATAAGTGATGAGTTCCTTTACGAGTGAAATAAGGAATAATAATGTTGTAGAGATTTATTGATAGAAGGAAGAGGAATAGTTACTAGTCCGCATGAGATAGAGTATACTTTTAACCAGAATAGATTTGATGTCGATGTGCCATCGTGTTAGAGGAGACTAAATTCATGTGTTGAATAAGATAACATAGTATTCATGAAGTGATATATCTAAGCTAGTCTTATGATTTGTTTGAGAGGGTCATGATGTTCAGAAGGTTATAGAACGGATTAAGTAATGAGGTATAATAAGTGGGCAAATAGTACTTAGAGATGATGGAATAGGTCCATAGCTTTCAAGTGTCAGCTTTAGACCTAAGGGGGAGATGATAAGATTTGAAATCAAGTCAAGTGTCTAGAATAAGATAGTAATGAGCTCAAAGAGTATGGGAGATATCTTTTTAGAGGTCCTTTTAGTAGATGAGTGATGATAGGAGGAGGAGATTAATGTTCTCATGGTGATAATGATGGTGTGATAATTCCATCTAAGGTTATAAATGAGTAGTAAGAGGAGGATGAGGTTTTACTATGAGAAATAGTCAAATGAGAGCCCTTAGTTTCTTTCGAGTAGTAATGCAGGAAATTCTAGTTGGTATGGCAGAGATAATAAGGGAATGAGAACTTCTTAAGGGAACTAGTTAGTAGAAGTACATGGAGTTGTTAGAAAGCTTGAATGTGGTGTTGCTAAACATTAGGTGGTTCTTGATATGAGCCCAATGTTGATTAGATGAGGTGGTAAAGAGTAATATTCTTGGGATAAGAATCCCTATAGAGAGGTATAGAACCCAAACCTTAGGATTTGGGTTAAGCTTCAATATAGTAAGAGCGTGTCTTTAGACTCAGACCTTGGTAAGAGAAGTCATGTACCCTTGCGGGAGCTATGAGTTGCAGCCAATGAGGCATGGTATTCTTAGTCTTACTTCATGCCTTGACTTCCTTTGTTCCAGATAAGGTAACTTCAGAGAGAAAGTGACTATGTTCACAATAGCATCGTTCTTGATTAGGTGCCATAGAAGGTCCCAACTCTTGGTATGAATCAGTCCAGCCTATGCTAGTAGGCAAGTTCATGAGTCAGAAGAGATAGTGAGAGTAACCCCATTCCATAACCAGTCCAACCATCATTCGAGGACGAACGATCCCAAGGGGGAGATAATTTAACACCCGGAAAATTTTTAAACTAAGACTCGAACTATTGTTCGTTGTGAGTAGGATTTTACCAAGGAATTTAAAATTTCCTAAGTGTTAAGGTCAGGGCACTAGATATAGAACATTGAGTTCCAAAAAGAACTAAAGAGAATTCATTCAAGTCATTCCTAGGTTCTTCTCTGTTTTGGGTCAACTTCAAACGACCATAACTATTATCACAGGATGAGTTAAGAGACCCATAATATATCAAATGAAAGATCTTCGAGTCCTCTTTCCAACGCCACCAAATTGCTAAATTTCGAGCTCTGAGTAAAAAGTTATGACTAATTTACTAACAACGCTCAAACTTGGCAGCAGCTCCATGATGGCTCCGCGTTACGGAGCAAATACGTACCTCACTGCCTGCTAAAAAATTATTCCGACTCCCAACTCATTTTATTTATTTCTTTAAGGATATTTTAGTCCTAAAACCCTTAGGAGATCATCTAAATTACCCTAAACGTGTAGAAAAATTAGTTTTCATAAATCAAACCCTCTCATTCACTCCTAAAATTCTACGCTCAAGAAATTCAAGAAACGCTAAGGCTAGGGTTCATCTTCCAAGATTTTCCTTCAAGTTGCTTCAAGAAGATGGTTCTTTCAGGTATGTAAGCTTCCATAGTGTTGAGTTTGTTCGCCCACACGCCAATCATGAGTTTCTTTTACGAATTTCATCCATGGGATTGAGTATATTGATAATCTTATTGAGTTCTTGAGGTTTTGTACTTCGTTCTTTGATAATGAAGTTCTTGTTGAGTTCTTGAGGTGAGGGTTTTCGAATAATATGAGTTAATTGATAGTTCCTTGTGTGGGTTTCGCTGAAATTATTTTGGGTTAAAAGAATTCATGAATTTTGACCTTAGAATTGTAGTAAGTATGAGTTCATTCGAGTTTGGGAGAGGAAGAAAAGATCGGGCAAACAAACATGTCTAGCTCCGCGTCGCGGAGGTGTCTTGAAAATTAAGTCCCCAGAAAAGTACCCCCTCTCCCCGTCACGGAGAGGATACGGAGTTCACTGTCCCAAAATTTATTTCGCGACCAAAAATTTAATTCATCTTCCGCGTCGCGCCAGTGTCCTCCAGTTTGTGTCTTCACTCGATTCTTATTATCAACTATCTAAACTTCATTTAATCATTGGTAGATCCTGTATATCAAATCATGATCCTTGAATTCATAATTCAAATTCAAGGAAGAGTTAATAGTAGAGTTCAAGAAAGTCTTCGAGTTAAATTGTGAATCCTTTGAGATCAACAATCGATTTGAGCTAAGTTTGAGGAAGTAAGTATGAGATTGAGAAAAGTTGTACTCATGAGTCTACATTATCATTGAGACCCTTGAGTCGAGTTGTTCATGCACATAAATTTCGCATGAACTCAATAATTTGAGCATCTTTGAGAGGAGTAGTATCTCCAAATTCTAAGTCTTGAGTATTTGATTAACGCTCAGATTACACCTCTTCCAATTCTAGATGTAAAGATGATCGTTATCCAGTATAAAACCCAACGAAGAGTTGGGGTCGAACCCACAGGGAGTGGTACAATTGTTCGTATTTAGTTACGAAATACAAATGTGGTCTAATTGGTTATAGGAATATACATTATCGAAAACATATAAACAAGTCTAAGGGGGTGACAACGAATGTCAGATGGGGGTGTTAGATTGTCAATTATCTGCTAAAAACACAACGAAAACAGGGGAAATAACAATATAGAGAGGAATTTTCGGGATGTGATCGATTATGGGTTAATTTCGTTATATGGGTAATTGAAATTACTAACAAAATGCTAAACTTCAGTGGGTAGGCTAGACTAAGGGTGTAATAGTTTTCTCTCGAACAACTACCACGCTTCAAGTGATTTCTCTCAAACATCAAGAAGCTTAACAATGTAAAGAGCCCAAAACCTTAATTCATCCACTCTTTCGAGCTAGATGGGTAGAATAGAATTTAGGATTTACTCTTTCGAGCTAAACCCATATCAACCCAATAACTACAATCATTAATCGAAAGCTTTGGTTCTAAAACTTCTCTCTCAAGCAAGCCCAGAACTCTATACTAGAATTGCATTTGCAACTACAATTCATAAATTCATACACAGCTAACAATTAAACCCACTTAAATTAAGCATTAAAATCAGTAAATAACAATACCCATAAGCTAATTCAGCTCATAATCACATGATCACATCCCAAGAATTGGGGTTTTAGCTAAGCATCATAAAAAGGTAAAAACAGTTACCAACTAGATTAGCCAGCAGTTGGGTAAAAATTTCCAAGCCTTTACAATTCTCCAAAATGATTCAGTTCAAAAACCTACTTACAAATCCTCAAAATTTAGCTTAGAAATCTTCCACGTCTACAATAGAAACTGAAAAACTCAAAGAAAACTCTAACTCTCAATCTTGGGGATCAAAACTCCTCAATCTTCCTTTTAAATTCCAAATTATAGTTTCCCACTTTTCTGCTTGAAAGTCCATTTGGCAGAATAAGTCACGCCTCGCCGAGTGGTTCGGCGGTCCGCCCTTTGCTACCTTTCATCGCCACTTTGCATTTGTCATCAGCCTCCCAGGTCCGGTAACTTTAGGCGATCCAAGTTGCTATCCCGGAGTTGGTCGGCGATTCACCGACTGCCCATTTATGTCTCCGAATTGGTTCTTCCCCAGGGCTGGCACACTTGAACTTTGGGCGAACTAAAGAGCCACTCGGCGGTTCACCAAGTGGATTTGGTGATCACCAGGATCGCTTTTCTTCACTTCTTCAGCTTGTTTGTTCCTTTTTGTCCAGTAGTGTCCTTGCCTTGCTCCCTAGCCTTTAATTCTGCAAATCAACACTTTAACGTCAGTTTAGAGCATAATTTAGGCGTTTGAGGATACTTAAACCATCAAAACAAATCCCTAAATGAGTCTAAATCTCGGACTCATCAGCACGCCAAACTTAAACTTTTGCTTGTCCTCAAGTAAAACTCAAGATCAATCAGTTCAACAAGGTTGTCTACAACAGTGCTGCATAAGAATCAACATAAATGCACACAACAAGGTTCAAACTACACATACAATGATCAATTGTGCACTTAAAGTTTCAAATTGTGACTCACCATTATCAAGTGTACTCAAGTTCACAATGCTTGCCTCAAATGCAAGTTCAAGCTCAACAACAGTACTCAAATGCCCTTACAACAGAGATGATTCCATATTCACACAAGATTTATCAACAATTTAAGGTTCCGGAATCACATACAACTCTCACACTCACAAAGATGAACACATGCATGACTCCACCCATCGGCTTGCCCTTATTTTCCAATCAACATTTGTTTCAGCTCACTCAAGATCAAAAAGGTCTTTTTACAGCTTGCAATAAGGCTGAGTGTAAAGGTATGTCAATTTAGGCTTAGTGGCTCCTACCTTCATGAAGTATGGCCTGAAACTCACTGTTCCTCCTTTCCTTTAACATTCAAACATGCTCGTAATCCACCCTATTATTCAACTTTATATGAACCACCGGATACCCAATTATTTTGCAATTTTCACATGCTTTATTTCACAATATTTCGATTTCAGTCTTTTTCATTTTGTTTTCAACCTTTTTCATTGCTTTTTCTCTTTTCTTTTTTTTATATGGAAGGGTTCCACTATTTTCCAAACAATCCATTTCGGGGGAATTTTTCACACTTCTTGATTCTCCTTCTTTTTCACCACACTCCCAACTTAGGATTTTGGCCTAAGTTGGCTATTCAAACAAATCATACTTCATGAAAGTTATGGGTGAAGGGGTAAAAATAGGTCACAATTGTTCAAGTTTCTTCCAAGAAAAGGTTAGGCTCAAAAAGTATCAAGCAAGGTTCACACTTCTCACAAGGTTGGCCACAAAGAGGTATGTTGTCAAATTGGCTCACTCTTCAAAAAATTTGCATAAGATCATGTCTATTGCTTGCATCACTCAATCAACCGGACCAACGGGACAAATTCTAGGTGTCATCAAGCACAATGTTTAATACGAGCTCACCACACAAGGCATTGATACAATTATCAAACAAGACTCCACACTTTCTAGCTAGCGTGCAATGTTCATCACAAGAGACTTAATCGACAATCGGCTAGTCACAACGAGATGCTAAAAGTTCACATATTGTCTATGTAAATTAGTTTGCCTCATCGTAGCCACACATTTATTTTGTTCAATTAAGAGCACTATTTAAGTCATCAATATTGACCACAACCGACACTCAAATTTTCACAAGAACAGCCACAATCATACACAAAAGATGTGGCAAACACTTTTTAAAATTTGGTCTAAAACCATTTTCATATCAAAACAATGGACAAAAGTTCTCAACAACCACAATTCAACAACAAAGATATATATATATATATATATATATATATATATATATATAAGCTAATATTCACAAAATAAAAACAGCCCACAAGAGGTAGGTATGGAAATACCTCACCCCACCAACAAAATATGCAGTTGTCCTCAAATGCAAATGAAATCAGAAATAGTCAATAAAGTAACAGAGAGGGAGGTAAAAATAATCATCCTGCCAGGCTAGGCCTGGGTGAAGTCTTCATATCAGTCACTCCATCTGTCAGGGCATCAATGCTCGATATCTCAACATCCTTAGCTCCACTGGAGCCCACCATAGTAATATCCTGAAGCGATGCCTGTCTAGCAATCTCGAACATAACACCTTCCAAGTCAGCCAAATCCTTATACACTGTCTCCTCCCGCTCACCAACTTGCTCCTCATCTATCCCACCATCGGTCTCAGCATCAGCGTCATCAGCTCTCGTCTTATCTTCGGTAGTAGTCGGAGGCACCTCAAAACAAGCTGGAATATCTGTGCTCGGAACCTCAAGAATCTCCATAGTTCCAAAGAACATGGATAGATCAGTGGATTTCAGCTCGTCCACATCTTTACGGAGCCCAACAATGTCAGCCTTCAAGGTCGTAACAGCATCTGTGGCACCCTGGCCCTTCTCACATTCCATCACTCTCACGGTAAGGGCGTCCAAGGCCAACTTGTGGCCATCAATCTCAGCTCGGATGGGTGCTAAAGCAGCAGCAATGGCCCTCTTAATCATCCCAAGAATAGTGGCCTCTAACCGGGAGCTACGCACATCGGCAACTTGGGCCAAATGACCCATCTTGTAAAGCATCACCTGGGTGATAGGAGGTCGGGAAGTAGAAGCAAAAGCAGCAGCAGGAGAATATCTATGGGGTGGGGGGTGCAGCAGAAGTACTAGGAGTCTCGGAAGAAGAAGAGCCAGAAGTCACTGAAGGTCCACTAGCCTGAGGCATGATTGCCTCTGTTGGCAACATATCCACATCGACCTCCGGGGAGTTATCCACCGATGCTGCCCTTCTCAGGTCAGCCTCATTCCACATGGACTCGTCTTCTATATGCCGAATGTTAGTAGAAGATGTGGGTGTCACCTCCGTATCCATCTGCTCATCTCTCGAAACACGGGCCCATCTGCACAACTCGGTTATCAACACCGGAAATGGGAGTGAAGTATGTCGTTACTTGGCCCTCATGTCCATCTCCTGCTCAATTAGCATCCCCAAATTCAGCTCCTGACGATCAATGATAGACCCTAGACAGGCTATCTTTGGCTGTCTGAGGATGGACTCATTCTGGGACGGCATAATAGTGCTACTGATGAACCCGAACCAGTATCTGGCTGTAATATTCAGGTCTTTTTTCTCTAACGTTATAAGTGCACCTCAATACCTCATTGATGTCAGAGCAGTGGCATTTAACTTTCTTGCCACGAACCATCACAAAATCTACCAGGTTGAAGGCACTGGCCTTCTTTTTCCCCTTCGGTACTAGCTCACCATAGGCTGCATAGAATTCCCGGAACCAATTAAGAATGTAAGGGCCCCAGGATTTTGTGAATATCTCAAACTTGAGGAACATGATAGTGTTCCACACATCTGGATGTATGTCCACCACACCGTCGGTGGACAATCTCTTCTCCTTGAGAATGGTCCTCAAACCCTTAGCCTTTAGTCCGTTGAGTGACCAGGGAGGGGGACCCTGAACAGGTGGTGCCTACACTACTGTCTGTGCTGGAGGAGGCACTGGAGCTGAAGCTGGATGGTTAGGCGTCGGAGACACTGGGATCCTAG
>JAJONR010000243.1:0-94853 GCA_029582245.1 Solanum etuberosum | reverse complement strand
CATTCTTTAAGTACAATCTCAGACACTCCCGAAACAAACTTACTCATCCTTGCCCTAGGATCGGAAACCATAGTAGGACCATATTTAAACAGTTTTGTGAATTTCAAGGCCTACTCTTTCACACTCATATTTTCTTGAAAAAGGTTGATGAATTCAAGTACCTTTGCCTCCCTCATCTCAAGGGGAAAGAACCTATCAAGGAAAAGTGACCTTAAAATTTTCTCAATCAAGAGGACTCGCATCCACCGCCCTCTTTTCTTTCCATTGGTTGAACATAACTCAAGCGACATCCTTAAGTTGATAAGCAGCCAATTCAGCCTTTTCCACCGGCGTCACTCCCATGATCATCAACACCTTATACACTTCATTAATGAACTCTTGAGGATCTTTCTTAACCTTGGATCTATGAAACTCCAGATGGTTCATTCTAGTGAATCTCTCACTTTAGCTGCCGCTATACCCACATTTGGGTTCACGGGGACCACAACCTCCCTATTGGCTTGAGTCTTCATGGCTTGGGCCAACACTAGAAAAATTGCCCTAAACTCCATATTACTCACTTTTTTTGCCAAAGGGTCGGCCAGAACTTGAGGAGCTTCTCGTTCCACATTCTCATTCACATTCTTCTTGACTTAGGCTCTTCGAGGGTCCATATCCTGAAAAAGCATCAGATATATTAGGAGAGAGACGTATAGATTTACACTCTATCCCATGACTTTAGAGTAATGAAAGAACTGGAGATTCCTAATATCTTATTGCTCCTTATTCATAAATGTGGCGCGCTTCACACTCATGACTCTACTCGACGTGGTTAGGAGACTTCCTAGGACCTTTCTAAACCTTATGCACTGAATAACAAGTTTGTCACGACCCAAATTATACCCTAGTCATAAAATGACGTATATGACCCCGAGAGACCCTATACAAGCCACTTAGCATACATATACAAGATAATGGAATCTTAAAGAGTGCAAAAGACATTTTTATATCATAAATAGTTTGACAAAAAGTGGAACTCTAACATAAGTCTCAAAGCCATCTAGTACATCATAAGGAAAGTGATTGGGACGTAACTCATACATCACATAAAAGTTTGAAAAGAGAGACATAAAGAAATAAAGAGTCTCAATCCTCGAAACATGATGAATCACCAATCTTCAAAGCTTAATAGGATCAACTAGCCATGCAACATGGAAGTGTCGGACCCTACATTAGTGAAACAATGTAGGCACATGAATACATTAGTACATGGAATGTACTACGTATGATAGTTGTGCATAAAATTTATGAAAATATGCTAAAAAGGAGTTTACATGACATGCAATGACCAAGCTAAATCATAAAATAACATTTTAGAAAAAATAAGTCGTAATCATGGTCAATGTAAGCTAAACATATTTAAAACACATTTGAAATACTTCTAAAAGCAACCTTAGTTAATTATTGTGGAAAGTTTTCCATTAACCGACATAGACAATGTAAGTTATAACATGGAATCCGGTGTCTATCCCACATCAAAAAGAGATGTCCTTACTTGCCAAGGTAAGACCATAAACTTGAGCTAAAGTGGATCCACTAGATAATTTCTATCTAAGACAAATCTATGGTGGCACATAGTTATGGGACATGGGTAATCACCACTTGTCCACTCAGTGCTAAGCATAAATCCTACGGAATAGTGATTAATGATGTTCATCTTATTATCCTTGTAAAGGCACAATCAATTAGCCAATTCAAGCTAGAGTTCATTAGAATAGCACCTAAATCGTGATTCAAAGCTTAGTTAGGAAAACCTTTCAACCCTATGAATCCTTTATGTGAGAATAACCTTTAACAATAACAATATCGATGCTTTACTCTCAAAGAAACCTTAAATCATTCACAATAATTCATGAAAACATGCATATCTCCATAATTTCAAACTTTATGGGTTTATCATAAGATCATGGTTTAAAATCATAGTTAAAGCATGGGAAACTGCAATTTCAACTAAATATTATAGATTAAAATCAAATAATGCATTAGAAGACTTAATTTATCAAAATAATTCATAATTGGAAGAAACCTACCTTCCATGAATTGATACCCTAATTTGATAATTGGAGAATTGAAGTGGAGACTTAAGATCTTTAGAAAGCCCATGGAGGAAAGGACTCCATGTTTTAATACACACATACCTTGATACCAGAGCCCAAGAAAAAATGGAGAATTTGGAGACTTGTATGGAACCCTAGCCCTTCTTCTTCTTCCTTAGGCTTGGGTTTGGGAGGAAGAACTTGGTCAACTTTTAGGAAATTATGAAAATGAGTTCATGGACACTCTAGGTCCCTAAGTTTTCCCAAAACTTTTCCTTCTTTTCCCTTCTACCTATGGGTGCCATCTGTGGTCCGTAGATGCTTCTACAATCACTAGGTGGGAGCTGTAGGTCACACATGTAACCCAAAACTACATTTTCCACTCTTTTCAAATTTGAGGTGTTACACAAGCACATGACTGGAGATACTCATCACGTCCTCTCACTTGAAGCACACCATGGTGGTGGTGTGTCCTTTGGAAATTGAAAGAAAGGCTACATCATGGGTGTTGGGAGAATAGGAAAATTAATGGAGCATTCCATAGAAGATGTGTACTATATGAATGATTTGAAATATAATTTGCTCAGTGTGTCACAAATTTGTTACAAAGGAAATGAAGTCAACTGTTCAATAGAAAAGTGTGTTGTCAAAAATTTGGCATCTTAAAATGTGATATTGACAGCAAAAAGGCTGAAAAATATGTAAGCGGTTGAGTTGGATTCTGCACGAGGAGATAATCTTACATGTCTTAGTGTTCAGAATGACAATGTTGATCATTGGCATAGAAGACTTGGTCATGTAAGTACCTTTCTTTTGAACAAAGTTGTGTCAGGTCTTGAGGGCTTGCCAAAGCTGAAATTTGCAGATAGCATGATTTGTGAAGCATGTGTTAAGGGAAAACAAAACAAGATCCTCTTTCAAGTAAAATAAAGGAGTAACTACAACCAGACCATTAGAACTGCTTTATATGGATCTCTATGGTCCTGTAAAGATTCAAAGCAAAGGTATAGAAAGGTACATATTTGTGATTGTAGATGATTATTCTAGATTCACGTGGACAATGTTTCTGAGGACCAAGGATGAAACAACTGAAGTTTTCATCATTTTTGCTAAAAAGATTGAAACAAAGCTAGACTGCAAAATTGTTGGGATTAGGTCGAACTATGGTAGTGAATTTGAAAATGCTTGAATTGAAGTCTTTTATGCAGAATATGGCATAAATCACAACTTTTCGGCTCCCAGAAGTCCTCAATAAAACGAACTGGTCAAAAGAAAAAAACACAACTCAGGTGGATATTGCTCGAACCATGTTGATAGAATCAAATCTTTCAAAGAACTTTTGGGCAGAGGAAGTGAACACAACATGTTATTTAACCAATAGGTGTCTAATTTGATATGTTCTAAAAATGGCACCCTATGAATTGCTAAACAAGAGGAAACCCAAGCTAAGCTACCTTAAGACTTTAGGGTGCAAATGCTTTGTTCTTAACAATGGTAAAGATGATCTGGGGAAGTTTGATCCCAAGGGTCATTTTGGAGTTTTCATGTGGTATTCCTCAACAAGCAAGGCATATAGAGTTTTCAACAAAAAGAACTCTATGCATTTAGAAAAGTGTTCATGTTATCTTCGATGAATATGGTAAAGTGGACAGTACAAAGGATAGAGATGAGACTGAAATTTTGGAATTGTTGCAAGTGCAAAGAGACAGTGTACCTCTAGGAACCATCAATGATGAATTGTTTCGAGGGAAAGAAAATCTTGGCTCTTATGAGGGACCTGGTCAGTCGGACGATGCAGATACAAACGGTCAGGTTGAAACTAAGGGATTTGACTCTGAGGATGATGAATCAGTAGCAGAAGTTCCCGTTGAGCCTTCAAAAAGGTCAGCATGGAAACATCAGTCATCTCATCCATTGGATAACTTGTCTCTCCATTGTATTCTGGGATGCACACTAGGTCTCAAACAAGGAATCTGATGGCCTTTTCCACATTCATTTCCACCATTGAACCCAAGAATGTGCAGGAAGCCTTGAATGAAGCTGGCTGGATAAACTCAATGCAGGAGGAGCTTTATCATCTTGAAAGAAACCAAGTATGACACCCGGTTCCTAGCCAATTGATAGAACTATAATAGGGACCAAGTGGGTGTTCAGAAAAAACAAGATGAGAATAGAGTCATCATAATAAACAAGTCAAGAGTATTAGTGCAAGGGTATAATCAAGAAGACGAAAATAATTATGACGAAACATTTGCTCCAGTTGCCAGAATGGAAGTTATCAAAATCCTAATTGTGGTTGCCTCGTACATGGGGTTTAAACTCTTTCAAATAGATGTAAAAAGTGCCTTCCTAAATGGGCACTTCAAAGAAGAAGTGTATGTCACACAACCTCCTAGCTTAAAAGATGAAAATTTGCAAAATCATGTACTAGATTTTACAAGGACCTATACAGGTTGAAGCAGGCACCAAGGGCATAGTATGAAAGATTGTCCAAGTTTTTTCTTGACAATGGATTTAAAAGAGGAAAAAATGATAACACTTTGTTTTTAATATCAAGAGGGAAGGAAATTCTCATTGTTCAGGTCTATGTTGGTGACATTATTTTTGGAGCAACCTCAGATGCATTATGCAAGGACTTTGCCACTCCGATGGGAAGTGAATTTGAAATGAAAATGATGAGGAAACTCAATTTCTTCTTGGGGTTGCAAATTAAGCAGTCAACATATGGCACATCCATTTGTTAAGAAAAGTACATCAAAAAGTTTCTCAAAAGGTTCAACATATTCGAAGCAAAGATAATTGACACAGATATGGGAAAAAGTTCAAAACTTGACATTTATGAAGCAGGGAATGCAATCAATGAAATTATGTATAAAGAAATAATTGGATCTCTCCTCTACTTGACTGCCAGTAGACCTAATGTGGTGTTTAGCGTAGGAATATGTGAAAGATTTTAGCATGCCCAAAGGAATCTCATCTTAAGGATGCTAAGCGCATCTTGAGATATCCGAAGGGAACACTGGACCTGGTACTATACTATTCTTCAGGTGACTCCTTTGATCTGGTTGGAATGCTAATGCAGACTATGTGAGGTACCTGGTTGATAGGAAAAGTACCTCGGCAATGTCTCATTTCCTTGGATCATCATTAATCTCATGGGGGACAAAGAAAAAGAACTCAGTGGATTTGTCCACAGTAAAACCTGAATATGTCGCCGTCGTGTCATTTTGTGCACAACTCTTGTGGATAGAGCAGCAATTTGAATATTTTTGTATGCTCACTGATACAATTCCCCTCATGTGTGATAATACAAGTGCTCTGAATATAGTGAATAATCCAGTACAACATGAAAGGACTAAGCATATTGATGCAAGGCATCATTTCTTGAGAGACAACGTTGGAAAGTAGGGAAATATCATAGTGAAGTTTTGCAAGACGAATGATCAAGTAGCTGACATCTTCACCAAGCTCTAAGCAAAGATCAGTTTTTCAAAAACAGGTTGAGGCTAGGGCCTCTCAAACTAAATTAATCTTCTGTTCTCAAAGTATTCAAAACCCTTATTGACTATGATGAGAGGGTAAGTATCGTTGCTTTTTGTCTTGCATAAATATATGAATTTAATGCAATATCTTCCGCAGGTATATAATCATGGTGACTTAGCTAAGGATAAGAGGAAGGCACACCACGATCAGGGTAATTGATGTCTGATCAAAGAGTGGGACCTAGTTCCTGCTCAAAGGTTAGTATCCCCTTACTATGTTTGAAATGTTGCGAAAGTAACAATCATTTTCCACGTGTCTGTGTCTTATGGAGTAATGTCCTTTCAACTTCAAAACTCAAGGTTGGCTGTGTTCAGATACCAGAGCCTTCTTACAAAACCTTATTTTAAAAAAAATCATTCATTCTATCCTTGCTTTATCCTAAATACTCAAATCCCTCTCCATCTCCTCCAAATCTCTTTCAATGTTGAAATCCACTTCTTCTCCAAAATTTCCTATAATTCTAGAAATCGATTACTCCAACCAATTTGATTTTAATACTTCAAAAATGTCTGAAATACCCTAACCTTCCACTCTAGTGTGCGGAGTAAGCGAAACAGGTCAGTCAAGCACTCCTACCACTGAAGTCTTACTTCATCAAACTGCAGAACCCCATAGTTCAACTATTCTTCCAAACAAAAACCTCCCTTGATCTCCAACTCTTGTTCTCACTTCTTCTCAAGAGAACTCCCTTGATGTCTCTATTCGTTAATGGCCAGTGCCTTCTCTGCATAAGCCTGAAGTTCATGAATTATATTACAAGATGTGACTTAATGATGATGGAACCATTGACACTCAGGTTCATAGGGTACATATCCATTTGAATCAGTACATCTTCGTTCTCATTTTGCAAGTTCTTTGTGAAAGGGTCGGGTCAGTTTAATTGTGTATGCCATCTGAGTTGTATGTTAAGTCAGCTATCAAGGTTGAAGGACTCAAGTCCTCTGGGATTCTGAAGAAATATCTTAAGGGTGAGCATCAGTTGTACTTTGAATTTATAAACAAAGTATGAGTCCATGAATCTTCCTGGAATTATGCTGGAGCATATGCACAGAGTTATGATATCCAAAGATAGGCCTCATGATATGGCCTATGGGTACCTATTGAATCGGGTGTTCCATTATTTCAATGTGCCTCTTGGCAAAGGAGTTGATGGGATGATAAAACATGCCTTCTCCATGTCTACCTTGATTGAGTGTGAATGTTTTGAAGGAAAGGTGAAGTCTAAGTCTCAGGTCTCTAAGCTTCTTCAACAACAAGAAGTGTTAAAATGGGAAATAGAGGATCTTAATACTCAGTTGGATGCAAAGGACTTGGAAATTACACGAAATAAATCACTGCTTCAAAAAGAACAGCCTCAGGGACCCGGTTCATGTACATGTGGGCAAGAGGATGCTAAAGCACTAAAGGCTAAAAATGCTAAGTTGGTTGAATCAAATGCAAAATTGGACGCTGAGGTCAACTATCTAACCCAAAAGCTTTTTCAAGCCTATGATGATGCTAAGACCCGCATGAACTTGGTCCTGCAGTCCTTTGTGACCCTACCCCCTCCATATTAAAGTCCATCCCAATTTTTTTTGACAGTGGCACTGTGACTTTATTACTCTTGTCATTCAATTTGCACATTGTATGGTGAATTCTTTCCTTTCTTAATGATATCTCAGCTTGGTTTTGCTATGTTAACTCTTCTCCATTTCCTTAGCTACTTATGTTATGTATTGCACTTGGCTCTAAATTCCTAAAGTTTTTGCTTGACATCTTGCTTCTATTTACTGCTTTAACTTTTTTATTATGTCCAAAGGGGGAATAATAGATTGTTGGCGACAGAAGAAATGACAATAGTGACATGGTGATAGGGGAAGTTATTTTGCTGGTGAAATAACTAATCTTTGAATTGGTGGGTGGAACATAAAGTGTTTGTTTTTCATCATCAAAAAGGGGGGAAATATTAGAATATGAAGTTTTGATGATATTTACAAACATGCAACCTAGTCCTATAGTTGATTAGGTTTCTATAGTCAAATGGTGCACAGTTGTAAAAGTCTGTCATTCTGACGTGGTTAGTGAGCACAAGAAACGAGAACAGTGTACTCAACCAATCAAAGAAGACTAGGTTGTTTTATTTATAGGATAATATATCGTAATTGAAAGGAAACAACCTAGTCAAGAAATTCAAAGAAAAATAATTCAAAAAGGTATATTTTGTCTTTGAAGAACTCAAGCCTTCAAGAACCTCAGGGACCTGATAGAGTTATCATGAGTATCTTCGGAGTGTTGTTAGTGAAAGCTTGTGTTGTGTTGAACTTCTAAGATCCGTTTCTAATCTCTAAAGGAACGCATCAAATCTTAGTTGTGACAACAAACAATGAGCATATTTAGAGTTAACTGTGTTGGGTGTTATTGAAGTCTATATTAATTAGAGTTACTTAATATAGTGGGCAATATAGGTATTGCTTTTACTCTCTTCGTAATAGGGTTATTACAGGTGGTGATATTAAGAAGTTATGATGCAATCCAAATTGCATCAAGAGCATTCACTCAACGCATTGAAGGGTTGCTCATGAAGTTAGGGGTTCTCGAGCTTATATTGGGGGTAAAGAGGGGATCACATGCATGGAAGATAGCTTGGTGAAGCAAAGAGACAACTTTGCCCCTTTGGCGAGCAGGAGTCCATTTGGTGCGTCGCCCAATGCCTTGGGCGATGACCCCCCAGACCGCCCAAAGTTACAGAGCATGGCTAGAAATGGAGTCCAAGCAGGAACCATCGCCGACCAGTCAGCGCACCGCCAAGTCCATTAGGCGAGCCCGATTTGGCTCGCCCTTTGGCAACTTCGGGTCACTTTTGGGCCCTTTTATGTGATAAAGTCCTAAAACTATAAATAGACCGTTTACGGTAATTTTTAGGTAGACTATTTTGAATATTGATGTTGAAAACTGAAAACTCATGTTTTATTGTTGAGAGCTTGGTTAAGATTTTGTTGATTGTTGTTTAGAAACGTCGGTTTCTTGGGATATCGATTCCCTTGAGGTCTTCGTAAGAGTTAGGTACTATTGTAGGATTAACAAATCGAGGTCTTAGGATTTAATATACCCTTTGGTTGCTTTTTGTTTCCTCTTTATGTGTCTATCTATTTATCTTGATTAGGTGCTTGTTTAGGGATTGTAATTGGAGGTTTTAGGATTTAATACATCATTTAGTTGCCAATTGTTCCTCCTCTCGTATCTCTTCTTCTATCTTTCTTTTGTTTCTGCATTTTGTTGTGATTCCCTTTTGAGAATTACATCATTTGGTATCAGAGCAAGACTTAGTTTCATTCCTACGAATCTAGTCTTGGGTTTGTTACAAAAACAAAAAAAAATGTTCAAAACGTTTTTGAAGAAATTCCAAAATGGGTCTTGTTGATTTGAGTCTTCTTTGGAGTTTCCAAGGTTAGATTAGTATTCCCTAACCTTATTTGAGTCTAGGGATGAGATTAGAAGGGTTTTGGATCACTATTGAAGAAACCACAATTGAAGACTTGAAGAAGCTTGAAGACGGTCCAAGTGGGTTTTAAAATCTGAAGGTTTTAGTAAGGAATTGAGGGCTAAAAAGTATTGGGTGTTCTTCCCTATATCAAGGAGAGCTTGTATCTCAAATTTCGTGAAATTCAGAGTTAAAATTGTTGAGGGTTTTATTTTGGGTCTTCATCTTGTTCATAGTGTTCTTGAAGAACATTCAAATCTTCAAGAAAAGAAGGAATCTTTCAAAAAGGTGTTTTAATACATAAAGAGAAGAAAGAGAAAGTGGATAAGTGTTTGTAAAAGAGAGAATTTACCAAAAAAGGTAAATACTAAGTAAAAAAGCGCAGGGGGGACCACAGGAGTCCAAATTTGGAGTACTTCAGGAGCAGGGGCTGGAGCATTAGGTGAGCTTTACTTTGCTCGCCTAGCCCACTTGGCGCCTCGCCCTTTGGGCAGGTTGGTCGCCGAGTTGGCCTTCAAATACTAGTAAATTCGGCTTGCTCAGTCGTACTCGCCCAGTCCATTTGGCGCTCCGCCAAACTTCCACCTAGATCGCCGAGTTGCTTTGGCAGATTGTTAAGAATGGCGACTACATCTTTAAGTTGGCGAGCTGAATTTAACTTTTGGCGAAGAAAACATGTCATTTGGTGATCGGAAACTCAGTTTACACTCCTAATGTTAGGTTCTAAATTCTTAGTTTCTTTTCTTTGTTTCTCAAAGCGTTCTCAAGATTCCTAAACTGATTTTCAACTTGTAATTACTCTACTTGTTGATCATTGGTCCTTGAATTTACTTCTTTGTTAGTGCTTTTTCTTTTTATGCTTTTATTCGTTTTACTTCGTAGTTAATTTCTTGAATCAAGTCCGTTCGCTTTAATCGAGTCGTCCGTTCATCTTAAAACAAGAATCCATTACGGCCAAGAGTAGAAATTGATACCTTGTGATCAATCGAGTATAAACAATTGTCAACATTAGTCGTGCCAATTTGAGAGGCAATCAAAGGTGTGTAAACACGAGTGATTGTGAGTTCATTTTACTAACGCTAACGTTGTTTGTTGTTTTGTGAGTTGTCTTAATTGTTAGGTACAATGGCGATCGGAAGTGAGACCTACCCACCTAAGGGGAAGGTTACCTTGGAATCTATCATGGGAGATCTTGCTAATGTGAATCGGACTATTGGTCACATAAGGGGACACTTGACCGCATAGAGGGTAGTCTATCAAGAAAGGATGAGAGTCTGGACAGGGTGGAAGGTCGAGTTAACTCTACTAACTCCACACCACAAACTGCTCTTCGTGCTCCCACAAGTGAGCACGACCACACTAGCTCTCCTACTATCACACCTGGAACTACAACTGATTGGCAAGAAAGTCTGTCCATGATGGAATATTGAAGGATCAATGTGGAGGATGAGGCTTGGCCCAAAGAAAGAGATTTCACCCTACCAACATATGTGGTAAAGCGAACTATGACTAGCAAGGCCATGAGTGACCAAAGTCAAAGAGAGAATATTTTCCATTCCAAGTGCCTCATCCAAGGTAATGTATGTTCCTTGATCATTGAAAGTGAAAGTTGTGAAAACCTTTCTAGCACCGTTATGGTGGATTTCTTGAAGCTTCCTACCACTAAGCGTGCTAAGCCTTACAAACTTCAATGGTTAAGTAATGGTGAGGAAGTGAGGGTGCATAGACAGGTGTTGATCAAGTTTCAAATTGGGAAATACCAAGATGCGGTCCTATGTGATGTGATCCCAATGAAAGCTTGTCATGTACTACTCGGGAGACCTTGTCAACATGTTCGTTCGACAAAACATGATGGAAGAAACAACACTTGTTCACTTGTGTCGAATGGACGTAAACATGTCCTTCATCCTATGTCACTGTCTCAAGTCGTTAAGATGCATCAACATATGGATGAGTTGAGGGATAAAATGAATAAGAAAGAGGAACATGTAGAGGTGGAAGACCAAGAAGAAGAAGAGAGGAGGAAGTTGAAAGGAAAAGCCCAAGTGTTGTTGGCTGAGCATAAAAAGATAAGGGAGGACGTGGAGTTCCAAACTACATTGATCCCTGTTACACCTAGGTATCATGTGTTGCAAGCTAACCCCTCTAACTCTTATCCTCCCCATTCTATTTCCTCTCTTTTGCAGGATTCTAATGAAGCTCTTTTAATGGGACTGCCAAGTGGAGTGCCCCCTCTGTGTGGTATTAAGCACAAAATTGACTTCGTGCCACACTCACAATGTCTAACCAAACTGGCTTATCGAAGTAATCTGGAAGATATCTAAGTGCTACAATGGAAAGTTGAGGAACCCCTTAACAAGGGCTATGTGAGGAAAAGTACAAGTCCGTGCGCTGTCCTGGTTCAATTGGTTCCAAAGAAAGGTGGAGCATGGCGCATGTGTGTTGATTGGTGGGCTATCAGAAAGATCATCTTAAGGTATTGTCATCCTATCTCTAGATTAGATGATATGATTGATGGGCTCAATGGTTATTGTGTGCTTTCAAAGATGGCTCATCCCACTTCGTGTCATAAATGGGATGATGCTTCCAATGTGGCATTCTTGTTTGATGAAAATATTGTTAAGTTGTTTGAGAATCCACTATGGTGTGATGACACAATTTCCAAGGGTGAAACTCTCACAAATGTTGTTAAATTATTTGAGAATCCACTGTGGTGCAATGACACACTTCCTCAAGATGAAAATCTCTTCTGTGAAGATGATAATACATTTATTGGGAAGGGTAGTGTGAAGATGAAAATGGATGCCTATGTTTTAACGGTTACTTCTTCCTTGTGTGTTCCAATGCTTCGTATGAGTTATGATCCTCTAGCATCTAGAGTGGAGGCTAAAGTTGGGAACCCCATGAGTGAAGTGTATTTAGGCAACACCTTTCTCTATTACTTGTTTGCATATCAGGATGCTCATGCTATTGAGTGGAGTTTGTTGTTGGAAGGTAAGAGTGTCAATCTTATAAAAGGAGGTGCACTTGATCCAAGTTCATGGATTTCCTTTCCATTTGACCCCGGTAGTGAGCTGAATTATGGTATTTGTGTGGGGATGCTTGGTCTAAATGGCAGGTATAATGTGGGTGAATCTGTTGATGTGTTTCCCTATGCAGGGAAGCTCTTCTTGAAAGTTTTACCATCCACTTGAAGGGCCTACATTGTGCATGGGGAAGGATAGTTTCCTAGACCCCTTTCTTTACCCTTGCTTTGAGTTTGATCTTGTTTTTTATGCATCGTATGGGGTTAAGAGCTATTTTCCAAGAGAAGATGAAGTTTATACCTTCCTCTTCTATCTCTATGCATATGATGAATCCACTTGTTGTATTAAAGGTGCCTTGCATGTGGATCGGGATGTCATTGAGGTCTATACTTGTTTATGTGGATTTTTTATCATTTTGATCCCGGTGAATGTTTGAGAGTATTTGAACTTGTGGAGATATCATTTTTTGGGTGGTATTATCATGTTGTTGAGAATAATAGCCATTGTCCTTGTTCTCTATCTATGGTCTTAATAGCAATGACAATAGAGGATTCTTGGTTGTTCCTTGAGTTTGAGTCGCTTCGGGTCAATGTTTTTAATGTTACCCTTTGTACTACCGATCATGCTATGAGGATAAGCTTCTTGCTTGTGATCTATATGGTTTTACAAGGTTTGGATTTGAGGACTCAATTTTTATCTACTTGCATATGATGATACTCATGCTTGTGTGGGTAGCATATATTATGTTGGTAGCGGAATCAATAGGGCAAATGAGAGTCTCCTTGACTCGATGCTATGCAATCCTTTTCCATTTGAGCCCGGTGTTGGTTTTAAGTATGCTGAGTGTGGTAGTAACACCGTCTGTTATTCATATGATTCTTACTTGGTGTTATTACTTGATCATATGTGCTTGCATGAGGTATGTTTGCCAATTTGGGTGGGGAATACTTGTGTACTTGAACCCGCTCATGAATTGGGTATAATTACATTCTTGAAGTTATCTAGTGCATTGGATGGAGTCTTAATGTGGGTCAACATTACTTATGCCTTTGCATGTAGGTATGAGAGTGTTTATGTGCTACTTGGCTTAAAGGGGGATTTGTGCTTGTTGGAATGTGGAACCAATGAGGGTATACATGAGTGGTTGCTTAAGTGTATTGGTTTCTTCGCTCAACCCCTTTGTCAAAGTTTCTTAAGTAGCCAAGTATCTACTGCTTTGATGGGTTACAAACCCTTTGTTGATCATTTTGATGATTGGTTATATATTAAGTTTGTACATCCTTGGCATGGTGCTAGGATAGCTATTGCTAACGCTAACCCTCATCACATGAGGACCTTGTTGTTATTTTCTCCCCCTATGGTTTTGAAAGGTTTGGATTCGAGGACGAATCCTTTTCAACAGGGGAGAATGATGCAATCCAGATTGCCTCAAGAGCATTCACTCAATGTATTGAAGGATTGCTCACGAAGCTAGGGGTTCTCGAGCTTATATTGGGATCAAGGAGGGGATCACATGCGTGGAAGATAGCTTGGGGAAGCAAAGGGACAACTTTGTCCCTTTGGCGAGCAGGAGTCTAGTTGGCGCGTCGCCCAATGCCTTGGGCGATGACCACCCAGACCGCCCAAAGTTACAGAGTGTGGCTAGAGATAGAGTCCAAGCAGGAACCATCGCCGACCAGTCGGCGCACCGCCTAGTCCATTAGGCGAAGCCGACTTTGCTCGCCCTTTGGCCACTTCGGGTCACTTTTTGGCCCTTTTATATAATAAAGTCCTAAAACTATAAATAGGCAGTTTAGGGTCATTTTTAGGTGGACTATTTTGAATATTGATGTTGAAAACTGAAAACTCATGTTTGAGTGTTGAGAGCTTGGTTAAGCTTTTGGTGGTTATTGTTTAGAAACTTCGGTTGCTTGGGATATCGATTCCCTTGAGGTTGTCGTAAGAGTTAGGTGCTATTGTAGGAATAACGAATCGAGGTCTTAGGGTTTAATATATCCTTTGGTTGCTTTTTGTTTCCTCTTTGTGTGTCTATCTATTTATCTTGATTAGGTACTTATTTAGGGATTGTAATAGGAGGTTTTAGGATTTAATACATCATTTAGTTGCCAATTCCTCTCGTATCTCTTCTTCTATCTTTCTGTTGTTTCCGCATTTTTTTATGATTCCATTTTGAGAATTACATCAGGTTAATCTGTTTATGTGTATTTAGAGTCTGTATTCACTTGTTGCTTTTGAAATAGTGAAATCAGTTGAAAATTTTGTGCGAGAGGTCATGATTTTTCTCCCTTGAACTAGGAGGTTTCCACATAAAACTTCTAGTTGTTTAGTTATCTCTTACTGCCTGTTTAGTGTATTGTCAACCCGGTGTTTTAGCTTGTGATAGATTAGTACATCCCTTGAGGAACGTAACTAAAACAATAAGTTGTTAGGAACAAAAGAAGTGTGCGTGAAACCCAAAATCCAGTTCCCTATATGATCTCGTATAACCCCAACCAGTCCTCCTCTATCTGTGGCAACGTCAAAGGTCTCATCCGTATTTAACTTACAGGAGTTGTGTTCTGGAGGAGGCCATTTAAGAAAAATGAGTGGACGCATTCATTTCATTTTATGATTCTGGCCTAATGTGAAGTATTATATTATTCGTATGACGGTCGCTTTGTGATTCGGAGTGGTATGATTATGTAAGGTGAGGAAAGAAACGAGAAGAAAACAAAGTTACTTAGGAAGCAGTTCGAGATGTTTGCTACAAAAGGTAGTGCAAAAAAAGGTGGTTGACATTTTTCATATGACTGATTGCACGAATGGCATCTGCTGACCAGAACTATTTTCTTGTTACAAAGGTTATCATGAGTAAGCACAACATCAGTAAGAGCGAGCTATATGAAGCAAGTTACTTTAGGAGGTGTCCTAGTTTTTCAAACACGTTAACATCAGGCGAGGTCCTGTCAACACTCCCTTTTAGTTGTATGAATTCAATGCTATTTTCTAGATTCTCATATATTTTTTCTCTGACGGGGTTGTGGAATTTGGAGATCTTCCTGTTGTGTTGATCCAGGCAATGACACAATAGGCTACTAGGGCATGCAGGACGAGTTTATGTCGGCGAACTTCCGGCTACTTCAAATGAACATGTATCAGACCATGCCCCACAAATCCTATGAAGTAGTTAGTCTCTTTGACATTTCATATAATGTTTGTTTTTATGAAATAAACTGCATGAACACTCCCTTGCATTTTTCGCATAGAAGTTTTAGCGGTTTCTCATATTTTCATATGAGAGATACTATGACTGGGGGTAAGGATTACTTTGGTGTAAATTTGGAATTTGTCGTGTCTTGACTTTGGATGTTTAAAATTTGGCAACTCAAATTTTGTAAGTTACTTTGTTTATTTTCATGTTTCGATATCTTTCAGAATCATTTAATGTTTTTATTATGGCTTAGAACTTATTACATTTGATGACTGTAAAATTGGTTAAATCATATTTTCTATCCTTACAACTTTGATTCTTCTGTTTTGATGGCTACATAGTATGACATCAGTACTAATACTGAGAAAAATTTTCCTAGGCATTTCACTTTTTGCTACCATTATTCTCTATGTAAAAATAGTATGTGGGGATTTTCTCAAAGACTATTCGAGTTCTAGATTTAAAGAATTAATATTGTGAAATTAAATAATTTTATACACTTGAGCATGAGGGTCTTTTGAAAATAGCCTATGTAGCTCCACGAGGTAGTGGTAAGGTCTGCGTACACTCTACTCTCCTCAGATCTCACATTGTGGAGTGGAATTTCACTGGGTATGTTTGTTGTTGCTTCCATGGACAGTTTTCCATCAACCCATTCTGAGAGCTCATAGGGCAGTAATAGCTTATGATAGAAGTATTACTGCACCTTCATTATTGTTGCTTTAGTTGCTACTAACAATTGTTTACTTGCTGCTACTTTAGCTACCGCTAACAAATAATGAAGTGCTGGACTAGGGCCTTTAGTTGCTTAGATGCTACTCTATAATAATGTGATGAATACAACATCTTCTTTTGTTAATTTTTACTCCCTCTGTTTAAAAAAGAATGACCCAATTTTCTTTTTAGTCCGTTTCAAAAAGAATGACCCCTTTCCTTTTTTGGCAACATTTTAACTTCAACTTTCCACGTGGCATGTTTAAGGCCACAAGATTAAAGGGCATTTTTGTACATTTGACATAAATTTAATTTAGAACCATATGATTAAAAATTCTTCTTTCTTTTTTTAAAATCCGTTTCAAGTCAAATTAGGACATTCTTTTATAAACGGAGGGAGTATATATTTAAGAGGAAAATTAGTTAATTGTTTGAAGTTTGGAATTTATTAAACAATGGGATTTGTTAAAAGAAGAACGTGAGCCTTCTCCCTTCACTACTCATCAGTTCTGTTGGACTAGCTCTTGTCACCTACTACTGATAAAATAATATGCATTCTTAAAGTGCTCTTCTAATTAAGCTAAGTTTCTGCTTTTATAGGTATACTGGTTTCACAGTACGTGTGTTGCATGTGTGTATCATATCATATAGTATACGATATTATAAAATATAATTAATATTACTAAATTAAGTTGTTTAGTAAATGATTATAATTGAAAGAACATAGAAAAAATACTTTTAAATGATCAATACATATTATATTGTCATATACTTACTTATTTTTTAGATCAAAATGATCAGATATCATTGTAACATTTCAAAATACATTCAAAATTTAAATATGGGAGAAAATTACATTTCTTTAGTAGTATTATATTTTACTTCACTCAATTTCGTAAAAAAAATTTACTAACAAAATAGAAAAAAAATATCAATATAAAAAAGGTTACCAATAACCTTTTCTTTTAAGGTTATGACCCCATAAATGATGGACACCATTTAAGTATAATTTTTCTCTTAAGAATTCATGCTTGAAATTTAGTATGCGCATGACAGTAATAACGATTACCATAAATATTTCAATATTTTATCTTTATACGTAATATATATTTTTTAGTAAATATTTTTACTCAATTAAAATTTGAGTAAGGCTATCATGTAGAGATAGTTTTACGAGTAAGGTAATTCTATAGTGAATGTCCACACTTTTATAAGTAGAAGGTTATAATGATAAACAATATAATATCAAAATTAGTTCTAAAGAAAATTAGGTTGTTACAGTGAAATGTTATTATAATGTATGTCAAATATTTGTCTTCACCAATTTTTTGGTTTAGATACATATATATTTCAGCAGCATAATTTAATATTTATATATGAACAACATAACCTATGGTCAAAAATATTTCAATTTTTAAGTTTTTACCTTATCTTTGCAGAATTGTAGTTTTCTCCTTTTTTTTGCCGCATACATATTATGAAGTTGTTTTCTAACGAAAATATCGCGTATCTAGTATATAATAGATGTTATATTCTGGTATATTTAACATTGAACTTTTTCAATTAAAAAAAACTGATAGATGAATAAAATTTAAAGTATTTTCTTTATAGAATCTTTAATTTGATTCAAGATCATTTTATGATCAACTAGGTAAATTGTTCGCGCTTCGCGCGGTGGTGAACTACGTCAATAATCTACTTCTGAACATTTGATAATATAAGTATTTTTGAGTGGGTAATGCCCTACGATAAATTGTCAAGGATAGTTTATCCGAAGATGAAATGAAGTATTTTTTTAATCTTAAAACCAAAAAGATTTGATTCTAATTGTTTATGCATTTTGTTATTAAATCTTCATTTTACTCTAGTTCGTCATCACCAAATTCCTAAGAAAAGATATGTAATTGTTTCATTGTCTATATTTGTATTTTCAAAAAGTTGTACAAACAATTTATTCATCAATTGCGAGAGTTTTTCTCCTATTCAAGGCCTCTACATAGAGAATCTAAATGTTATACATCCTATGTAATTAGTTGTGTACTTGATAAGTTAATTAAAATATAAAAACACATCTTTTGGAGTTCAATGAAATAGCGTATGTCGCTCAAATAATTTGGATTAAATGATGTCTTGGCAAGTCCCTTATTCAAAATCATTCGCAATCGATGGCAGTACTTTGCTAGCCAAAAGACATATTTTGTTGTTTATGTATCGATCAATATGGTGAAAACCTTTTTTTTTTTGAAATTTTTAATCTAATGCTTATAAGGAGATAATTATTTCTTTAAGATTTTATTAATATGGATTCATCCTACTTTGAGGGGTAATTCATTCAATCTGAAATTTGAACCCCAAGCTTTTGATTAAGGTTCAGTACAATATTTATCATCCCACTACATTCTTTTTTTATGTCACTAATCGATTGAATACCTCGAGAAGATAGAAAGTTGAATAACTAAAACTCCAAGGTAGTGTGGAACCACCACAACTTCTGAACACTGAAAAGTCTCTTCTTTGACATCACATGGGTCTTTTAGCCATTTAAAACTCTATGAAGATCAAAGTAATTCATTTCACCAGTTAAAGAATTCTCATCTACATGACACCAGTAGTCTAATGATTACATCAAACTCTTGATTAACATATCTTTACTTCAACATATGAATGAAAAAGCATAAGCATAAACAACAAAGTTTAAAACATGTACTCAAAAATAATAATTAATAACATAAGCATAAATTAATGACTGTAAAAAGACATATCAGGATCTGTAACAATCAAATGAAACAGAAAGGAAAAAATGGAGCCCACTGAATTCACATTGTCCCCTTAACGAAATTATTCCCCTCTAGTACCCGAGGTTTAAAGGAATAGATCCTGTCATGATAGAACGATTCTATTCACCGGTGTATTGATACAAAAATAATGGTTTTAGTGAGCCACTCAACAGGAGCAAAGTACAGGAATATTTAATTGTGCAGAAGAAGAAGTTCAAAATTTTCATCGTTTTAAAATGGGAGGAAATCCCTATATTTATAGACAACAAAGGGTAGTGTGAACAAATGCTTATTGCGCCTTATCGAAAAGGTCACAACTCTTTGAAAAAGTCACAACCTTTCATAAAAGTCACAACTTTTACTTAAAGTTGCAACTTTTACTTAAAGTTGCAACTTTTACTTAAAGTCGCAACTCTTCATAAAAGTTGTAACTCTTCGTAAAAGCCGCAACTCTTCGTAAAAGTCACAACTCTTTATAAAAGTTACAACTTTTCATAAAAGTCACAACTTTTCATGAAAGGGAAGACTAGTTTTGGAAAAAAATAAATTAAAAGGGAATCCTAGTTTGTGGTGACGCTACGTAGGCAGGCCTAGGGTTCTCTTATATATATATATACATATATATATATATATATATATGATTACTATTTTCTTATCTAATTTTATATAGCTAGCAAGGAGTGTATCTTGTGACATAACATTTTCTTAGATTAAAATGAACTCAAAATATATATATATATATATATATGATTACTATTTTCTTATCTAATTTTATATAGCTAGCAAGGAGTGTATCTTGTGACATAACATTTTCTTAGATTAAAATGAACTCAAAATATATATATATATATATATATGATTACTATTTTCTTATCTAATTTTATATAGCTAGCAAGGAGTGTATCTTGTGACATAACATTTTCTTAGATTAAAATGAACTCAAAATATATATATATATATATATATGATTACTATTTTCTTATCTAATTTTATATAGCTAGCAAGGAGTGTATCTTGTGACATAACATTTTCTTAGATTAAAATGAACTCAAAATATATATATATATATATATATGATTACTATTTTCTTATCTAATTTTATATAGCTAGCAAGGAGTGTATCTTGTGACATAACATTTTCTTAGATTAAAATGAACTCAAAATATATATATATATATATATATGATTACTATTTTCTTATCTAATTTTATATAGCTAGCAAGGAGTGTATCTTGTGACATAACATTTTCTTAGATTAAAATGAACTCAAAATAATAGGAAGTTCATACTTAAAATTTTTATACTCAATATAAATATACAAAAATAAAAAATATATAGAACACAATTCATAGCCAATGAAGAAGGAAGACGAAAATATATGTTCATGCTATATACACTCTAATGTTCCATATGATTGAAATCTCTTATCACCAACATTTTACTTTCTCTGTTCACTTTACTTACATATCTATTAAGAAAAATATTTTAATATCATGGCTATATTATCATATTATAAGTAAGAGTGATAATCAATTTTTGAAATAAAGGACTTAACATCAACACTAATTGTCACGATCCTAGTCTACACCCTGGACGTGGCCGATACTCGAGAACCATTGTTGTTCCCAAACGAACCCTCATCATGGTTGACTACAAGTGGAAGACTAAATCAAGCAAATGGAAGCTCCAAATGCATAAATAACTTTAAAAACTCAATTTAAACTCAACTCCAATAATTGTATGAAAATAATTTAACAAGTATTAGTTAAATGTCTCATGACCTCAAAACATTACAACAACAAAGGAAATAATGATAGACTCCTCAACCTTTAAATTATCTATGAACCCTCTACTATTACAGAAGGATTATCGGGACAAGACCCACGACATCTCCGAATTACTAACTGTAAGGTAAAGGTGAAGTCCTCCGGAATATAAGAAGGCTCACTAAAGTTGACTGGAATATCACATGACCTCAACGAAATGCATGTTGATGATCCCGAATACATATGTCTGCATCATGAAACGATGCAAGCCAAATAATGTCAGTACATGGAATATGCGAGCATGTAAGGGGAACTCTGCAACATAAGTATAAGCTCGAACTCATAATAAGGAAGACATACTCACCTCGTCTCAACTCAACATGACTCAAGAATACTCAACTTGACTCAGGAATGCTTAACTCAACTCAAGGATATACAACTCAACTCAGAATACTCAACTCAACTCAGGATACTCATCTCAACTCAGAATGCTCAACTCATAATGAAAGCAACAATAAAAGATGTTATATACATGAAACTTATAAAACAGTAGATAATAACTCAAATGTATATGAAAATACAATAATAAACTCTTTATTCTTATTTGGGAGATTCTCTAACCGATAACCATTACTATGAGATTTATGATGATACAATGTTTCCCCCACACTGCCAGAATTGTCCTATATCTTGCTGGAGTATAGGACATCCTCAACTAAGTGGATCCACTAAGATATGCTTAAAAAGCAATAAGGAATCATCTAAAAATTATGACCCTTTCTACCAACGTTGGCATACCTGATTTATGAGGACTTTGATTTGTCTGAACTCATCCCCATATCGGTGCTCAATACTACTCCCAATAATATAACTCATGCTCATATGTTTAAAAGCATTTCCTCATCCTTAAACTTTGAGAATTATTACTGAAAAATTTCTCTTAAAACAGATAGTTCTCAAAACTCTTCATGAACTCATTTGAAAATCGAAGTGTCCTCTCATTTTAAATGTAAAACATTTACTCTTGGAAATATTAGTCCCTTATACTCATTTAAAAAAAATTAAACTCGACTCTCCTCATCCTCATTTACTCAAGTATTTAAACAAATTATAACTAATTATAAAAGACTTCTCAAAATAGGGTTCATGCCGAATTATGGACGTGAACGACTCAATTCAAGGGTTTCAATAACCATATATAGAACTCAATGCTCGGAACTCAATAACTCTAGAACTCAAGGACTCAATGATACAACTCATCTCAAGAATGCTCGACTTATAGGATTCATGCGGAATTATGGGCATGAGCGACTCAACTCAAGAACCTTCATGTATAACCTATGGTAGTCCCATAATTAGGAATATAATATCAACAGGGTTAGGGACTCAATACTCAAGAACTTAGAACTCGAAGATACTACTCCTCTCAAAGATACTCAATTTATGGAGTTCATGCGGAATTATGGGCATGAACGACTCAACTCAAGGATCTCAATGATAATGTAGACTAGTCAATACACTCTTCTCATTATCATGCTCACTTACTCGAGTCTTGAAACAAATTATATGTTTTTGTAGAAGACTTCTCAAAAAAGACAGAAAATGACATTCTCAAATTTTACTCTTAACTCTACCTCGAATTTGAAGTATGAATTCAAGGATTATGATTAGTATATAGGATCTCCCAATGATTAAATGAAGTTTAGATAGTTGATAATAAGAAACGAGCGAAGACACAAACTAGAGGTCACTGGTGTGACGCGGAAGATAAACTAATTTTTTTGTCACAAAATAATTTTTGAGGTAGAGGACTCTGTATCTTCTCCACGATGTGGAGATGGGGTGACTATCTGAAGGCTGAAAATCTTAAGCGTCTCCTCTCCCAACTCGATTCAATCCATACCCTATGCAATTCTATGGTGCCAATTCACGAATTATCTTAAACCCAGAACATTTTCAATGAAATCCACACAAAACTCATTAAGAATAAAACTCATTCGCCAAACCCTCACCTCAAGAACTCAACAAGACTCCATTAATAAAGAGTGAAGCTAAACCTCAAGAATTCATCAAGAACCTCAATCAATCAACTTTAAAACAAATTCATGGATGAAATTTTACATGATTGGCGTGAGGGCGAACAAACCCAACACTATAAAATCTTACATACCTGGAAGAACAATCTTCTTGAAGTAACTTGTAGGAAATTTTTTGAAGATGAACCCTAGCCTTAGCGTTTCTTGAATTTCTTGAGCGTAGAATTTCATGAATGAATGAGAGTGTTTGATTTATGAAAACTGATTTTTCTACAGGTTTAGTGTAATTTAAATGACCTCCTAAGGGTTTTTAGGACTAAAGTACCCTTAAAGAAATAAATAAAATGAGCTGGGAGTTGGAATAATTTTCCAGCAGGCAGTGAGGTCTATATTTGCTCCCTAACGCGGAGCCATAGCTGAGCTGTTGCCAGGTTTGGGTGTCGTTAGTAAATCAGTCATAAATTCTTACTCAGAGCTCAGATTTTAGAAAAATTGGTGGCATTTTAAAGAGGACTCAAAGACCTTTAATGTGATAGGTCATGGGTCGCCTAACTCTTTATGTGCTAAAAGATATGCTCGTTTGAAGTTGACCGAAAACTTAAGAAAATGATGGGTGACTTGAACAAACTTCTCTTTAATATTTTTTTACAACTAGAGGTGTTATATCTAGTGACCTTAACACCTAAGAAAATTTAAAATCACTTGGAAAAATTCCGTTCACAATGAGTCTTAGCTCAAAATTTTTTGGGGTGTTATAATATGTCCCTCTTTGGATCATTCGTCCTCGAATGACGGCTGGACTGGGAATGGAACGGGGTTACTCTTACTCTCTCTTCTGACTCATGAACTCTCCTACTAACATAGGCTCAACTGATTCATACTAAGAGTTGAGACTCTCTATAGCACCCAAGTCAAGAACGATGTTGTTGTGAACATAGTCACGCTCTTTCTGAAATTACCTTATCTGAAACAAAGGAAGTCTGGGCATGAAGTAAGAATAGGAATACCTTACCCGGGGTATTGTGACTGCTACCTATTAAGCTTAGCAACACTCCTCAAATACGCTCTTTTGTCCTTGTTACGATACCTCATTGGCTGCAACTCATAGCTCCCACAAGGGTACACGACTTCTCTTACCAAGGTGTGAGTCTAACGACATACTTTTACTATATTCAAGCTTAACCCAAATCCTATGGTTCGGGTTCTATACCTCTCTAAAGGGAATCTTATCCCAAGAATATTACTCCTTACCACCACATTCAACCAACATTGAGCTCATATCAAGAACCACCTAATGTTTAACAAAACCACATTCAAGCTTAGTACTCTAACGATTCCATGGACTCCTACTAACCAGCTCCTTAAGAAGTTATCATTCTCTCATCATCCCTGCTATACAAACTAGAATTTCATGCATTACTACTCGAAACCAACTAAGGGCTCTCATTTAACTATTTCTTATAGTAAAACCTCATCCTCATCTTCCTCCTCATTTATAACCTTAGATGGAATTATCACACTGTCATCATCACGATAAGATCATTAAGCTTCTCCTTCTAGCATCACTCTACTACTAAAAAGAACTCGGAAAAGATATCACCCATACTCTTTTGAACTCATTACTATCTTATTCTCAACACTTGACTTGATTTCTTATCTTATCATCTCCCCCTTAGGTCTAATGCAGAAACTTGGAAGATATGGACCTATTCCATCGTCTCTAAACTGGTCTACATCCCCCTTTACTCTAACACTAGGGAAAAGTTTATTTCATGACTACTGAACACTCCATAAGCAGGTACTAAGACCTCTTTCTAAGATATTTCTCTTGACCTCTTCTCATTGGATCCTAAGGCTGCTTCATCCAACTCTTTAGGAAAATTACACTTGCACCAGCCTATCCCATATTGGCAGCTCAATTATATAATCTAGGCACACAAAAAAAAATTCATAACTTCAATCGGTACCTCATTTTATTACATACCATCTCGGGTGTACCTCTTACCGCTATACCTTTATTTCTCTCCTTTATGGGTTATAATACCACATTTTCATTACAAAGTACCACTTTGATTTCCTCACCTATTTCAGGTCAAACCTACTAGATCAGATCTCAAAACTAATACCATCACCCTCATGTTGCCATATTTTGATCACGACAGTCGTCTCAAATTCAAGCTTAGTGTCTAGTACTAAACACGGATATCAATATGATTGTTCACACCTTATACTACTTGTGACTACCAGAAAAGTCAAGAAACACTCACCCACTTAGATCTCATGACAAGTAGGAAATCTTTAGTTCTCCGTCTACCTACCTACAGATTACCTTCACCTTTCATTTCACAACTTAAGTACTATTTACTCACTTACTGCACATTACCTCTCAAATAGTTTTATTATCTTCTGAATACCATGGGGTTACCCCTTCAAAATTCATAAGCCTAGCTTGGGTCTATCACCTCATGAATACTCTTCTCTCTAATTCCACACATATATTTAGTCTTCTGTAACACGATGGCACATCGACATCAACTCTATTCTTGTTAAAAGTATACTCTATCTCATCCTACCTAGTAACTATTCCTCTTCCTTCTATCAAGAACTCTCTACAACATTATTATTCCTTACTCTACTCATAAAGGAACTCATCACTTATAACTGACTGGGTGCATGATTGCAATTACATAATCTGCCCCATCACTATCTCCCTTTCATAGATTTCTATACCTTTGCATGCTTTTCTCTAACTTAAGGGCACTATTTACTACTACTACTCATAATCTCGTAATTCATACTATCTTAGGGTGAAAATATTACCCAAGCTCTAAAACAAACTTTCTCATAAGGGTCTCACCTGAATAAGGTTTCGAGTAGAGAGTACATCTCGCTTTTAGCTTGAACGCATGATTCATATGAATATGAGTACATTCTTTTGAACTCAATCGTTAACTCACTCATAGGCTCCTCCTCTCAAGCCCCTCTATAGTCTCATGACTTCCTCAAGATTTTTGCTAAGAGAAACTCATCGATAAAGAACTAACTTTGCTTTTCAACCACCTCTAGTATAAGGGGTAGTCGAATGGATATGCGAACGTATGAGTTAGAATAAGTCTCTATGACATAGTTCTATTGCACGATTAAGAGAATGAAGAAGGGAAACTTGTAACATCCCACCTTAGAAAGAGCTAAATATAGAAAGAACTAATTTGGAAAGAGCCAATTTGAGATTTGTTCAACTTAAGCTTAAGACCTGAGTTTTGGGTCTACTTCAAATGGCCATAACTTTCAGTACAGGATGAGTTAGGTTGTCCATAAGATATCAAATGGAAGGTCTTGGAATCGTCTTTCCAACGCCACCGAGTTTTCTAAATTTCAAGTTTCCATGAGGGAGATATGCCCATTTGAAGTTATACTATTCGGTTAAGGAAAGTTACCCGAATTCATGAGGGGCATTTTGGTCTTTTCCTTACCCCATCAGCTTAAAATGAATATAGTAATATTTTTGGGTCAAATCTGATTTGGGTGAGTTTTCATAATCCCAAATACTCTTAGAGTTTTGAGAGGAATTCAAGAAAAGGAGAAAAGTTCAAGGCGTTCGTCAAGATTCAGGAGATTTGTTAAGGGATTTCGCCAAATTGAGGTATGTAAGATTTCATAGTGTTGGGTTCGTTCACCCACACGCCAATCATGATTTACATATTATAATCCATCCATAAAGATTGATAAATTTGAGTTCTTGATGAGTTTCTTGAAGTTTGTGATCTATTCTTTAAGTATGAGGTTTTGTTGGGTTCTTGCAATGAGGATCTTGTGTGTCGGTGTTGTTCTTGAGTAAATTAGAGTCGATTTCATTGTAATTATGTTGAGTCTATGAATCCATAAGAGTTTGAGGGGAATCATTCAATTCTAGAGGAGTTAGACATGAAAACAAAGCAAGAAAATTCTTCAAATTTCTAGGAAAAAAGGGGTCGGGCACCGTGCCACTCAGTGTGCCCTAAGTATGTTTCTGTAGGTTGGGGCCAGGGGTGCCGCGCCACTCAGTTCACCCCAACCCACCTTCAGTAGTTCAGGGGATGGCGCCCCACGCCACTCAGTGCGCCAGTTCTCCAGGTCCCCTACCCTTTCGACCTTCTTTCCGTGTGAGTTCCCTCGAATCGTACCTATGTAATCTACTTGATATCCACACTCTAAACAACATCTAAACATCAGGAGATCATTCATAACATGAATCATAACCCTTGAATTCATAATTCAAATTCAAGGTAAAGTTAAGAGTAAAGTCTTGAGAGTTCTTTCGAGTTTTTTGAAGAAGTCTTTTACAACCTTTTTAAACTTGTTTTAAGACTCGAGTACTTGAGTTTGAGGATGAGGAGAATTGAGTTCATTTTTTTCCAAAATGATATATGGGAATTAAGTATTCCCAATACTAAATGTTTTTACATTTAAGATGAAAGGAAACACCGATTTCCAAAAGAGTCCATGAGGAGTTTTGAGTACTATCTTGTTTTGAGTACTATCTCTTTTAAGAGAAATCTTTTGAGTAATAATCTCAAAGTTGAGGATGAGGAAATGTTTTTAAAAAAAATATATGAGCTAAGTTATATTTTGGGAGTAGTACTGAGCACCGATTGGGGGAGAGTTGAGACAACTAACAACCCCCATAAACCATGTAGCCAACGTGGGTAGAAAGGTTAATACTTTTTAGATGATTACTTATTGAATTTTAATCATAGCTTAGTGGATCCACTTAGTTGAGGAGTTCTATACCCCAGAAAGGTATAGGACAGTTCTGGAAGTGTGGGCGAGACGATGTATCATCACATAGCTCATAGTGATGGTTGTCGGTTGGAGAATCTCCCAAACTAAGTTATTTTGTATTTTTGCATACAAACATAGTTATTGTTTTTTTAAATACACTGAGTTTTTATCTACTGTTTTAAATGATTTATATAGACTGCACTTTTATCGTCGTTTTATATTGCATTGAGTTGAGTATCCATGAGTTGAGGTTGAGTTGAGTAGAGTCGAGGTGAGTATGTTTCTTTTTTATCAGTTCAAGATTGCAGGTTATGTTCAGTCTTCCCCTTACATGCTCATACATTCCATGTACTGACGCCATTTAGCCTGCAACTTTCATGATGCAGATATAGGTAACCAGGATCATCAACTAGCGTTTCGTTGATCCAGTCGAGTTCCAGAGTTGTTTTGTGAGCCTCCTTCCTTCCGGAGGATTCCTTATTTACCTTCATCTAATTCAGTTTTGTTAGGATGATCGGGGGTCTTATCCCGACATTCCTCATAGTATTATAGGCTTCATAGTTAGATAAACAGTAGTTCTTTAGTCTTTTTGATTTCCAGTATTTAATGTTCAAAGACTTGAGTTGCCGCTTTGGCCAGTGAATGTTTTATTTCTAAAATATTCTAAGTTTACTTTTAGACAGTTGAGTAAAGTTACTTTTAAAGTTCATATATTTCTGAGTAAGTCTTCCGTTGAGAGTTAAGCCAGGCCAAGGCTTCGCTTGGGGCCAGCAATGGTTCTCGTGTGCCCGCCGTGCCTAGGGTGTAGGCTCGGGGCGTGACAAACATAGTATAAGAGCACAGATTTAGAGAGTCCTAGGGTGTCGATGAAGTCGTGTGTGTAGAGTCCTAGTTATCGGTGTGAAGCGTGCCACATCTATAATTAGGAGGCTACGTCATTTAGGAACTATCTCACTTCTTTCATACTCGTTTCATGCGATAGAGTTCATCTCTATAAAGTTTCTTTCTAATTCATTCTTGCGCGTATCTTTCAGATCATGTCTCCATGAAGAGCTGTTCGAGGTCGCCCTGCTAGGAGAAATGCTGATCCTCAAGATTAAGGGGTCCCCAATGCACCAGAAGTGCAACCCCAAGGAGAGGTCACAAATGTTGACTTCCGGGATGTTATCCGGATGTTGAGTCGAGTGGTGGCCAACCAAGCTAGTCAGCAAAGAGGGGATCGACATTGTCACACCCCGAGCCGATACACTGGACGCGACTGGCACTTGAGAACCATTGCTGGCCCCAAGCGAACCCTTGGCCTGGCTAAACTCTCATCGGAAGACGTACTTAGCATAGACTAATATTAAAAGATGAACTTAAATAATAAACTCAGAATGTTTTAAAGGAACATTCAACTGGCCAAAGAGGCAACTCAAGTCTTTAGCCATTTATAACTGAAAATGCAAAAGACTCATGAACTACTGTTTATCTATCTGTGAAGCCTGTAATACTATGAAGGATGTCAGGACAAGACACTCGATCATCCTAACAAAACGGGAATGATAAAACATAATAAAGGGATCCTTTGGAAGCAAGGAGGCTCACCAAATAACTCTGGAACTCGATTGGATCAACGAAGCGCTAGATGTTGATCCTAGTTACCTGTATCTGCATCATAAAAGATGCAAGTCAAATGGCGTCAGTACAAGGAATGTATGAGCATGTGAGGGGAAATCTAAAACATGACGTAAGCTTGAACTGGAAATAAAGGAACATTTACCTCGTCTTAACTCAAGTCAGGGATACTCAACTCACTCACCTCAATTCAATATAAAGTAGTAGTAAAGATGCATTATAGAGAAAAGCTTTTTAAAACAATAGAAAATAACTAATTGTATTAGAAAATACAATATAATTCAGTTTGTATGCAAAAATACAAATAACTCTGTCGGAGATTCTCTAACCGACAACCAACACTATGAGCTATGTGATGATATAACGCCTAGTCCACGCTTCCAGAACTGTGCTATACTTTGCCGGGGTATAGGACTTACTAACTAAGTGTATCCACTAGTTTATGCTTAAAAGCAATAAGGAATCATCTAAAAAGTATGACCATTTCTACGCACGTTGGCTACATGGTTTATGGGGGCTGTGAGTTGTTAGAACTCTCCCCCATATCGGTGCTCAATACTATTCCCAAAATATACTTAGCTCATATGTTTAAAAACAAAACTCTTTCTCTAGTTTGAGATTATTGCTCAAAATAGTTCTCTTAAAAGAGATAGTACTCAAAACTGCTCATGAACTCTTTTGGAAATCGGTGTTTCCTCTCATCTTAAATGTAAAAACATTTCTCTTAGACATACTTAGTTCCCATATATCATTTTTAAGAAAATGAACTCAACTTTACTGTTCCAAAAAATCAAACGCTAATGTCTTAAAACAAGTTTAAAAGATTGTAAAAAGACTTCTTAAAATGACTCGAAGAACTCTCAAGACTTGACTCTTACCTCTACCTTGAATTTGAATTTCTGGATTCAAGGTTATGATTCATGTTATGAATGATTTATAGATTTTTAGAAGTATATAGAGTAGTTATAATCAATAGGGAGTAAAGGTATACTTTAAAAGGACAAAGACAGAGAAAACGACGGAAAAATGGTGAGGGCAGGCGACCCTGGCGCACTCCTGGCATGGGGCGCCAGCCCCTAAACATCAGAGAGACCTTTTTGGCGCACTACTGGCTCGCCACGCCAGACCTGCATGCGCATCTGGGGCGCGCCGCGACACCTCTCCCCCAGATCATCCCGACGAATTTTCTTTCTCGTTTTCTGGCCCTAATTCATCTAGAATCGATTTGTTTTCTCAAATTCTCATTAGATTCAATTACCCAGTACAAGTACATGAGAATCTACTAAAAAAAAACTCTCAAACTAGACACATTTATCTCAAGGACTCATAAAACCCATCCTAATTCAAGAACGAAAGCAATACTTCAAGAACACAGATCAAGAACTTAAATCCTTCAATCTTTATGGATGAATTCGAGTATGTAAATCATGATTGGCGTGTGGGTGAACGAACCCAACACTATGAGAATTCACATACCTCTTAGGGATCAACCCTTGGCAAAAATCCACAACAAAACTTCAAGAACTTGACGAACGCCTTGGATCATCTCCTCTTTTCTCCTCTTGAACTCTTTTCTAAAACCCTAGCATATATTAGCATTGTGAAAACTGAACCAAATCAGTTTAGATCCCTAAATATTACCATAATTCATTTTAAGCTGATGGGGTAAGGAAAAGATCAAAATACCCCTCATATTTTCGGGTAACCTTCCTTAATTGAACAGCCTGACTTCAAACAGTCATATCTCCCTCATACGAGCTCGAAAATTAGAAAACTTGGTGGCGTTGGAAAGAGAATTTCAAGACCTTTCATTTTATATCTTATGTTCCACCTAAATCATCCTGTACTGAAATATATGCTTGTTTGAAGTTGACCTAAAACTCACATCTTAAGCATAACTTGAAAAATTTGCGAGTTTGCTATTTCTAATTTAGTTCTTTCTATGTTTAGCTCTTTCAAATACCGAGATGTTGCAATATCTCCGCCCTTGGGAATATTCATCCTTGAATAAGATTACTCTAGGTAGACTAAGGGTGGTAGCATCTAATATCCAGCTCAAACACTCAATATGAAAAGTAACACAATATTTCAACTAAAATAAATGCCAGGAAAATGATTAGTAACTTAATTTGGAATTTCTCTAGACTCAAGGAGATGTGGGTATCTCTTCTTCATATCATCCTCAGCCTCCCAAGTATCTTCCTCAACCAACTGATTCCTCCATAAGACCTTGAATGATGCTACTTCCTTGGTTCTCAACTTGCGAGCCTGACGATCTAGAATCTAAACGGGAATCTCCTCGTAAGATAAATTATCCTTAATACCAATGTCTTCAGTCGATATAATAAGTAAAGGATCGTCCATACACTTCTTCAACATTGAAATGTGGAATACCGGATGGACTACTACTAACTCTGATAGTAGCTCCAACTCATAAGCTACATTGCCAATCCTCTTGGATGTACTGTAAGGACCAATATACTGGGGACTAAGCTTCCCCTTCTTACCAAACCTCATAACACCCTTCATGGGTGAAACCTTTAAATAAACCCAATCATATACTTAAAACTCTAAGTCTCTTCTCCTAACATCTGTATAGCATTTTTGACGACTCTGCGCTATTTTCAAACTTTCTTGAATAGTCTTCACTTTCTCCATAGCTTGATAAACCAAGTCAGGTCCTATCAACCCAGCCTCACCAACCTCAGACCATCCAATAGGGGATCTACATATTCTCCCATAAAGAGCCTCATAGGGAGCCATTTGGATGCTAGAGTGGTAACTGTTGTTGTAAGCAAACTCTATTAAAGGTAAGTGATCATCCCAACTACCCTTGAAATCGATCACACAAGCCCTAAACATATCCTCTAAAGTATGAATCGTATGCTCTGCTTGACCATCAGTCTGAGGAGGAAAAACATTACTCAAATATACCTTGGAACCCAAACCTTTCTAGAAAGACTTCCAAAATTATGCGGTTAATTGCGCACCTCTATCTGAAATAATGGACACCAGAACTCCACGAAGTCTGGGTGTCTCTTGAATGTATAACTTGGCATAATCCTCTGCTGTAAAAGTAGTCTTTACCGGTAAGAAATGGGCTGATTTAGTCATTCGATCTACAATCACCCAAATCGAATCATGCTGCCTGCGAGACCGTGGTAAACTAGTAATAAAATTCATATTGATCACCTCCCACTTCCATTCTGGAAGATCTATATTCTGAGCCATACCATCGGGCCTCTAGTGCTCTACCTTTACTTATTGGCAATTCGGGCATTTAGCAACGAACTCTGCAATACCCCTCTTCATACTACTCCACCAATAGACATCTTTGTGGAACAGGATGGATAGAATATCTGGAGCTATGAGCTTCCTCCATGATCCTCTCATGGAGTTCATCCACCTTGGGTACACCCAATCTACCTTGAAACTTCAATACACCATCTCCCCCTTGTTCAAAAGCCATCACTTTTTGCTTATGAACATTTGCCTTCAATTCAAGCAAAATAGGATCTTGGTCTTCTTTCTCTTTTACTTTGGACATTAATGGTGATTCAGCCCCATTCATCACCACTACTCCTCCATCATTGGAATCCATTATCCAGACTTCTAATCGCGCAAGTCTGTGCACATCTTTTCCTAACTCTTTCTTTCCTTCCTCAACATGGGCGGTACTACCCATAGACAATATGCTCAAAACATCAGAAATAATATTAGCCTTACATGGGTGATAGAGAATACTCATGTCATAATCCATGAGTAACTCCAACCACCTCCTATGTCTGAGAGTAAGCTTTTTCTGATTGTACACATACTGAAGACTCTTGTGATCGGTGAACACATCCACATGAACACCATAAAGATAATGACGCCATATTTTCAAAGCAAATACTATAGTAGCCAACTCTAAATCATGGGTTGGGTAATTTCTCTCATGTATCTTAAGCTGTCTGGAGGCATAAGCTCTAACCTTGCCATTCTGCATCAATACACAACCCAGTAAACCTCTGGATGCATCATAATACACAACAAAACCTTGCGTACCTTCTGGTAAGGTCAACACTGGGGCAGTAGTCAACGTAGTTTTCAATTCCTGAAAGCTTTTCTCACAAGCTTCAGACCATTGAAACTTAAATGTTTTCTGAGTCAACTTAGTCAACGGGGATGAACTAGATGAGAACCCCTCAACAAACCTCCTATAATAACCAGCTAATCCCAAGAAACTCGTAATATCAGTTGGAGATGTGGGTCTAGGCCAGTTCTGCACTGCCTCAACCTTTTGAGTATCAACTCGAATTCTTTCACCAGAAACAATGTGGCCTAAGAATGCCACAGACTCAAGACAAAATTCACACTTGAAAAATTTAGCATACAACTCCCTATCCTTGAGAGTTTAAAGAACTATTGTGAGATGATTAGCATGATCTTCCTTATTCCTCGAATAGATTAGAATGTCATCAATGAATACGATAACAAACATATCTAGATAAGGCTTGAATACTCTATTCATAAGATCTATGAATGTTGTAGGAGCATTAGTTAAACCAAATGACATAACCAAAAACACATAATGACCATAGAGGGTCCTGAATGCTGTCTTAGGGATGTCACTTTCTCTTACTCTCAACTGATGATAGCCTGATCTGAGGTCTATCATAGAAAAACAAGTGGCACCCTGAAGTTGATCAAAAAGATCATCAATTCTCAGAAGAGGATACTTATTCTTGATAATAACCTTTTTCAAGTGACGGTAATCTATACACTTTCTAAGAGAACCATCTTTCTTCCTTACAAATAAGACCGGAGCGCCCCAAGGTGAGACACTTGGTCGAATGAAGCCTTTTTCAAGGTGGTCCTTCAACTGCTCTTTTAACTCATTTTACTCAGCTGGAGCCATTCTATATGGAGGAATAGCGATAGAACGAGTATCAGGAGGAATATCTATACCGAAGTCTGTTTCTCGCTCAGGAGAGACTCCGATAAAATCATCTAGAAAGACCTCTGGAGACTCACTCACAATTGGAACTGATTGAATAGGTGGTGTCTCAACACTAATGTCATTAACTCAGACAAAGTGATAGATGCACCCCTTGGAAACTAACTTTCTCTCCTTAACGTACGAAATAAAACAACCGTTAGGCACTTCTTAACTACTCCTCCACTCTATAACTGACTCATTAGGAAACTGGAACTTAACTACTCGAGTTCTACAATCAACTAAGGCATAACAGGCATAAAGTCAGTCCATACATAGAATAACATCAAAATCTACCATGTCTAACTTGATTAAGTCAACCATGGTTTCCTTGTGATTCATAGAAATTGTACAATCATGATAAACTCTCTTAGCTAGAATAGACTCACCGATAGGTGTAGAAACACTGAAGGGCTCAATAAGTTGCTCAGGGATAATATCAAAATTCATAGCAATATAAGGAGTCAAAAAAGATAGACTCACTCCTTGATCTAGCAAAGCATATATATCAGAAGAAAAGACTTTGATCATACCAGTGAAAACATCTGGCGAATTCTCTTGCTCTTGGCAACTGGTGATAGCATACAGACGGTTTTCTCCTCCGCCTGTCCCTGAAGCAGCTCTTCTAGGTGCAGCTCTATCTGGCGGAGCCACTGAAGAAGATTGGTCTTTATTGCCCCCATTTCCACTGCCCAGCGTGTTCTTAGGACACTCTTTCATGAAGTGACCATTTTTACCGCACTTGAAGCAACCAATGGAGCCATGACGACACACTCCTGAGTGGGTCCTACCATACTTAGCACATGCAGGAGTCCTATTACCTCCTTGTGCCACACTACCTTGCGACTGTGCAAGTCAGGCTCCGAAGTTTTGAGAATTCTGATTCTTAAGCTCACCTCTATTCCTTGGTGCAGGTGCACTAGCAGACGATGGAGCAGGTCCATTTTTCTTTTGTTGGAAAGATGACAGGTTCGCATTACTCTTCTGCTATCAGGACTCATTTCCTACAATCTTAGCTTTCTTGTTTCGGAACTTTTCTCTATCTCTCAGCTTATCTTCCTCAACTTATTGCACATGGATAATTATCCTTACTATGTCCATATCTCCTATCAGCATAGCTGCCTTGTCCTCCTTACTTGACAGACGAGACAACCCAGCAATAAATAGACTCATCCTGCTCCTCATGTCAGCAACCATCTCCGGAGCATAGCGAGAAAGTTGGGTGAACTTGAGGCTGTACTCATGCACACTCATAGATTCCTGCTTAAGATTGAGGAATTCCATAAGCTTTGCCTCTCTTAGCTCACGAGAAAAGAAACGCCCCATGAAGGCACCTTCAAACACAGCCCAGCTCACAATTGGTGCGCCCTTAGCTCTACCCTTCATCCATCGGTCGTACCATACTCTAGCGACAACCTTCAGATGGTATGCAGCTAGTTCCACTCGCTCAGCGTCAGCAATATGCATAACCTCAAAAACCTTCTGCAGCTCTTCCACAAAGTTTTCTGGATTCTCATTGACACTTGAACCGGTGAATTCTGGAGGATTCATCCTTAAGAACTCACATATTCTGGATGTATCAGCCACATCCTGTCAATTCCCTTTTTTTTGCCTAGCTTGGTTGGTCACAACTTGGCTCAAAATCTGAATAGCATCCCGAAACTCAGCATTAGTGACCTCTCCTTGGGGTTGCACTTCTGGTGCATTCGGGACCCCTTAATCCTGAGGATCAACATTCCTCCTAGCAGGACGACCTCAAATAGCTCTTCGTGGAGGCATGATCTGACAGATACGTGAAAGCACGAATTAGAAAGAAAATTTATAGAGTTGAACTCTATCGCATGAAAAGAGTATGAAAGAAGTGAGATAATTCCTAAATGTTGCAGCCTCCTAATTAGAGATGTGGCGCGCTTCACACTGATAACTAAGACTCTACAGACACGGCTTCATAGACACCCTAGGATCTTGAACTCTGTGCTCTGATACCAAGTTTGTCACTCCCCGGGCCTACACCCTGGATGCGACTTGCACTCAAGAACCATTGCTGGCCCCAAGCAAACCCTTGGCCTGGTTAAACTCTCAGTGGAAGACTTACTTAGCATAGAATAATCTCAAAAGATGAACTCAAATTATAAACTCAGAATGTTTTTAAAGGAACATTCAACTAGCCAAAGAGGCAACTGAAGTCTTTAGAAATTTATAACTGAAAATGGAAAAGACTCATGAACTACTGTCTATCTATCTATGAAGCTTCTAATACTATGAGGGATGTCGGGACAAGACCCCAGATCATCCTAACAAAAGTGGATGATCCCTTTATTATGTTTTATCATTGCATTTTTGTTAGGATGATCGGGGGTCTTGTCCTGACATCCCTCATAGTATTAGAGGCTTCATAGATAGATAGACAGTAGTTCAAGAGTCTATTGCATTTTCAGTTATAAATGTCTAAAGACTTGAGTTGCCTCTTTGGCCAATTAAATGTTCCTTTAAAAACATTCTAAGTTTATTATTTGAGTACATCTTCTGAGATTATTCTATGCTAAGTAAGTCTTCCGCTTAGAGTTTAGCTAGGCCATGGGTTCGCTTGGGGCCAGCAATGGTTCTCGAGTGCACGTCGCATCCAGGGTGTAGGCTCGGGGAGTGACAAACTTGGTATCAGAGCACAGAGTTTAAGAGTCCTAAGGTGTGTATGAAGCTGTGTCTGCAAATTCTTAGTTATCGGTGTGAAGCGTGCCACATCTTTAATTAGGAGGCTGCGACATTTAGGAACTATCTCACTTCTTTCATAGTCTTTTCGTGCGATAGAGTTTAACTCTATAAAATTTCTTTCTAATTCGTGCTTGTGCGTATCTTTAAGTATCACGACCCAGGGGTACCCCCTAGATGTAACAAGGTGTACAAGACCCCGAGAGGCCTCATACAAGCCACTTAGCATATCATAACATAAAGTAATAGAAAATGGTGCGAAAATTTTAAACATTGCAACACAATCAAAGTCTTTTATAAAACGAGCGGAAGTCTAATACCATATTCTCAAACCATCTAAAACAACATGAATAAAGTCTTTGGACGCAGCCCATACAATAATCCAAGACATAAAAGAAAGACATAAGAGAAACGGGTGATCACATCCTCGAACACAATGAGGACTCACGAAATCTTCACTTCCTTGATCACCAATGAAGCTATCCACGAGTGTGAGAATCCAAGTCACCGGACCCTACAATTTATAAGAATATAGGCAAGAGTATGCGTTAGTACAATTAAGTACTAAATATGATAGCTAGCATAAACAACATAAACATCATGTTTAGTCAATATAAACCATAAGCATAATCATGCACATACATCAATATCATAATAACAAAGGAATACTTCTCAAGCAACCTTACTCATCCTTGGTCGAGACTTGGGTCATCACCTCTTAGTCAACTTACCTAATGGAAGGTACTTGATTAACGTTTCAAGCACACCTCATCCAATTCTAGGTGTAACCGGTCGTTAAGTAGTATAAAACCCAACAAATGAATTGGGGTCGAATCCCACAGATGCGGTACGTGTTCAAAGTTCAATTAAGAAGTACGAAGATGATCTAACTAGATATAGGAATAAAAATTATCAAAAAAAAAAAATGAAACAAATCAAAGGGGTTACATTAAATGTCAGATGGGGTTTTTTGGTTTACAATTATCAACTACAATGCAGTCACAAATAATTTGAGATAACAGTAAGGAGAGGAATTCTCGGGATGGATCGATTATAGGTAAATTTCGATATATGGGTAATTGAAACTACTAGTAAATAGCTAAATATCAATGGGTACGCTAGACTATAATTGAAATAGTTTTCTCTCGAACAACTATTCCGCTTCAAGTGATTCCTGTCGAACATCAACAAGCATAGCAATTAAGAAGAGCCCATAACCTTAATACATCTTCTCTGTTGAGCAAGATGGGTAGGATTGGGTTTAGGTTTCACTCTCTCGAGCTGAACCCAAATCAACCCAATACCTACAAACCATTAATCAAAAACTTTGGTTCTAAAACCTCTCTCTCGAGCAAGCTAAGAACACAAAATTAGAACTGCATTTGCAACTACAATTCATAAATTAAACCTCAGCTAATGATTAAACCCACTTCAATATAGCATTTAAACTAGTAATTAACGACACCCATTAACTAATTGAACCCATAATCACATGATCACACCCCAAGAATTGGGGTTTTAGCCAAACATCATAAAAGAGTAAAAACGGTTACCAAATCGATCAGCCATCAACTGGGTAATAGTAAATAAGCCTTTACAATGCTTCAATTTGAAGAAAATTCGAAACCCACTTGCAAAATCTCCAAATTGAATCTCAAAAAGATTTTAAGTCTACTAAGAAACTTTCCCTAAAACTTGAGAGAAAACTTTTCTAGACTTAAAAGAAATTTAAATCTAAAAAGAACTCCTCAATTTACAGTTCGAAATTCTATTTATAGTAACCAAAAATTAGCCACGAAAGGCCATTGGGCGATATAAGTCTAGTTCACCGAGTTGTTCAGCGAACCGCCCTTTGCTCTCTTCTGTCGCCTTTTTGCATTAGCTCTCAGCATCCTCAAGTCCTGTAACTTTGAGCGATCACTCTTGGCATCGCGGAACTGCTCGGTGATGCGCCGATTGCCCCTTTTCTCTCACCGACTTGGTTTCTTCCCTCAGGGCTGGCACACTAAAATTTTAGGCGGTCAAAATGTCCACTCAGCATTTCGCCAAGTGCTCTTGGCGATCATCAGGCTCGCCATTCTTCACTTCTTCAGTTTGATTTGTTCCTTTTTGCCTGTTCTGTCCTTGCTTTTCTCCTTAATTCATATACCTAAAAATCAAGACTTTAGCATCAGTTTATGGCACAAATTAAGCATTTGAGGACACTAAATCTATAAAACAAAGCCCCAAATGAGTCCAAATCTCGGACTCATCAACATTTTGATTAACGTTTCAAGCACATGTCATCCAATTCTAGGTGTAAACGATTGTTAAGCAGTATAAAACCCAACAAATGAGTTGGGGTCGAATCCCACAGGGAGCGGTACATGTTCAAAGTTAAATTAAGAAGTACGAATGTGATCTAACTAGATATAGAAATAGAAATTATCAAAAAAAACATAAAACAAATCACAGAGGTGACAGTAAATGTCAGATGGGGGTTTTTGGTTTGCAATTATCAACTACAATGCAGTCAAACACAATTTGATATAATAGTAAGGAGAGGAATTTTCGGGATCTGATCGATTATAGGTAAATTTTGATATATGGGTAATTGAAACTACTACTAAATAGCTAAATATCAGTGGGTAGGCTAGAATATAATGTAAATAGTTTTCTCTCGAACAACTATTCCCGTTCAAGTGATTTCTCTCGAACATAGACAAGAATAGCAATTAAGAACAACCCATAACTTTAATACATCTTCTATCTCGAGCAAGATGGGTAGGATTGGGTTTAGGATTTACTCTCTCGAGCTGAACCCAAATCAACGCAATACCTACAACCTATTAATCAAAAGCTTTGGTTCTAAATCCTCTCTCTCGAGCAAGCTAAGTAGACAAAATTAAAACTGCATTTGCAACTACAATTCATAAATTAAACCTTAGCTAATGGTTAAACCCACTTCAATATAGCATTTAAACTAGTAATTAACAACACCCATAAACTAATTCAACCTATAATCACATGATCACACCACAAGAATTGGAGTTTTAGCCAAACATCATAAAAGAGTAAAAATGGTAACCAAATCGATCAGCCATCAACTGGGTAATAGTAATTAAGCCTTTACAATGCTTCAATTTGAAGAAACTTCGAAACCCACTTGCAAAATCTTCAAATTGAATGTCAAAAAATTTTCAAGTCTACCAAGAAACTCTCCTTAAAACTCCAGAGAAAACCGTTCTAGACTTAAAAGAAATTAAAAGCTAAAAAGAACTCCTCAATTTACAGTTCAAAATTCTATTTATAGTTGTCGAAAATTAGCCACGAAAGGCCGTTGGGTGATATAAGTTGGGTTAGCTCTCAGCATCCTCAAGTCCTATAACTTTGGGCGATCAATCTTGGCATCGCGGAACTACTCGGCGATTCACCGACTGCCCCTTTTCTGTCGTCGACTTTGTTTCTTCCCTCCGGGCTGGAACACTGGAACTTTAGGCAGTCAAAATGTCCACTCGGCGTTTCGTCGAGTGCTCTTGGCGATCATCAGGCTCCCCTTTTTCACTTCTTCAGTTTGTTTTGTTCCTTTTTGCCTGTTAGTGTCCCTGCTAAAATCAAGGCTTTAGCATTAGTTTATGCCACAAATTAAGCATTTGAGGATACTAAATCTATATAAACAAACCCCAAATGAGTCCAAATCTCGGACTCATCAACACCCCCAACATAAACCTTTGCTTGTCCTCAAGTAAAACTCAAGATCAACAGTTCAAAAATGATGTCTCAAATAGTGTTGCATAAGACTCAACATAAATGCACACAACAAGGTTCAACTTACTCATGCAATGATCAATTGTGCACTCAAAGATTCAAATTGTGACTCACCATTATCAAAGATACTCAAGTTCACAATACTTGCTTCAAATGTAAGTTCAAGCTCAACAAAGGTACGCAAATTCCCTCACAACAAAGATGATTCCATAGTCACACACAATTTCTCAACAATTTAAAGTTCCGGAATCACATACAACTCTCACACTCACAAAGATGAACACATGCATGACTTCACCCATAGGTTTGCCCTTATTTTTCAATAGATATTTGTTTCAACTCACTCAATATCCCAAAGGTCTTTTCACGGCTTGTAACGGGGCTGAGTGTCAAGGTATGGTCATTTAGGCTTATTGGTTGCTACCTTCATGAAGTATGGTTTGAACATCACTTTCCTGTTTTTTTCTTTAACATTTCAAATATGCTCACAATCCACCTCATTATTCAACTTCATATGAACTATGGGATACACCATTTCTTTTGCCATTTCCACCACATTATTTCACAACTTTTTCATTCTTTTTCTTTGCTTCTTTTCTCTTTTCTTTTTTTTTTAAATAGAGGGGTTCCATCTTCTTTTTTTTCAAAACCATTACTCAAGGGGGAATTTCTCACACTTCTTGATTTTCCTTATCTTTTCACCACACCCCCAACTTAGGCTTTTGGCCTAAGTTGACTATTCAACAAACCACATTTCATGAAAGTTATGAGTAAATGGATAAAGAGGGATCACAATTGTTCAAGTTTCTTCCAAGGAAAGGATAAGGTTCAAGAGGGTTCAAGCAAGGTTCACACATCTCACAAGGTTGGCCACAAAAGAGGAATATTGTCAAATTGTTTCCTAAGGTCATTTCAAGTGCTTGCAGCAGTTAGTCAACCGGACCAACGGGGCAAATTCTAGGTGTCATCACACAATGTTCAAAGTAATCTCATCACACAAGGCATTGGCACCAATATCAAATAAGACTCTACACTTTTTAGCTAGTGTGCAATGTTCATCACAAGAGACTCATTCGATAACCAGCTAGTCACAACGAGATGCTAAAAGTTCACACATTGTCTATGCAACTTCATTGGCCTCATCATAGCCGCACATTCAATTCGTTTAATTAAGAGCACTATTCAAGTTATCGGTATTGATCATAATCGACACTCAAATTCGCATAAGAACAACCACAATCACACAAAAGAGATGGCAAATCAACATTTTAAAATTTGGTTATAAACCATTTCCATTCAAAATAAGGACCACATGCTAAAATATCCGCACGAATTCAAGATTAAAACACATATATAGATCAACGAAACCCAATATTCACAAACAAAACAAAATCACAAGAGGTAGGTATGGAAATACCTCACCCCGCCCAAAAAGAAAAAGAAGTTGTCCTCAAATGCAACAAAAAAAAGATAACTAATAAAAATAACTGAGAGGGAGGTAAAGATGATACTGTCTACTCAGTCACTCTGTCTGTCAGGGCATCAATGCCCGGGGTAACACTCTGAGGATGGGCATCAGTGCCTGATGTAGCATCAGATGTGGCTCCACTAGGCCTAGTCATAGTAATGTCTCTCAAGGAGGCCTGTCGGGCTGTCTCAATGGAAGCTTGGAGAGGTGTCCGCGCAGTAGTGATAACTCTCTCAATCATCCAGATCACCTCGGCCTCGAGCTGGGAAGCCCGCACATCAGCAGAATGGGATAAGTGCCCCATCTTGAGAAGCATGGCCTGAGTGATCGGAGGCCTGGCGGCAGTGGAACCAGCAGTAGCTATAGGTGGCTGGGAGGCAGCAGAAGAACTTGGGGCCTAGGAAGGAGTGGAAGTAGATGTACCTGAAGGCCCGGTGGCTGGAGTAGGCAAGCCTACCTTTGCCGGTAAAGAATCAATATCAACCTACGGGGATGTATCCACCGGGGATGATCTCCTCCTATCCGCCTCGTCCCATATTTACTCGGCCTCTATGCATCGGATGTCGGTGGAGGATGTGCGTGTAACCTCAAAATCCCTCTTCTCGTCACGAGGAACTCCAGCCCGACGATATAACTCTGTAATGAGTACTGGAAATGAAAGGTATGTCTGGCGCTGTTTGGCCCTCATGGCCATCTCCTGCTCTATAATAAACCCCAATTTTAGACTATTCCTGGCTATGAGAGATCCAAGACAGGCCACCTTTGGGTGGCAGAGAATGGACTCATTCTGTGACGGCATGATAGAGATGCTGATGAACCCAAACTAGTAGCAAGCTGCTATGTTCAGATCCTTCTTCTCGATAGGTGCCCCGGCCTCAATCCACCTCGGGGTGGTGTCAGAAATGAGGGGAGCTAGCCAGCCCTTCAGGTCATTCAGAGTTTGTGAAATAATCATCCTCTGGTAATTGTGCTAAAAACCTACAGCCCAATCAAACACAGTATTGATATAATCGCTGCTCCATCTCACAATCCTCCCTTGGACCATCACAGACTCTACCAGGCTGAAGGCACTGGCCTTTTTCTTTCCCTTTTGTACCAGGTCACTATAAGCCATATAAAACTCTCGGACCCATGTAGGAGTGTATGGGCCACCGATCCTGGTGAAGATCTCGAACTTGTGGAATCAAAGAGTTTCCCACACATTTGGGTATCTGTCCACTACCATCCGTGGAAAACCTCTTTTCCTCTAGAATGGTCCTAAATAACTCGGCTTTTAACCGGTTGAGTAACCGGGGATGAGGACACTGAACTAGTGGTGCTAGAACCACCGTGTGTGAAGGAGTTGGCACTGAATCTGCAGCAGAAGGGGTCGACTCTGGAATCCTAGACGGCTGTTGATGAGCTTTTGGATGAATCTCAGCTCGATGGGTCTGTAGAAACTGATTATCCTCAAGCTTAGAGAATGAAGCCTGAGAATCAAAGGACTCTCGATCACTGCCGGAGTTGTGCTCCGGTCTCTCAACTACGGGCACCTTACCCTTGCTTTTGCCTCCCTTCGGAGGTGCTTTCTTGCTCGTTGTGGTGGAAGTAGATGCTCCCTCATTTATAACAATGCCCTGTGCCCTTTTGCGCGGTGACATGCCACTATGGTCCAAATTGGTCCTAGCCATTTCAGCAAAACAAAATTGAAAAATGTTAGAAATTGTTAAAGAAAATGGCAGAAATCAAGTTACAGAAAGACTCACCGAACCAGTCGGTGAGTCACTTAGGCGAGCTAAATCAGGCTCGCCGAAAGGATCAGCTAAATTTTTTTCAAGAAACAAGGCATGTCGGTGATGTTCAAGGCCCTTCGGTGAATCGCCGACACCAATCGGCGAGCTTAGAGTATCCCCCCAAATTTTACAGTGCATTTTAAGGGTTAGGGGTGTAGAAAGGGTGATCTAAGGTACCTTTCAGCGAGTCACCGAGTGAACTCGGTGAGCTCAGGCTTCCCGCTGAAAGTTACAGACTCAATTAAGCCAAATCAAGAAATAAAGGGAGATCAAAGGGAGACTTTGGCGAACCACCGAACCATTCGGCGAGCTCGACGCAGCTCATCAAACGGCCCAACTTGCCAATTTTCAGCAACTATAAATATAATTTTGAACTGTAAATTGAGGAGTTCTTTTTAGCTTTTAATTTCTTTCAAGTCTAGAACAATTTTCTCTGGAGTTTTAGGGAGAGTTTCTTAGTAGACTTGAAAACTTTTTGAGATTCAATTTGGGGATTTTCCAATTGAGTTTTGAATTTTCTTCAAATTGATGCATTGTAAAGGCTTTATTACTATTACCCAGTTGATGGTTGATCGATTTGGTAACCGTTTTTACTCTTTTATGATGTTTGGCTAAAACCTCAATTCTTGGGGTGTGATCATGTGATAATGGGTTAAATTAGTTTATGGGTGTTTTTAATTACTAGTTTAAATGCTATATTGAAGTGGGTTTAATCATTAGCTGAGGTTTAATTTATGAATTGTAGTTGCAAATGCAGATCTAATTTTGTGTTCTTAGCTTGCTCGAGAGAGAGGTTTTAGATCCAAAGCTTTTGATTAATGGTTTGTAGGTATTGGGTTGATTTCGGTTCAGCTCGAGAGAGTGAATCCTAAACCCAATCCTACCCATCTTGCTCGAGAGAGATGATGTATTAAGGTTATGGGCTGTTCTTAATTGCTATGCTGGTTGATGTTCGAGAGAAATCACTTGAAGCAAAATGGTTGTTCGAGAGAAAACTATTTCAATTATAGTCTAGCCTACCCACTGATATTTAGCTATTTACTAGTAGTTTCAATTACCCATATATCGAAATTTGCCTATAATTGATCACATTCCGAGAATTCCTCTCCTTACTGTTATCTCAAATTGTTTGTGACTGCATTGTAGTTGATAATTGTAAACGAAAAACCCCTATCTGACATTTAATGTCACCCCTTTGATTTGTTTCATGTTTTTTTATTTGATAATTTCTATTCCTATATGTAGTTAGATCACATTCGTACTTGTTAATTGAACTTTGAACACGTACTGCTCCCTGTGGGATTGGACCCCAACTCATTTGTTGGGTTTTATACTACTTAACTATCGTTCACACCTAGAATTTGATGAGGTGTGCTTGAAACGTTAATCAAAATAGCGTCGCTGCCGGGGAGTGGTGTTGTTTAAAAATTCTTTTATTGAAGCTGAATTGTGATCTTCACAGTTATAGTTGAATCTACTTAGTTTAGTTTTTGGTTTTCTGTTGCTTGTGTTAAACAGAGGAGGAGATGAGCGTTAACGGAATTAATGGTAGCCAAGTGGGCCACCAAGATGACATTGGGAATCTCAATGATGTCAATGACCCAAACATCAACGACCCAAGCAAATTGAGTGGTGTTGGTGCCATTCGTTTACCTCCGGCTGAAGGAAACATTGTTTTTCACATTACAAGAACAATGCTTCAGCTCCTACAATTGAAAGGATTGTTTGGGGGGATGGCTCATGAGGATCCCAAAGAGCATATCAGTAACTTCGTGGAAGTTTGTGGGTCGTTCTCATTTAAGAACATATCCCAAGAATCGGTCTGTCTTATGTTGTTTTTGTTCTCTTTGATGGGTAACGCTACTAAATGGATGGCTGAGTTACCGAGGGACTCCGTTACCTCATGGGATGAGCTGACCACAGCATTGCAAGTGAGATTCGTTCCCCCATTGAAGATGATGACTCTAAGGGATGGTATCCAAGGTTTCAAATGCTTGGAAGGTGAGCCAATCCAAGAGACATGGCTGAGATTTAAGAAGTTGGTGCTTCAGTGCCCAACTCATGAACTTCCAGATAATGTGCTGCTGCAATATTTCTATAGAAGCCTTGATTCGGTAAACAAAAGAGTGGCTAATCAACTTTCTCTGGGTGGTATATTTCAACAGCCCTATGCAATAGCATCCCAACTCCTTGATTGCATGACCAAGATCAACAGAGCATGGTACACTCGAGAAGACCAAGTCTCTCCTCTTACTTATAAAATGACAAAAGAGTAGATCGAAAAGGATCAAGAGAGAGACCAAAACATGGCAAAAATGATGACCCAGCTGGATATCTTGGCTAAAAATATCATGGGTGCTAGCGCAAGGAGTGTTAATGCCGTGCGTGTTTGTGGAGTGAACGCCGATGAAGCACAATTTGAAGCGTTGTACAATGGGTAAGTGAACTTCCTAGCCAATCAAGGAGGAGGTTATCGTACAAACTACCCAAGACCGGGTGGAAATTAAGGATGGAATAAAGATGAGGGCTGGAGAGACCATGACAGAGAATGGCGTGATCGTAACGCCATTTGGAAGGAAAGAGAGGGGGATAAGGATAGGTATGTTTCTCCCTATGAGCGTCAAAAGCCCCAAAGATTCTGAGAGTGGTTAGACAGAAGATATGCTCTCACGCATTCTAAAAAAAGTTGAAGGGTCCGACAAATTGTTGAAAGAGATGAAAGAGGATGTCTCGACTCTCAATCAGACGGTGACCTCTCACTCAATCTCTATTAAGCAGATGGAGACCCAAATGGGTCAAATTTCTTCACATCTGAATCCAAGACAACAAAGGGCGTTTCCTAGTGACACAATGGCAAACCCCAAAAATGAAGCTTGATTTAATATCCCCGTCGTTCCGCGACGTTAACTAAAGCACTTCCTGGGAGGCAACCCAAGTTTTTAAATGCTTTGGTTTTTGATTTTTGAATAATGGGTGTTGATAGTGCAGGTTGAAAGGTGAAAAGTGTTGGAAAAGAAGTAGTTTGGCGAGCCAAAAGTCTAGTCAGCGACCCGCCGAAGAGGTTGGTGAGCCAGACTTGAACCGGCGTTGTACCCACAAAACCTGAGGTGGAAGTCTATAAAACTTGGCGAGCCAACTACTTAATCGGTGACTCACCGAACAGATCGGCGAGGCCATTTTAGTCCGCCGTTTGGACCCCCAAATTGACTGAAGGTCCTGTAAAACTCGGTGAGGTAAATAACTACTCGGCGCATCGCTGAGTGGTTTGGCGTGGATGACTTACTCCACCGAAAGGGCCGCGAACTGAAAGGTTTTAAAAGGCTAAAAGATTAAAATTTCAAAATCTTTCATATTCTCTTATTTCGAACCCCGTACACTCTCACCCGAACTTTAGATATTCTAATTTTTTGGCATTTTCTTCTCTTTTTCTTGTGTAATCTCTTTCTCGAAATTGGAATACTTTACCGTCTAGCTTTTCAATATTCTCAATTCGGCATACAGGTTGGTTTACCAAACCCCGTACTTTAGTTTAGCCGTTAAACTCAAATGCAATCAATAATTGTATATGGTTGTGTGTGGGTAATTTTTTAATTTGTGTTCTATGTGTCGGATTTCCCGTAAATTGTTTGAACTTATGTCTAAATGCTTAAATAGATCGATTCCCATATTTGTGCATAAAATTGGTTCTAAATTGTTGGGTTGCGATTATTTTATATTGGGTCTAGTTGGGTGAATTATAAGTAGCCCCGAGGTGTGCCAAATGAAGTAACTTACCCTATGATGGAGCGTTTGACGTCATTCCTAAGGGCAAAAGTCGTCAAATAGTCAATTTTGGCCAAATCAGGGGAAGTCTGAGTACCCTGAGGGCATGGGTCGTATGGTTCTAGCTCTAATTGCATGATTTGTGTGTTTGCTTTTGATTTTGGGGGCTGCGTGCTTTATTTTTGGAAATGGGATTGAAAATTGGCACGTTGGGCCGTTTGGCGAGTTGCATCGAGCTCGTCGAATGGTTCGGCGGTTCTCCAAAGTCTCCCTTTGATCACCCTTCATTTCTTGATTTGTCTTAATTGAGTCTGTAACTTTCGGCGGGAAGCCTGAGCTTGCCGAGTTCATTCGGTGACTCGCCAAAAAGTTCCTTAGATCGTCCTTTCTGCGCCCCTAACCCTTAAAATGCACTGTAAAATTCGGCGGGCTACTTTAAGCTCGCCGATTGATGTCGGCGATTCGCCGAAGGGCCCTGAACATCGCCGACCTGCCTTGTTTCTGGAAAAAAATTTAGCTGATCCTTTCGGCGAGCCTGATCTGGCTCGCCTAAGCGACTGGTTCGGCGAGTCTTTCTGCAACTTGATTTCTTCCATTTTCTTGAACAATTTCTAACATTTTTCGATTTGTTTTACAGAAATGGCTAGGACCAATTTGGACGATAGTGGTATGCCGCCCCGAAAAAGGGCAAGGGGCATTGTTATAAATGAGGGAGCAGATGCTTCCACCATAACGAGCAAGAAAGCACCTCTGAAGGGAGGCAAAAGCAAGGGTAAGGCGCCCGTAGTTGAGAGACCGCAGCACAACTCCGGCAGTGATGGAGAGTCATTTGATTCTCAGGCTTCATTTTCTGAGCCTAAGGATAATCAGCTGCTACAGACCCGGCGAGCAGAGATTCGTGCAAAAGCTCGTTAACAGACGTCTAGGATTTCAGTGTTGAACCCTTCTGCTGCAGATTCAGTGCTAGCACCTTCACAGACAGTGGTTCCAGCACCACCAACTCAGGGTCCTCCTCCCCGGTTACTCAACCGGTTAAAAGCCGAGGGATTGAGGACCATTCTAGAGGAAAAGAGGTTGTCCACGGATGGTGTAGTGGACAGATACCCAAATGTGTGGGACACTCTCCGGTTCCATAAGTTCGAGATCTTCACCAGGCCCCATGGCCCATACATTCCTACATGGGTCCGGGAGTTTTATACGGCTTACAGTGACCTGGTACCAAAGGGAAACAAGAAGGCCAGTGCCTTCAGACCGGTAGAGGCTGTGATGGTCCGAGGGAGGATGGTGAGATGCAGCAGTGATGATATCAATTCTGTGTTTGATAGGGTTGTAGGTTTTGAGCACGAGATTACTTCATAGACTCTAGTTGACCTGAAGGGCTGGCTAGCTCCCCTCATTTCTGACACCACCCCGAGGTTTATTGAGGCCGGGGCACCTATCGAGAAGAAGGATCTGAACATAGCAGCTCGATACTGGTTTGGGTTCATCAGCAGCTCTATCATGCCGTCACAGAACGAATCCATTCTCCGCCACCCATTGGTGGACTATCTTGGATCTCTCATAGCAAGGAAGAGTCTGAACTTGGGGTTGATTATAGAGTAGGAGATGTCCATGAGGGCCAAACAGCGCCAGACATACCTTCTATTTCCAGTACTCATTATGGAGTTATGTCGTCGGGCTGGAGTTCCTCATGACGAGAAAAGGGATATTGAGGTTATACCTACATCCTCTACCGACATCTGGCTCATAGAGGCTGAGTACACGTGGGATGAGGTGGATAGGATAAGAGCAGCCCTGGTGGATACATCCCCGGAGGTTGATATTGATTCTTTACCTGCTGAGGCAGCTTTGCCTACTCTGGCATCCGAGCCTTCCGGTACATCTACTTCCACTCCTTCCCAGGCACCAAGTTTTTCTGTTGCCTCCCAGCCCCCTAGAGCTACTACTGGTTCCACTGCCGTCAGGCTTCCGATCACTCAGGCCATGCTCCTCAACATGGGGCACTTAGCCCATTCTGCCGATGTGCGGGCTTCCCGGCTCGAGGCCGAGGTGCCCTGGATGTTTGAGAGAGCTATCACTGCTGCACTGACACCTCTCCAGGATTCAATTGATGCTCTCACAGTGAGAGTAGTAATTTGCGAGAGAGGACAGGGTGTGACTACTGAGGTTACGACTTTTAAAGATGAGGTTTCTGAGCTTAGGAAGGATGTGGACCATCTAAAGTCCACAAACTTTACTTTGCTATTTGGGACGGTGGATATCCCCGTTGATCCGAGTGCTGAGATTCCATCTTGTGCTGAGGTACCTCCAGCTACCACTGGAGATGATATTATAGAGGATGTTGTTGCTGCTTAGTCTGATGCTGAGACCGATGAGGAGCAACTTGAGGAGCGAGATGCAACACTGTATGAGGATCTGGCCGACTTAGAGGGTGCCATGTTCGAGACAGCCCGACAGGCCTCCTTGAGAGACACTACTATGACTGGGCCCAGTAGAGCCACAACTGATGCTACATAGGGCACTGATGCCCATCCTCAGTGTGTTACCCCAGGCATTGATGCCCCGACAAACGGAGCGACTGAGTAGACAGGATCATTTTTACCTCCCTCTCTGTTGTTTTTATTAATTATCTTTGTTTTTTTTTGTTGAATTTGAGGACAACTGCTTTTTCTTTATGGGAGATAATTTCAAACCTACCTCTTGTGATTCTATTTTGTTTGTGAATATTGGGTTTTGTTGATCTATATATGTATTTGATCTTGAATTTGTGCGGATGTTTTAGCTTGTGGTACTTGTTTTGAATGGAAATGGTTTTTAACCAAATTTTAAAATTTTTGATTTGCCATCTCTTTTGTGTGATTGTGTTTGTTCTTATGCGAATTTGACTGTCGGTTATGATTAATACCGATGACTTGAATAGTGTTCTTAATTGAATGAAACGAATATGCGGCTACGATGAGGCCAATGAAGTTCAATAGACAATGTGTGAACTTTTAGCATCTCGTTGTGACTAGCCGATTATCGAATGAGTCTCTTGTGATGAACATTGCACACTACCTAAAAAGTGTGGAGTCTTGTTCGATATTGGTGCCAATGCCTTGTGTGATGAGATTACTTTGAACATTGTGTGTGATGACACCTAGAATTTGCCCCGTTGGTCCGGTTGACTAAGTGATGCAAGTAGTTGAAATAACCTTAGGCAACAATTTTGAAGAGTGAAACAATTTGACAATATACCTCTTTTATGGCCAACCTTGTGAGATGTGTGAACCTTGCTTGAAACCTCTTGAACCTTATCCTTTTCTTGGAAGAAACTTGAACAATTGTGATCCCTTTTTATCCATTTACCCATAACTTTCAGGAAATGTGGTTTGTTGAATAGCCAACTTAGGCCAAAAGCCTAAGTTGGGGGTGTGGTGAAAAGAGAAGGAAAATCAAGAAGTGTGAGAAATTCCCCCTTGAGTAGTGATTTCAAAAAAAAAAAAGATGGAACCACTCCATTTTAAAAAAAAGAAAGAGAAAAGAAGCAAAGAAAAAGAATGAAAAAGTTGTGTAATAAAGTGGTGGAAATTGCAAATAAAATGGAGTATCCCATAATTCATATGAAGTTGAATAATGGGGTGGATTGTGAGCATATTTGAAATGTTAAAGAAAAAGAGGAAAGTCATGTTCAAACCATACTTCATGAAGGTAACAACCACTACGCCTAAATTACCATACCTTGACACTCAACCCCGTTATAAGTCGTGAAAAGACGTTTGTGATCTTGAGGGAGTTGAAACAAATGTCGATTGGAAAATAAGGGAAAACCTATGAGTGAAGTCATGCATGTGTTCATCTTTGTGAGTGTGAAAGTTGTATGTGATTCTGAAACTTTAAATTTTTGAGAAATTGTGTGTGACTATGGAATCATCTTTGTTGTGAGGGCATTTGACTACCTTTGTTGAGCTTGAGCTTGAACTTGCATTTGAAGCATGTATTATGAACTTGAATATCTTTGATAATGGTGAGTCACAATTTGAATCTTTGAGTGCACAATTGATCATTGCATGAGTAAGTTGAACCTTGTTGTGTGAATTTATGTTGAATCTTATGCAACACTATTTGAGAAATCCTTTTTGAACTGTTGTTCTTGAGTTTTACTTGAGGACAAACAAAAGTTTAAGTTGGGGGTGTTGATGTGTCCGAGATTTGGACTCATTTGGGGCTTTGTTTATATAGATTTAGTATCCTCAAATGCTTAATTTGTGCCATAAACTGATGCTACAACCTTGATTTTCAGGTATATGGATTGAGGAGCAAAGCAGGGACACTAACAGGCAAAAAAGAACCAAACAAAGTAAAGAAGTGAAGAAAGGCGAGCCTGATGATCGCCAAGAGCACTAGCCGAAACGCCGAGTGGACATTTTGGCCACCTAAAGTTCCAGTGTGCCAGCCCTGAGGGAAAAAACCAAGTCGGTGACAGAAAAAGGGGCAGTCGGTGAATCGCCGAGCAGTTCCGCGATGCCAAGAGTGATCGCCCAATGTTACAGGACTTGAGGATGCTGAGAGCTAATGCAAAAGGGAGACAGAAGAGAGCGAAGGGCAGTTCACCGAATGACTTGGTGAACCCGACTTATATCGCCCAATGGCCTTTCGTTGCTAATTTTCGGCAACTATAAATAGAATTTTGAACTGCAAATTGAGGAATTCTTTTTAGCTTATAATTTCTTTTAAGTCTAGAACAGTTTTGTCTGGATTTTTAGGGAGAGTTTCTTAGTAGACTTGAATACTTTTTGAGATTGAATTTGGAGATTTTGCAAGTGGGTTTCGAATTTTCTTCAAATTGAAGCATTGTAAAGGCTTAATTACTATTACCCAGTTGATGGCTAATCTTTTAGGATGTTTGGCTGAAACCCCAATTCTTGGGGTGTGATCATGTGATTATGGGTTGAATTAGTTTATGGGTGTTGTTAATTACTAGTATAAATGCTATATTGAAGTGGGTTTAATCATTAGCTGACGTTTAATTTATGAATTGTAGTTGCAAATGCAGTAGTAATTTTATGTTCATAGCTTGCTCAAGAGAGAGGTTTTAGAACCAAAGCTTTTGATTAATGGTTTGTAGGTATTGGGTTGATTTGGGTTCTGCTCGAGAGAGTGAATCCTAAACCCAATCCTACCCATCTTGCTCGAGAGAGAAGATGTATTAAGGTTATGGGATGTTATTAATTGCTATGCTTGTTGATGTACGAGAAAATCACTTGAAGCGGAATAGTTGTTCGAGAGAAAACTATTTCAATTATAGTCTAGCCTACCCACTGACATTTAGCTATTTACTAGTAGTTTCAATTACCCATCTATCGAAATTTGCCTATAATCGATCACATCCCGAGATTTCCTTTCCTTACTGTTATCCAAATTGTTTGTGACTGCATTGTAGTTGATAATTGCAAAAAAAAAACCCCCATCTGACATTTAATGTTACCCCTTTGATTTGTTTCATGTTTTTTTTCCGATAATTTCTATTCCTATATCTAGTTAGATCACATTCGTACTTCTTAATTGAACTTTGAACATGTACCGCTCCCTGTGGGATTCGACCCCAACTCATTTGTTGGGTTTTATACTGCTTAACGATCGTTTACACCTAGAATTGGATGAGGTGTGCTTGATTAATGTTCCAAGCATTGTAGTTGATAATTCCAAACCAAAAACCCCCATCGGACATTTAATGTCACCCTTTTGATTTGTTTCTTGTTTTTTTTTTGATAATTTGTATTCATATATCTAGTTAGATCACATTCGTACTTCTTAATTGAACTTTAAGAATGTACCGCTCCATGTGGGATTCGACCCCAACTCATTTGTTGGGTTTTATACTGATTAACGATCGTTTACACCTAGAATTTGATGAGGTGTGCTTGAAATTTTAATCAAAATGGCGCCGCTGCCGGGGAGGGGTGTTGTTTAAAAATTATTTTATTGAAGTTGAATTGTGATCTTCGTAGTTATAGTTGAATCTACTTATTTCAGTTTTTGGTTTTGTGCTGCTTGTGTTAAACAGAGGAGGAGATGAGCGTTAATGGAAGTAATGGTAGCCAAGTGGGCCACCAAGATTACATTGGGAATCTCAATGATGTCAATGACCCAAACGTCAACGACCCAAACCAATTGGGTGGTGTTGGTGCCATTCGTTTACCTCCGGCTGAAGGAAACGTTGTTTTTCACATTACAAGCACAATTCTTCAGCTCCTACAATTGAAAGGATTGTTTGAGGGGTTGGCTCATGAGGATCCCAATGAGCATATCAGGAACTTCATGGATGTTTGTGGACCGTTCTCATTTAAGAACATATCACAAGAATCGGTCTGTCTTAAGTTGTTTCTGTTCTCTTTGATGGGTGAAGCTACTAAATGGTTGGCTGAGTTACTGAGGGACTCCATTACCTCATGGGATGAGCTTACCATAGCATTTCAAGTGAGATTCTCTCCCCCATCGAAGATGATGAATCTAAGGGATGGTATCCAAAGTTTCAAACGCTTGGAAGGTGAGCCAACATATGAGACGTGGCTGATATTTAAGAAGCCGGTGCTTCAGTGCCCACCTCATGGACTTCCAGATAATGTGCTGCTGCAATATTTCTATAGAAGCCTTGAGTTGGGTTCCACAAGAATCGGTCTGTCTCATGTTGTTTCCGTTCTCTTTGATGGGTGAAGCTACTAAATGGTTGGCTGAGTTACCGAGGGACTACATTACCTCATGGAATGAGCTGACCACAACATTTCAAGTGAGATTTTTTCCCCCATCGAAGATGATGACTCTAAGGGATGGTATCCAAGGTTTCAAATGCTTGGAAGGTGAGCCAATCCATGAGACATGGCTGAGATTTAAGAAGTTGGTGCTTCAGTACCCAATTCATGGACTTCCAGATAATGTGTTGCTGTAATATTTCTATAGAAGCCTTGATTCGGTAAACAAAGGAGTGGCTGATCAATTTTCTCCGGGTGGTATAATTAAACAACCCTATGCAATAGCGTCCCAACTCCTTAATTGCATGACCAAGATAAATAGATCATGGTACACTCGAGAAGACCAAGTCTCTCCTCTTACTTATAAAATGACAAAAGAGCAGATCGAAAAGGATCAAGAGAGAGAAAAAAAAATGGCCAAAATAATGACCCAGCTGGATATCTTCGCTAAAAATGTCTTGGGTGCTGGCGCAAGGAGTGTTAATGATGTGGGTGTTGGTGTAGTGAACCCCGATGAAGCACAATTTGAAGCGCTATACAATGAGGATGTGAACTTCCTAGCCAATCAAGGAGGAGGTTATTGTGCAAACTACCCAATACCGGGTGGAAATCAAGAATGGAATAGAGATGAGGGTTGGAGAGACTGTGACAGAGAATGACGTGATCGTAACGCCACTTGGAAGGAAAGAGAGGGGGAGAAGGATAGGTATGTTCCTCCCAATGAGCGTCAAAAGCCCAAAGATTCTGAGGGTGACCGGACAGAAGATATTCTCTCACACATTCCCAACAAAGTTAAAAGGTCCGACAAAGTGTCGAAAGAGATGAAAGAGGATCCTTTTGTGATTCTGTTTTGTTTGTGAATATTGGGTTTTGTTGATCTATATATGTGTTTTGATCTTGAATGGAAATAGTTTTTAACCAAATTTTAAAACTTTTTGATTTGCCATCTCTTTTGTGTGATTGTGGCTGTTCTTATCCGAATTTGAGTGTCGATTATGATAAATACCGATGACTTGAATAGTGCTCTTAATTGAATGAAATAAATGTGCAGCTATGATGAGGCCAATGAAGTTGCATAGAAAATGTGTGAACTTTTAGCATCTCGTTGTGACGAGCCGGTTATCGAATGAGTCTCTTGTGATGAACATTGCACACTAGCTAAAAAGTGTGGAATCTTGTTCGATATTGGTGCCAATGCCTTGTATGATGAGATTACTTTGAACATTGTGTGTGATAACACCTAGAATTTTCCCCATTGGTCCGGTTGACTAAGTGATGCAAACACTTGAAATGAACTTAGGAAACAATTTTGAATAGTGAAACAATTTGACAATACACCTATTTTGTGGCCAACCATGTGAGATGTGTGAACCTTGCTTGAACCCTCTTGAACCTTATCCTTTTCTTGGAAGAAACTTGAACAATTGTGATCCCTCTTTATCCATTTACCCATAACTTTCATGAAATGTGGTTTGTTGAATACCCAACTTAGGCCAAAATACTAAGATCAAATCACATATATAGATCAACAAAACCCAATATTCACAAACAAAACAGAATCAGAAGAGGTAGGTATGGAAATATCTCACCCCGCCCACAAAGAAAACGTAGTTGTCCTCAAATGCAACAAAAAAAATAAAGATATCTAATAAAAACAACAGAGAGGGAGGTAAAGATGATCATGTCTACTCAGTCGCTCCGTCTGTCAGGGCATACATGCCCGGGGTAACACTCTGAGGATGGGCATCAGTGCCCGATGTAGTATCAGTTGTGGCTCCACTGGCCCAGTCATTGTAGTGTCTCTCAAAGAGGGAGGTAAAGATGATCATGTCTACTCAGTCGCTCCGTCTGTCAGGGCATACATGCCCGGGGTAACACTCTGAGGATGGGCATCAGTGCCCGATGTAGTATCAGTTGTGGCTCCACTGGCCCAGTCATTGTAGTGTCTCTCAAAGAGGGAGGTAAAGATGATCATGTCTACTCAGTCGCTCCGTCTGTCAGGGCATACATGCCCGGGGTAACACTCTGAGGATGGGCATCAGTGCCCGATGTAGTATCAGTTGTGGCTCCACTGGCCCAGTCATTGTAGTGTCTCTCAAAGAGGGAGGTAAAGATGATCATGTCTACTCAGTCGCTCCGTCTGTCAGGGCATACATGCCCGGGGTAACACTCTGAGGATGGGCATCAGTGCCCGATGTAGTATCAGTTGTGGCTCCACTGGCCCAGTCATTGTAGTGTCTCTCAAAGAGGGAGGTAAAGATGATCATGTCTACTCAGTCGCTCCGTCTGTCAGGGCATACATGCCCGGGGTAACACTCTGAGGATGGGCATCAGTGCCCGATGTAGTATCAGTTGTGGCTCCACTGGCCCAGTCATTGTTGTGTCTCTCAAGGAGGCCTGTCGGGCTGTCTCGAACATGGCACCCTCTAAGTCGGCCAGATATTCATAAGCAGCTGCATCTCGCTTCTCAAGCTGCTCCTCATCGGTCTCAGCCTCAAACTCAGCAACATTAGCATCCGCCATAATATCATCTCCGGTGGTAGCTAGTGGTACCTCAGCACAAGCTGTAATCTCAGCACTTGGATCATCAGGGATATCCACCGTCCCAAATAGCGAAGTAAAGTCTGTGGACTTTAGATGGTCCACATCCTTCCTAAGCTCAGAAACCTCGGCTTTCAAAGCCGCAACCTCAGTAGTCATACCCTGTCCTCTCTCGCAAATCACTACTCTCGCTGTGAGAGCATTAATGGAATCCTGGAGAGGTGTCAGCGTTGCAGTGATAACTCTCTCAATCATCCAGGGCACCTCGGCCTCGAGCCTGGAAGCCCACACATCGGCAGAATGGGCTAAGTGCCCCATCTTGAGGAGCATGGCCTGAGTGATCGGAGGCCTGGTGGCAGTGGAACCAAAAGTAGCTCTAGGGGGCTGGGAGGCAGCAGAAGAACTTGGGGTATGGGAAGGAGTGGAATTAGATGTACTTGAAAGCCCGGAGGCCGGAGTAGGCAAGGCTGCCTCTGCAGATAAAGAATCAATATCAACCTCCGGGGATGTATCCACAGGGGCTACTCTCCTCCTATCCACCTCGTCCCGCATTTACTCGGCCTCTATGCATTGGATGTCGGTGGAGGATGTGCGTGTAACCTCAAAATCCCTCTTCTCATCACAAGGAACTCCAGCCCGACGATATAACTCTGTAATGAGTACTGGAAATGAAAGGTATGTCTGGCGCTGTTTCGCCCTAATGGCCATCTCCTGCTCTATAATAAACCCTAATTTTAGACTCTTTCTGGCTATGAGAGATCCAAGACAGGCTGCCTTTGGGTGGCAGAGAATGGACTCATTCTGTGACGGCATGATAGAGCTGCTGATGAACCCAAACCAGTATCAAGCTGCTATGTTCAGATCCTTCTTCTCGATAGGTGCCCCGGCCTCAATCCACCTCGGGGTGGTGTCAGAAATGAGGGGAGCTAGCCAGCCCTTCAGGTCATCCAGAGTCTGTGAAGTAATCATCCTCTGGTACTCGTGCTCAAAACCTACAGCCCTATCAAACACAATATTGATATCATCACTGCTGCATCTCACCATCCTCTTTCGAACCATCGCAGACTCTACCGGTCAGAAGGCACTGGCCTTATTCTTTTCCTTTGGTACCATGTCACTGTAAGCCGTGTAAAACTCCTGGACCCATGTAGGGATATATGGGCCACGGGGCCTGGTGAAGATCTCAAACTTGTGGAACCAGAGAGTGTCCCACACATTTGGGTGTCTGTCCACTACACCATCCGTGGAAAACCTTTTTTCTCTAAAATGGTCCTCAATCCCTCGGCTTTTAACTGGTTGAGTAACCGGGGAGGAGGACCTTGAAATGGTTGTGCTGGAACCACCGTCTATGAAGGAGCTAGCACTGAATCTGTAGCAGAAGGGGTCGACTCTGGAATCCTAAACGACTGTTGACGAGCTTTTGCACGAATCTCTGCTCGCCAGGTCTGTAGCAACTGATTATCCTCAGGCTCAGAGAATGAAGCCTGAGAATCAAAGGATTCTCCATCACTACCGGAGTTATGCTCCGATCTCTCAACTACGGGCGCTTTGCCCTTGCTTTTGCCTCCCTTTGTAGGTGCTTTCTTGCTCGATATGGTGGAAGAAACTGCTCCCTCATTTATAACAATGCCCCTTGCCCTTTTGCGGGGCAGCATGCCACTATCATCCAAATTGGTCCTAGCAATTTCTGTAAAACAAATCGAAAAATGTTAGAACTTGTTCAAGAAAATGGCAGAAATATAGTTGTAGAAAGACTCGTTGAACCAGTCAGCGAGTCGCCAAGTCGCTTAGGCAACCCAGATCGGGCTAGCCGAAAGGATCAGCTAAATTTTTTTCCAGAAACAAGGCAGGTCGGCGATGTTCAAGGCCCTTCAGCGAATCGCCGACACCAATCGTCGAGCTTAGAGTAGCCCGCAAAATTTTACAGTGCATTTTAAGAGTTAGGGGCGCAGAAAGAGGGATCTAAGGAACCTTTCGGCGAGCTCAGGCTTCCCGCCGAAACTTACAAACTCAATTAAGCCAAATCAAGAAATAAAGGGCAATCAAAGGGAGACTTTGGTGAACTGCCGAACCATTCGGCTAGCTCGACGCATCTCACCAAGTGGCCCAACGTGCCAATTTTCAATCCCATTTCCTAAAATCAAGTCCGCAGCTCTCGAAATCAAAATCAAACACACAAATCATGCAATTAGAGCTAGACCCATACGACCCATGCCCTCGGGGTACTCAGACTTCCCCCAATTTTGCCAAAATTGGCCATTTTGATGACTTTTTCCTTTAGGAATGACGTCAAACGCTCCATCATCGGGCAAATTACGTCATTTGCACACTCCGGGACTACTTAGACTTCACCCAACTAGACCCAATACAAAATAACCGCACCCCAACAATTTAGAACCAATTTTAATACACAAAACATGGGAATCGATCTATTTAAGCATTTAGGCATAAGTTCAAACAATTACAGGAAATCAGACACATAGAACACAAATTAAACAATTACCCACACACAAAAATACACAATTATTGATTGCATTTAAGTTTAATCGCTAAATTAAAGTATGGGGTTCTGTAAGACAACCTGTATGCCGAATTGAGAATATTGAAAAGCTACGGCAAATTATTCCAAATCCGAGCAAGAGATTACACAAGAAAAAGTGAAGAAAATAACAAAAATACGGAATATCTAATGTTTGGGTGAGAGTGTACAGGTTTGAAAATGAGAGAATATGAAAGATTTTGAAATTTTAAACCGTTTGGCCTTTTAAAACCTTTCAGTTCGCGGCCCTTTCGGCGGAGTAAGTCGTCCATGCCGAACCACTCGGTGATGCGCCGAGTAGTTATTTACCTCGCCTAGTTTTACAGGACCTTCAGTCAATTTGGGGGTCCAAACAGGGGACTAAAACGGGCTCGCTGACCTGTTCGGTGAGTCACCGATTAAGTAGTTGGCCTGCCAAGTTTCAAAGACTTCCACCTCAGGTTTAGTGGGTCCAACAACGGTCCAAGTAGGGCTCGCCGACTAGCCTTTTTTCTCGCCAAACAGCTTCTTTTCCAACACTTTTCACCTTTCAACCTGCACTATCAACACCCGTTATTCAAAAATAAAATACCAAAGCATTAAAAACGTGGGTTGCCTCCCAAGAAGAGCTTTAGTTAACGTCGTGACACGACGAGGATACCAAATCAAGCTTTATTTTTGGGGTTTTCCATTGCGTCACTAGGCAACCCCCCTTGTTGTCTTGCATTCAAATGTGAAGAAATTTGACCCATTTGGGTCTCCAGCTGCTTAATAAAGACTCAGTAAGAGGTCACCGTCTGATTTAGAGTCTAGACATCCTCTTTCATTTCTTTCAACAGTTTGTTGGGCCCTTCAACTTTGTTGAGAATGCGTGAGAGCATATCTTCTGTCCGACCACCCTCAAAATCTTTGGGCTTTTGACGCTCATGGGGAGAAACATACCTATCCTTCTCCCCCTCTCTTTCCTTCCAAGTGGCCTTACGATCACGCCATTCTATGTCATGGTCTCTCTAGCCCTCATCTCTATTCCATCCTTGATTTCCACCCGGTCTTGGGTAGTTTGCACGATAACCTCCTCTTTGATTTGCTAGGAAGTTTACTTCCTCAGTGTACATCACTTCAAATTGTGCTTCATCGTGGTTCACTCCACCAACACCCACAACATTAACACTCCTTGCACCAGCACCCATGAAATTTTTAGCCAAGATATCCAGCAGGGTCATCATTTTGGCCATGTTTTGGTCTCTCTTTATCCTTTTCGATCTGCTCTTTTGTCATTTTATAAGTAAGAGGAGAGACTTGGTCTTCTCGAGTGTACCATACTCTATTGATCTTGGTCATGCAATTAAGGAGTTGGGACGCTATTGCATAGGGTTGTTTCATTATACCACTCGGAGAAAGTTGATCAGCCACTCCTTTGTTTACCGAATCAAGGCTTCTATAAAAAATATTGCAGCAGCACATTATTTGGAAGTCCATGAGTTGGGCACTGAAGCACCAGCTTCTTAAATATCAGCCATGTCTCATGGATTGGCTCACCTTCCAAGCGTTTGAAACCTTGGATACCATCCCTTAGAGTCATCATCTTCGATGGGGAAAGAATCTCACTTGAAATATTGTGGTAAGCTCATCCCATGAGGTAATGGAGTCCCTCGGTAACTCAGCCAAACATTTAGTAGCTTCACCCATCAAAGAGAACGGAAACAACCTGAGACGGACCGATTCTTGCGATATGTTCTTAAATGAGAATGGCCCACAATCATCCATGAAGTTCCTGATATGCTCATTGGGATCCTCATGAGCCATCCCCTCAAACAATCCTTTCAACTGTAGGAGCTGAAGCATTGTGCTTGTAATGTGAAAAATAACGTTTTCTTCACCCGGAGGTAAACGAATGGCACCAACACCACCCAATTGGTTTGGGTCGTTGACGTTTGGGTCATTGAAATCATTGAGATTCCCAATGTCATCTTGGTGGCCCACTTGGCTACCATTACTTCCGTTAACGCTCATCTCCTCCTCTGTTAAATACAAGCAGCACAAAACCAAAAACTAAAATAAGTAGATTCAACTATAACTACGAAGATCACAATTAAACTTCAATAAAATGAATTTTTAAACAACACCACTCCCCGGCAGCGGCACCATTTTGATTAACGTTTCAAGAACACCTCATCCAATTCTAGGTGTAAACGATCGTTAAGCAGTATAAAACCCAACAAATGAGTTGGGGTCGAATCCAACAGGGAACGGTACGTGTTCAAAGTTCAATTAAGAAGTACGAATGTGATCTAACTAGATATAGGAATTGAAATTATCAAAAAAAAAAAATGAAACAAATCAAAGAGGTGACATTAAATGTCAGATTGGGGTTTTTGGTTTGCAATTATCAACTACAATGTAGTCACAAACAATTTGAGATAACAGTAAGGAGAGGAATTATCAGGATGAGATCGATTATAGGAAAATTTCGATATATGGGTAATTGAAACTATTAGTAAATAGCTAAATATCAATGGGTAGGCTAGATTATAATTGAAATAGTTTTCTCTCGAACAACTATTCCGCTTCAAGTGATTTCTCTCGAACATCAACAAGCATAGCAATTAAGAACAGCCCATAACCTTAATACATCTTCTCTCTCGAGCAACATGGGTAGGATTGGGTTTCCGATTTACTCTCTCGAGCTGAACCAAAATCAACCCAATACCTACAAACCATTAATCAAAATCTTTGGTTCTAAAACCTCTCTCTCAAGCAAGCTAAGAACAGAAAATTAGAACTGCATTTGCAACTCAAATTCATAAATTAAACCTCAGCTATTGATTAAACCCACTTCAATATAGCATTTAAACAAGTAATTAGCAACACCCATAAACTAATTCAACCCATAATCACATGATCACACCCCAAGAATTGGGGTTTTATCCAAACATCATAAAAGAGTAAAAACAGTTACCAAATCTATCAGCCATCAACTAGGTAATAGTAATTAAGCCTTTACAATGCTTCAATTTGAAGAAAATTCGAAACCCACTTGCAAAATCTCCAAAATGAATCTCAAAAAGTTTTCAAGTCTTCTAAGAAACTCTTCCTAAAACACCAGAGAAAACTATTCTAGACTTAAAAGAAATTAAAATCTAAAAAGAATTCCTCAATTTACAGTTCAAAATTCTATTTATAGTATCTGAAAATTAGCCACGAAAGGCCATTGGGCGATATAAGTCGGGTTCGCCGAGTCATTTGGTGAACCGCCCTTTGCTCTCTTCTGTCGCCTTTTTGCATTAGCTCTTAGCATCCTCAAGTCCTGTAACTTTGGGCGATCACTCTTGGAATCGCGGAACTGCTCGGTGATTCACCGACTGCCCCTTTTCTATCGCCGACTTGGTTTCTTCCCTCAGGGCTGGCACACTGGAACTTTAGGCGGTCAAAATGTCCACTCGGCGTTTCGCCGAGTGCTCTTGGCGATCATCAGGCTAGCCTTTCTTCACTTCTTCAGTTTTTTTTGTTCCTTTTTGCCGGTTAATGTCCTTGCTTTGTTCCTCAATCCATAAAACTAAAAAACAAGGCTTTAGCATCAGTTTATGGTACAAATTAAGCATTTGAGGACACTAAATATATATAAACAAACCCCAAATGAGTCCAAATCTCGGACATATCAGTACCTAAAGCAACAATCCAAGTTATTCATTCTTCATAAGATAGTTCACATAGTTTATACTTACTTTTAAAGACATGGGGATTCGCCTCTTTGCCTAACTTACAAAGTCTAATGGGTATTTGCCTCTTGCCTTACTTACTTTTAGATTATGGGTACTCGCCTCCACAACCTCATCATATGACACGGCTACTCGCCTCCACATCATTTCATAAGGATCATGGTTACTCGCCTCCATGTCCATTCATCATAATAAGAACATGGGGAATCACCTCTTGTTCAATTCTAAGGAGTATGGGAATCGCCTCATATCCTTTCATATGGAGGTCAAGGGTAATCGCCTGTAGCCTCTTCAATTACATCATCTTTTAGTCTAGATTCATTTTAGGTGAGCAATCGTTTCAAACCTAAAATCATTCATGTGAGTAAGCCTTTCATATTTATACACTTAGAATTAGACAATTCATGTGGGAAGTATCCCTTCCTCAACAATAACATCAATTAGCAACAATTCACATCATAAGCTTTACTTCAAAATCCCTATATCTCATGATCGTCATCTAAGATTCATTCTCAAGCATTTCTAATCAAAATTCATCAATCCTATAAGGACAAGCCTAAATCCACAAAGTTTCCCTTCATGGCACCAACCCAAATATATCAATTCTAGGGTATAATCATGGAATATGCATAGATACATGTAATTTCACTCTAATAACATGTAATTATAAACGTGGCTGGACTTTTACCTACGAACCCTAGCCACGAGCCGTGGACCCATCCACAGGGCGTGGGTCCTGGCGTGGGTCACTGCCTTAGGCACTTTTCCATGGTGCTCATCCACGAGGCCCACCAACGGGGTGTGGGTCTAACCACGGGGCGTGGTTGGCCCTCGTGGGTGACACCTGGAAATGCTGAAAATTCTCTAAGATTTCCTCTTAAGGCTACGGGGTGTTACAATCTCTCCCCCTTGGGAACATTCATCCTCGAATGAGATTCTAAGCACATTTCTAAATGAAAAGACTCAAGACTAGCAACCCATCATGCATGCAACTTATCTAAATGCATACAACTAAGGAGGAAACGTCAACTCCTGCCAAACATACCCAATGCATCATAAGGAAGTAGGAACTACATCTAACAACTCCATATGCATGAAATTTTAAGATTTCTTACATTTAAGGAGGAACTTACCATCTCCAACATAAAAGCATGCTCAACACAATCTCATGGAGCCTATATGCAATCAATAATCAAAGCACATACTCAAGGAGAAAATCTCCACTCCAAGTCAAGGCATGTTCAACAATTCATCTCATGAAGTCTATAGGCAACTCATACTCAATGCACAACAACATGAGGAAGATAATCCATATAAGTCATTTCTTTCACAACTTAAGCAATTCATGTACATTCATAATCATCAGGAAATCATGGAAACACATAAAACACACATGACTTCAAATCATAAAAACAACCAAGAGGTAATTCATTACCTCAAGCTAGAATAGGAGTAGAAGGAAAAAGATGAGGTTAGCGGGACTTCATATCCGCCTTGGCCTCCCAAGTAGCACCCTCAACTAAGTGGTTTCTCCACAAAACCTTCACGGAAGCAACTTCCTTGTTCCTCAATTTCTTAACTTGCCGGTCCAAAATCTCAATCGGAACTTCTTCATATGAAAGATTCTCATCAACTCCCAATCCTTCAAGGGGAACTATGGATGTCGGATCTCCAACACATTTCTTAAGCATAGAGACATTGAAAACGGGATGCACGGTTGCCAACTTATTTGGCAAATCTAACTCATAAGCAACCTTACCAACACGTCTCAAGATTTGATATGGGCCTATAAATCGGGGACTAAGTTTTCCTTTCTTCCCAAATCTCATCACACCCTTCATGGGTGAGATTTTCAAATAGACCCAATCACTAACCTCAAACTGAAGGTCTCTTATTCTAACATTGGCATAGGACTTTTGTCGGCTTTGGGAGGTCCTCAACCTCTCTCTAATAAGACGGACCTTTTCCATAGCCTCATGAACTAGCTCGGGTCCAATCAAGGCAACTTCACCCACTTCAAACCACCCTATAGGAGACCTACACCTTTGACCATAGAGAGTTTCAAAGGGGGCCATACCAATACTAGAGTAGTAGCTATTATTATAAGTGAACTCTATCAATTGCAAGTGATCATCCCAACATCCCTTGAAATCGATGGCACATGCTCTCAACATATCCTCTAATGTTTGGATCGTTGCTCTGCTTGCCCATCGGTTTGTGGGTGAAAAGACGTGCTAAACTTCACTTTTGTGCCAAGACCTTTTTGGAACGATTTCCAAACTGAGAAGTAAACTGAGTACCTCTATCAGAGATAATGGACAATGGCACACCATGCAATATTACCATTTCCCTCAAATATAACTTAGCATAGTCTTCCGCCGTATAAGAAACCTTTACGGGGATGAAATGAGCCGATTTCATCATTCCATCTACTATAACCCAAATCGAATCATATTGGTGCCGAGTGCGTGGAAACCCCACTATAAAGTTCGTATTCACATCTTCCCACTTCCAAGTATGAATGCTAATATCTTGGGCTAAGCCTCCCGGTTTCTGATGCTCAACCTTTACTTGTTGGAAATTTGGACATTTAGCCACAAATCCCGCAATATCCCTCTTCATCCCATTCCACCAATAGACCTCCCGTAAATCACAGTACATCTTGGTGGCTCCGGGGTTAATGGAATATCGAGAACTATAGGGCTCCGCCAAAATTTGTTCCCTTAGCTCATCAACATTTGGAAAACATAATCGACCTTGGTATCTAAGTACCCCATCTCCCCCTTGGGAGAAAGCCTCAACAGACTTCTTGAGTATCGCTTCTTTAAATTCTACAAAAATTGGATCTAGACATTGCTTAGCTTTCACATCATTTACAAAAGATGATTCGGAACCATTATGGACCATGACACCAACCTTGTCGGAATCTACCAACCGAACACCCAATCGGGCCAATCTATGCACATCTCGTGCCAACTCTTTTCTATCATCATCAACATATGCAACACTACCCATAGACAGTCTACTAAGAGCATCCGCTACTACATTCGCATTTCCGGGGTGGTAAAGAACACTCATATCATAGTCCTTCAATAATTCCAACCACCTTTTTTGGTGAAGATGTAGATCTTTTTGGGTAAACACATATTGTAAACTCTTATGGTCGGTGAAAACATCAACATGAACCTCATACAAATAATGCCTCCAAATTTTTAAGGCAAATACCACCGCCGCTAATTCAAGGTTTTGGGTAGGATAGTTCTTCTCATGAACCTTAAGTTGACTTGAAGCATAGGAAATCACCTTACCGTTTTGCATAAGCACACATCCCAACCCAACACTAGAGGCGTCACAATAAACCATAAAACCATCTGTACCTTATGGTAAAGTCAACACCGGAGTGGAAGTAAGTCTATCTTTCAACTCTTGAAAACTATTCTCACAAGCATCCGATCATATAAACTTAGCCTTCTTTTGAGTCAAGGCTGTCAAAGGAGAAGCAATGGAGGAAAACCCCTCAACAAACCTCCTATAATAACCGGCCAAACCCAAGAAGCTTCTAATATCTGTCGGTGATAGAGGTCTAGGCCAACTCTTGACCGCATCCGTCTAAATTGGATCCACCTCAATACCCTTGATTGAAACAATATGGCCTAAGAAAGCCACAGACCTTAACCAAAATTCACATTTTCTAAACTTAACAAAGAGTTGTTGGTCCTTGAGGATTTGTAATACGATCCTCAAATTATCCATATGCTCATTCCCACTTCTTGAATAGATCAAAATATCATCGATAAACACAATCACAAACATGTCCAGATAATGTCAGAAAACTCTATCCATCAAGTCCATAAACACCGCTAGAGCGTTAGTCAAACCAAAGGACATCACTAAGAACTCATAATGGCCATATCAGGTCCTAAAATTCATTTTTGGAATATCTTCTTCTTTCACCCTCAATTGGTGATAACCCGATCGGAGATCAATCTTAGAGAAATAGCTTGCCCCTTGAAGTTGGTCAAATAAATCATCTATACTTGGAAGAGGATACTTATTCTAAATGGTCACCTTGTTCAATTGTCGATAATCAATACACATACGAAGGGACCCATATTTCTTCTTAACAAACAAAATCAGAGCACCCCAAGGAGAGATACTCGGTTGGATGAAACCTTTATCCAACAGATCCTTCAATTGTTCTTTCAACTCCTTAAGTTCCACCGGAGCCATTCTATAAGGAGGAATAGATATAGGTTGCGTATTCGGGAGAAGGTCAATATCGAAGTCTATTTCTCTTTCGGGAGGAATACCGGGCAGATCATCGGGGAACACTTCTGGAAACTCCTTTACAACGGGGACCGACTCAAGAATAGGGGTTTCTGACTCCACATCCCTCACCCGAACTATATGATAAACACAACCTTTAGAGATCATCTTTCTAGCTTTAAGGTAAGAAACGAATTCACGTCTAAGCATAGAATTTCCCCCCTTCCACTCTAGGATAGGCTCATTTGGGAATTGAAACTTGAGTACTCGAGTTCTACAATCTATAGAAGCATAACATGAATGCAACCAATCCATCCCAAGGATGACATCAAAGTCTAACATATCAAGATCTACCAAGTCACCAAGAGTAACTCTATAGGATAAGGAAATAGGACATCTTTTATATACCCTTCAGCCAAAACAGAATCACTAACAGGAGTAGAGACAGGAAAAGGTTCTAATAACACATCAGGGAGCACATCTAACCTCATGGCCACATAAGTTGTCACAAAGGACAAAGTAGCCCCTGGATCAAGCAAAGCATACACATCTAATTGAAAAACTTTTAACATACCAGTCACCGCATTCGGGGAGTTCTCTTGATCACCTCTAGTTTGGAGAGCATAGAATCGGTTATGCTTAGGAGCACTTTCACCCGAACCACTTTGACCGAATAAAAGGTAGGGTTGAGCCCTACGACAAGTATCTCCCTCATTCTTAGCAACCGAAGGACAGTTCCTTATCTTGTGATCTATCTTTCCACACCCAAAGCAAGCATTGGAACCCGCTAGACACTTACCCTCATGATTTCATCCACATTTGGCACAAGTAGGCATTGAGGACTTACCACCATCTCCTTGAGGCTTATGGTTAGACACCCTTCCATTGTTAGGCCTTGGAGAAGCATTTGAAGAACCTTGCCCGGAGAAATTTTCCCGAAACCTTGAAAGACCCCGTCCACCGGACCTAGAATGTGAATAGTTACCATCATCCACTCTTGCTCTCTTTGCCTCTCTAGATCTTTCCTTGAGCTTTTCTTCCTCAATTTGTTGGGTATGCACCATAAGGTGAGAAATGTCCATGTCATGGACAAGCATAGCGGTGCGGCATTCTTTGACAACTAAGTCGGACACTCCCGATACAAAGTTACTCATCTTGGTTCTACGATCCACCACAATAGAAAGAGCATACTTAGATACTTGAGTGAACCTCAAAGTGTATTCCCTTACACTCATATTTCCTTGCCTAAGGTTAATGAAGTCGAGCACCTTGGGCTCTCTCATCTCAAGAGAGAAAAATCGATCAAGAAAAGCACTTCTGAACCTCTCCCACTCTATGGGACCCGCTCCTTCCGGCCTTGCCTCTTTCCATTGACTGAACCAAATCTGTGCAACACCTATGAGTTGATAGGCGGCCAACTCCGCCTTCATTACCGGTGTTACTCCCAAAATAGCAAGTATCTTATAGACCTCGTCGATAAACTCTTGAGGATCCTCCTCAACTTTGGAGCCATAAAATTCAGGAGGGTTTATCCTTGTAAAGTCCCTCACTCTTACCGCTGCCATACCCAAATTTAGGTTCATGGGAGCTATCACCTCTCTATTGGCTTGTGCTATCACGACATGAGCCAACACTTGAAAAGCTGACCTAAACTCCACATTCGTCACATTGTCAGCCAAAGGATCAATTGGAGCTTGAGGAGAAGCTTGGGGAGGAACTTCTTGTCCCACATTGTCTCCCTCAGTCCTTCTAGCATTAGCCCTTCTAGTAGTCATATCCTGAAAACCATCGGGTAAGGATTAGGAGAAAGACTTTATAGAGTTAAACTCCTTGACATGACTTTAAAGGAATGAAGAAGTGAATTTTCCTAAACATCTAGTAGCCTCTCATTCATAAATGTGGCGCGTTTCACACATATGAACAAGACTCTACTTGACGTTGTTTGAGACATCCTAGAACCATTCTAAACCTTGTGCTCTGATTACGAAGTTTGTCACGACCTAGGGGTACCCCCAAGATGTAGCAAGGCGTACAAGACCCTGAGAGGCTTCATACAAGCCACTTAGCATATCATAACATAAATTGATAGAATATGGTGCGAAAATTTTAAACATTTCAACACAATCAAAGTCTTTTATAAAAACGAGCGGAAGTCTAATACCATAGTCTCAAACCATCAAAAACAACATGAATAAAGTCTTGGGATGCAGCCCATACAATAGTCCAAGACATAAATGAAAGACATAAGAGAAATGGGTGATCACATCCTCGAACACAATGAGGACTCACCAAATCTTCACTTCCTTGATCACCAACGAAGTCGGACACTACATTTGAGAAGAATGTAGGCAAGAGTATGTGTTAGTACAATTAAGTACTAAATATGATAGCTAGCATAAACAACATAAACATCATGGTTAGTCAATATAAACATAAGCATAATCATGCACATACATCAATATCATAATAAGAAAGAAATACTTCTCAAGCAACCCTACTCATCCTTAGTCGAGACTTGGGTCATCACCTCTTAGTCAAATTAACTCATGGAAGGTACCTCAAGCAACAATCCCAGCTATCCATTCTTCATAATATAGTTCACATAGTTTATACTTACTTTTAAAGACATGGGGATTCACCTATTTTCCTAACTTACAAAGGTTCATGGGTATTTGCCACTTTCCTTACTTACTTTTAGATTGGAGGTACTCGCCTCCACAACCTCATCATATGACACAGGTACTCGCCTCCACATCATTTCATAATGATCATGGGTACTCACCTCAATGTCCATTCATCAAAATAAGAACGTGGGGAATTACCTCTTGTTCAATTCTAAGGAGCATCGGAATCGCCTCATATCCTTTCATATAGAGGTCAAAGGGTAATCGCCTCTAGCCTCTTCAATTACATCATCTTTTAGTCTAGATTCATTTTAGGTGAGCAATCCTTTCAAACCTAGAATCATTCATGTGAGTAAGCCTTTCATATTTGTACACTCATAATTAGACAATTCATGTCGGAAGTATCCCTTCCTCAACAATAACATCAATTACCAACAATTCACATCATAATCTTTACTCCCAAAGTCCTAGATCTCATGATCATCATCTAAGCTTCATTCTCAAGCAATTCTAATCAAAATTCATCAATCCTATAAGGACAAGCCTAAACCCACAAAATTTTCCTTCATGGAACCAACCCAAATATATCAATTCTAAGGTATAATCATGGAATAGACATGGATACATGTAATTTCACTCTAATAACATGTAAATATACAAATCCTATCATAAAAAATCACAATCCACTCAATTGGATCAACAATCACCATAACCCACAACATTTGAAGAAACCATAGCTAGAATTGGGGAATTCTTCATCAAATTGGGGGGATTCTAAGGGAATCCATGGGAGGAAGGATCCCATGGATGAAAAGCCATCATACCTTGTTTACAATGCCCTCAAAATCTTGAAGATTGGAGACTTTAAACTTGACCTAGCTTAAATTTCTTCCTTCTTCTTCCAACTTCTAGAGAGAGAATATTTTGAGAGGAATTTTGGGTTCTCTTTTAGGATTTGAGATAATGAGTTAAGATGGGGGATTTTGGGGGATTTTGGGGGTTAAAAATACTTATATAGGTGGTCTAGGTTTAGTCAAAACGACACCACTTAATTCTAGTTAAATCTGGAAAAGACCCATAAGTCCTCAACTTAACCGTCTCCACAGGCCCACCCACGAGACCACACCGACGGACCGTGGATGGACCTATGCTCCGTCCTGGTGAACCGTGGGTTGGTGGTCTGGGACTTGGTTTCTGGACATTGACCTACAGACCCCTAGCCACGAGCCGTGGACCCATCCACGGGGTGTGGGTCCTAGTGTAGGTCACTGCCTTGGGCACTTTTCCATGGTCCTCATCCACGAGTCCCACCTATGGGGCATAGGTCTAACCACGGGGCTTGGTTGGCCCTCATGGGTGACAGCTGGAAATGCTAAAAATTTGCTAGGCTTTCCTCTTTAGGCTACGAGGTGTTACATTAAGATCATGCCTCCACGAAGAGCATTTTGAGGTCGTTCTGCTAGGAGGAATGTTGATCCTCAGGATCAAAGGGTCCCCAATGCACCAGAAGTGCAACCCCATGGAGAGGTATCTAATGCTAAGTTCTGGGATACTATTTGGATGTTGAGCCAAGTTGTGACCAACCAAGCTGGACAAAAAAGAGGGAACTGATAGGATGTGGCTGATACATCCAGAATCTATGAGTTCTTAAGGATGAATCCTCCAAACTTCACTGGTTCAAGTGTCACTGAGGATCCGGAAAACTTTTTGGAAGACTTGCAGAATGTTTTTGAGGTTATGCATATTGCTGATGTTAAGCGAGTAAAACTTACTGCATACCAACTGAAGGGTGTTTTTAGAATCTGGTTTGACCAATGGAAGAAGAGTAGAGCTGAGGGAGCACCTATTGTGAGTTGGGCTGTGTTTGAAGGTGCCATGATGGGGTGTTTCTTTCCCTGTGAAGTGAGAGAGGCAAAGGTAAGGGAATTTCTCACTCGTAAGCAGGAATTCATGAGTGTGCATGAGTACACCCTCAAGTTCACTCAACTTTCCTGTTATGCTCCGGAGATGGTTGTTGATATGAGGAGCAGGATGAGCTTATTTGTGTCTGGGTTGTCTCATCTTTCAAGCAAAGAGGGAAATGTTGCGTTGTTGATAGGGGACATGGACAAAGCAAGGCTGATGATCCATGTGCAATAGGTTGAGGAAGATAACTTGAGGGATAGAGAAGAGTTCTGAAACAAGAAGGCTAAGACCACAAGAAATGAGTCCGGGTAGCATAAGATTAATGCAAACCGGTTTCTTTTCAACAAAAGCCAAATGGACCTGCTCCATCATCTGCTAGTGCACATGCAGCAAGGAACAGAGGTGAGTTCAAGAATCAAAATTTGCAGAACTTCAGAGCTAGACCTGCTCAGTCTCAAGGTAGTGTGGCACAACGAGGTAATGGAACTCCTGCATGTGCTAAGTGTTTTAGGAACCACTCAGGAATGTGTCGTGATGGCTCCAATGGTTGCTTCAAGTGTGGTCAGTTGTCACTTCAGGAGAGAGTGCACTAAGAATGCTCGACTTATATGGTTCATGCAGAATTATGGGCATGAACGACTCAATTCAAGAACCCTCATGTATAACATATGGTAGTCCTATAATTAGGAATATAATATCAAAAGGGTTAGGCACTCAATACTCAAGAACTTAGAACTCGAAGATAGTATTCCTCTCAAAGATACTCAATTTATGGAGTTAGTGTGGAATCATGGCCATGAACGACTCGACTCAAGGATCTCAATGATAATGTAGATTCATGAATAGACTTTTTTCATTCTCATGCTCACTTACTCGAGTCTTGAAATAAATTATAAGTAATTGTAGAAGACTTCTCGAAAAAGACTCAAAAGGACTTTCTCCAACTTTACTCTTAACTCTACCTAGAATTTGAAGTATGAATTCAAGGATTATGATTAGGATATAGGATCTCTCAATGATTAAATGAAGTTTAGATAGTTGATAATAAGAAACGAGCGAAGACACAAACTGGCGGTCACTGGCGCGACGTGGATGATGAATAAAAATTTTGGTCACAAAATACTTTTTGAGGCAGAGGACACCGTATTCTCTCCGCGACGCGGAGAGGGGCTTACTATCTGAAGACTGAAAATCTTAAGACCCTTTGCGACGCAGACCTCGACGCGATTATTTTCCCGATCTTTTCTTCCTCTCCCAACTCGATTCAATTCATACCCTATGCAATTCTATGGTCCCAATTCATGAATTTTAATAATCCCAGAATGTTTTCCATGAAACCCACACAAAACTCATTAAGAATTACACTCATTCGCAAAACCCTCACCTCAAGAACTCAACAAGACTCCATTAATAAAGAGTTAAGCTAAACCTCAAAAATTCATCAAGAATCTCAATCAATCAACTTTAAAACGAATTAATGGATGAAATTTTACATGATTGGAATGAAGGCGAACAAGCCCACCACTATGAAAGCTTACATACCTGGAAGAACAATCTTCTTGAAGAAACTTGAAGGAAAATCTTGGAAGATGAACCCTAGCCTTAGCGTTTCTTGAATTTCATGAGCGTAGAATTTTAGGAGTGAATGAGAGGGTTTGATTTATGAAAACTAATTTTTTACACGTTTAGGGTAATTTAGATGACCTCATAAGGGTTTTTAGGACTAAAATACCCTTAAAGAAATAAATATAACGAGCTGGGAGTCGGAATGACTTTCCAGCAGGCAGTGAGGTCTGTATTGGCTCTGTAACGCGGAGCCATCGCGGAGCTGTTGCTAGGTTTGAGCGTTGTTAGTAAATCAGTCATAAATTCTTAATTAGAGCTCGGATTTTAGAAAAATTAGTGGCGTTTGAAAGAGGACTCAAAGACCTTTAATTTGATGGGTCATGGGTCCCCTAAAGCTTTAAGTGCTAAAAGATATGGTCGTTTGAAGTTGACCCAAAACTTAAGAAAAAGGTTGGTGACTTGAACGAACTTCTCTTTAATTATTTTTTTTGAACTAGAGGTGTTACATCTAGTGACCTTAAAACCTAAGAAAATTTAAAATCACTCGAAAAAATTCCGTTCACAATGAAGAAGGGTTCAAGTCTTAGCTCAAAAATTTTTGGGGTGTTACACTAATAATTCAAAGGACTACGTTAATGTCCACTATTTTAGAAAAATTAGGAAGAAACTCCTTCGTTTGAGGGTAAAAGAATAAGAAACAGAAAAACAAAGAAGATCATGAGCCTTTTTTTGTATTTTTTTTATTATTATCATTATTGTTTCTTCACAACTGGGTCTATTAATTTTATTAGAAAAAATAATCATCAATGTGTGCAGTTGGCACTGTTCACTCGTTATGTAAACACTAATTATTAAATTCTCTCTTGAATGAAAAACAATATAAATTAATTGAAGAAAAAAAATGAAAAATCTCGCGCACTATATAAAGAAGTTTTTTGTGTGAAACAACGTTCACTGTTAATTGCACATTTCTATGTTTTTTTTTCTTGTTTAATAAAAAGCCAATACCTAAATTTCCATGCTAAGAACTTCGGTGAACCATATCAATGGATTGTGGATGAATCATTGATGTGAGGCTAAAACTATATATATTTAATCATTATTTACCTCATATTTAATTTTTTAATTATTCTTTTTGAGCATGAATTTTATGGATTGTGCTATATTGTGTATTTTATTTGTAGGATTAAATTGGTGTGAAGATGAAGAAATTTGGAGCACAAATGAATTAAAAATAAGAAATCATAGAAGAAAATCAAACAAGCAACTTAATGGATTAAATAGAATAAAATAATATATTTATGTATATAAGCAAAAAGGCGGCTGCAATTTGCAATTCAATCACCTGCAGCTGCCATGTGGCAGCCATTAAGAGACCAACTCTTAATTGAAGGCGGCAGCAACACAAACAACAAATAATTTACGGAAATCAATTCCTTCCGGGTTTTGGTTTCCTAATTTGTCTTGAACTCAATTATTTTATTTAGAGTTTTTATATCTATAAATAGAGCATGAAAAAATATTATGTAGGGAGGAGATCAGTCATAGGATATACTTTTGAGGGTTCTTTTCTTCTTCTTATTGAGTTAGACATTATTGTAAGGTTTTATGTTTTGGTGTTTTGGAATTATTTTTCAAACTCTTAGCAATTTAATTTCCGGAAGTTGATTTATGCAAATTTTAATTTGAATTTCAATTCAAGACTTCGGGTTTCATCTATTCTAACTATAAGTTCATGAATTCCTTTAACCTAATTATGAATTGTGAACTCTCAAGCATGAGTAGCTAAATCCACAACTAGGATTGTGGGAACCGTGAGCAATTAATAATGTATGAATAATAATTAAGTAATTCTTGAATAGTGTTTATGCATGTATTGTTAATTCTTTCGTTTAGAAGTCTTTCTAGTGGTGCGCAACGTTAGAACTCGCCTCATTCCTACTTGTCGGACCAAGGAGGTAATGAATGAGAAAAGGATTAAACAACAGAGATTTAGTGGATGCTATCTAATATTCTGATTTGAATTGAAGTGAGGGTGAAAACTAAACTAAATTAATATGATGACTAATCTGGGGTAAAGGTAAGGGTTAGTAAAGCATACACTCGTAGACGGAGCAAGTTGCGTGGTGAAATTCCCTACTTAAAGCACCAATCACTTAGGAATATCTAACTTACCAATCTTGCATGTCAAACACTAGGAAAGGATTACTATTATTAGGATTACTGCGTTAAGAGCTTGTGGGGAACACATATACCCTAGTTTCCATCTCATATTGATAACTCAAAGTTTGAATCGTGTTTACTAGTTACTTAATCAACAATTTGTTACTTTAGATATAAAACCCCCCTGTTTACTTTTCTCTGAAATAGTTTGACTAAAAAGATATAATTGTGAGTTAAGTTTAAGTCTAAACCATATTTCTCGTGGGATCGACCCCAACCTACAAGTTGGGTTCTTTATTTGACAATGATCGCTTATACTTCTTTAGGGAGGTGTAATTTGAGAGTATCAAACATTTATGAAAATTTTAAATGATCTCAAATTGTAGCAGAAACTTCAAGAATTTATAAGAAGTTAATGGTTGTGATTTATGACCGAAAAACATGAAGATTGAAATTGTTAGACAACTCAGAGTAAGAAAGTTTGTTAATAAATAAAATATGTAGATTAATTAAAAGGGTACTAATGTTCTAAAATTATACAAACAATATTGAAGTACGTATGTGATGAAAATCGTAAGAGAAAAATATGAGTGTGCAGTGATGAATCATTTTCTACAGTTTATTCACAAACTCTTTCTTATGTGTTACCTCGAATATCGTTGAATTTTGAACTTAATAAATTGTTGCAAATAACATTTGAGATATTTTTAAGAAGAAGAAGAGTAGAAAACTTAAAGAATTGTAGATTAAAAGTGAGAGGAAACTCCTCTATTTATAGCTAAGAAATAGTAGTATGAATAGGTATCTTATCAGAAAAGTCACAACGTTTCGAATGCTCATCGGAAAATTCACAATCCTTTGAAAAAGTCACAACTCATCGTAAAAGGCACAACCCTTAGAAAAAGAAAAAACTATTTGAAAAAATCACAATCCTTCGAAAAAGTTGGAACTCATCGCAAATGTCACAACCCTTCGAAATAGTCACAACTCAGTAGAAAAGTTACAACTCTTTAATTTGAAAAGGTATCTAGTTTTAATATAATATAATTAATTAAATAAAATAAATTGAGCATTTTTAAGGGAGGATATTATAGTAATTTAACATTTAAGTTTGAGAGTTCATGCTTTTAAGGTATATATATATATATATATATATTTATATAAATATGTATATATATATGTATAATTTGGTTCCAAGATGGTGGTACAGTCAGATTCGATACTATTTTTATTGTCTTTGTCGTTGTGACTTCGTGTAGCCAGCCGTGGTTCTAAGCCCGTTAAGGAGTTGAAAAAAGGGCGCCTATACCCGGTTAGAACTGCTAGACACATGGGTTCAATAAAAATACGTATTAAATCTTTACAGACCCCTTGCTCGGGTAAAATGATAGATCCTTCCATACAATCATAAAACTATATAAAAATTCATATATATTTCGATAAAGTCTAGACCTTTCATAGTGAATATAAAAGAGAAGTTAGTTGATCGACATAGATATGAATCTTTTAGCCGGACATAGTCACGGCTTTGATCGGAGAAATACTAAAAGAAGAAATCAAAAGAAAAATATAATACCTTGTAGAGATGGCCGACTGCAAGGCCTATGAGCAAACTTTATAAATTTATTAACTTCCAGCCAGTATCTGGTGAACTAAAAACTTTACAAGTTTTTGAGATTTACTATTGGAGAGAGAAAGTAGAGAGAGGGGTTCCTAAACTTCTGCCAACAAACTGAAAAACAAACTTATATATAGAAAAAGAAAAACACATTTTGAATCTTTGTACAGTATCGTTGGGTCCCATATATTCCCTTAATAGTGTATCTACTGTTGATCAACAGTGTATCTATTGTTGATGATGGCCTTTACTGTAGAGACGACTCTATTGTTTGTCCTTTTCCTTTAATTTTCGGAGGAAATCTTCCGCTTTTCTCAGAGTATCTTCTGATGTAGTTTTTTCTGACTCACTAGGTTGAGCTTCTTGAATATCATCTGTGACGTCATCACTTGTCTCACTTCTCATAGAAGTGTCCGATTTTACATATTGAGTTATATTGAGAAGCAGACTCCTCTTAACTTCTTCCAAATAGTTGTTGATCATTTCTTCTTTATCTCCATCTTGGATGGATATTTTTCTGGCAATATGCCTGACCGAACTATCAGCAATTATTCCATTTTGGGACTAATACAATATTCTTGGATCTTTGTTGCAATAAGATCCAACAGTTCTTGTTCATATAATATTTTTATTTTGGGATCTTTTTTCATCAATTTGTCCCAAAAGTTATTATAAAAAGTTTTGTATAAACAAGAAATATGTTCCTCGGTGAATCCCACTTCCGGGGTCCATTTATGAATCCAAGGGATAGAGAATTTAATGAAAAAATAAATTTGGTCTATTTTTTTGATATAACAGATATGATCTGTATAGTATAACTCATTTAGATCCGGTGAGACTTAAACACATTCTTTATATAATTTAAGAAATGAATCAGGTAAATTTTTTGTAGTTGGGCCGTGGTATGACCACCAATTCAGAAACCAATTAGGTATTGGTCCTCCAAATATCTTTGCATATATTTTTATAAACCACGTGTGTTTATGTCTGTCATTATTGTAATAGAGGACTTTATCAAAAGCCTGAATATAGTCCCAGTAGGTGAAACTCATAGCGATTTTGTTTAGGCTAATCTGTCTTTCTTTCATAGTGGATATACCCAGTCTTTAACAAATATAATCTGTTTAATTATCATTTTTGAGAAGTTATAAACATTCTCACTGGTATTGTAGCTTGAAAAGTGTTGAAATTCAACACTACCAGTGCTTATAAATATAGTCTCATAATACGATCGGGTTGTATATGACTCACCCGGGAAATATAATACGTTTATTAGGTATCGCTGGAATATCTTCCAGGGTTCTTCTTTTCTCTGAATTTCAGAGTTTTCCAAAAGAAATATCATTTCTTTTTTTGATAACTTTTCATAAGACTTGATATCATCATTGTCTTCTTTAGCTATTGATGCAAATTATCACTTTACTTTTGAGACAAATATGCCTGTAGCTGTGCGTATAACAGACTGTTTTCTGGATTATATCTTCCAGATGTACTGAAGATGAAGCCTCACTTTGAGAGACTTTTGATTTTATCAAACTTCTTCTTCCCATTTGTATAACTGGGGAGTTAGAAGAGGATCCGTAGGATGAACCTGAGGATGATCTTCCCCTTGTATTATTATTCCTACCTCTGCCCTTGGTAGTCCAAGGAGGGTCCATCCTGCAAACATAACACTTTGCTTTATTCGGATATGTCATAATAGTCACTGTAATAATTATCATTATCGATATCAATAATTTCTTCATAATCATGTATAGAGAAATCTTCTCGAATAATATCGTTGATGATTTCACATATTATCAATTCCTGCAAGTCTTTATTAAGAGGAATTATCTTTAGAATAATAACTAAAGTTTTTTCATCAATAAAAGTTGTATAAAAACTCATTATGAATTTAAATATTCTCGAGACAGAAAATCTGGAAGAGAGTTATCACTTTCCTTTTTATATTGAATCTCGAAATCAAAAGGAGCTAACTGGGCCTGCCACCTAGCAAATATCAATTTTGAAGCATCATGTTTAAAATCTTTGTTAAACATGTATTTAACAGATTGAGCATCAGTTTTTATCAAAAACTTTTGATTATATAAATCATCTTGAAATTTTAAAACACATTTGATTATTGTTAGCATTTAATGAGCCACAATAGCATATTTTTTCTGTGCTTCAGTCAATTTTCCTGAGTGAAATATAGTCAAATATTCACTTTTATCATTAGGATTAATCTCTTTTAATATTCCTCCGTAACCAATATTAGAAGCATCAATTTCAATAATCTTTTGCCATACAGGATTAATAAGAGTTAAACAAGGAAGTGATTTAACACGTTCCTTAATATTTTTAACAAGACTAGTGTGAATTTCAGTCCAATGTTGTTTATAATCCTTTTTGAGTCTATCATATAAAGGGGCTAAATCACGAGAAATTTTTTTTAAAAATGGGGATACATAGTTTAAGCTTCCCAAAAATCTTTGTAACTGAGTCCTGTCAGTAATAACATCTGGAAATTTAGATGCAAAATCAATAGATCGTTGAATCGGAGTAATCTTATCCTGACAGATATTATGTCCTAAAAATCTAACTTCTGTTTGAAATAAACTCATTTATGGTTTGGAAATAACTAAACCATTTTTTATAACAATTTTTTTTAAAGATATCAAGATGCTTGATGTGTGTTTCAAACGTTTTAGAGAACACTAAAATATCATCGATGTAAATAATTATAAAATGCAAATAAGGATTAAAAATATCATTCATTATTTTCTGAAATTCAGAAGGGGCATTTTTTAATCGAAAAGGCATAACATTCCATTCATATTGTCCAAAGGAAACATTAAAAGCAGTTCTATAAGTATGCTCTTTAAATATCTGAATTTGCCAACAACCAGATTTTAAATCAAATTTGTAAAATATATTAGCATCATATAATCTTGAAAGAAAATCTCTTTTATTGGGATAAGATATCTTATCCATTTTAAGAATTTATTTAAAGGTTTATAATTTATAACTAATCTAGGAACACCACGTTCCTTTTCAGTAGCATTACTAACATAAAATGCAGTACAAGACCAAAGAGATTTTGAAGGTTTTATCAAACCCTTTTGTAACAAATTATCAATTTATTTTTGACAGAATTCTACCAATTTGGTGTTCATCTGACAAGGATGAAATTTAGTAGGAATATCATTCTCAGAAAATTCATCTTCATATGAAAGAGTAACAATATGCTTTTTTCGATTCCAAAAAGCACTAGGATGATCGGCACAAATATCAATAGCAATTTGTTCAGAAATTAATTTCATTTTTTCCTGTACTTTGGTGGATTTCAAAGTATCAAATATATTTATACTAAATAATTCTAGTTGCAAAGAATCAACATGCCTTTGTTTCATATTAATCAAAATATTAATATCACGAGAAATAGGGTCAGTGATAAAAGTATAATTTAAATTTCTATTTTCATAAGTAGCAAAAAATCCTTTAGCAGTCATGCTAGTAAATGGATAAATAGCATTTATAAAGGGGGTTCCAAGTATAATTGGAGGGTATAACTGATTTTTAACCAAGAAAAAAAAATGCAGAATGCAAACTTTATTTTGACAAATACGTGTATTAGGTAATTTATATTTTATATCTAAAGCATGTCCAGAAGCAGATTTAACCAAATGAGTTATCTTTTCAAAATATTTAGTACGTACTAGACCTTCTTGAATACAACTAACATCGGCTCCACTATCAATCATAGCAATATCAGTTATTGAAAAACTATTATCAATCAAGATGGTGCATTTAATATACCATTTATGAGCAGTAACAATTTGCATCATTCCTAAAAATATACCTTGTCTAGGATCATGATTAAAGGGTTTTCCAAGGGTATCTTCTTCACCAATATCTTTTCCTTTGTTATTAACAGTTTTTATCTGAGTAAGTCTATGATCACAAATCATTTGATTTTGTTTAAGAGATTTAATCTCATTTTTTAAATTTTCAATTTCATCTTTCAAATCATCAAAGGAAGAATCTCTTGTATGAGTAGTCTGTTTATTAAGTCTGTTATTAATTTCAGACAATGAATAAGGTGCAGCATATTCAAATTCAAAATCATTCTTTTGTTTTTCCGAATTTTTTGAAGAACTTGAACTAGCATTATTATTTGCAGCTAAATGAATAATTTTTTCTCGAAGATCATTAGGACTGAATTCTTTCAAAAGTTATATCACATTATCAGATGTAATAGTATTTACATTTAAATTTTGAAATTGAGATTGCAATTCATCATTTTCACAAGAACATATATCACCATGACAGGTATTGCAAATATTCATTTTATCATGCTGATTACTATCAGATATATCAAGCAAATCAACTTCTTCTTCAGAACCTGAATCAGAATCGTAATCAGACTCAGAACCAGAAGTGTATAAAAAACTGTAAATCTTATCATGTACTCCTTCATCAAGTTCTAAGGTTTTCAGCTTATCAAGCTTACAGTTTGGTGCTATGTGACCGAAATTTCCACATATATAATACTTGATTTTAGCAAGATCACGCTTAGACCTATTTTTGGTAAATCTATTAGACTTACCGAAGGCTTTTCTAGCGTCGTGCTCTTCCTTAGATCTATGTCTCGACCTTTTTTTTCTATAAGGTTTATCAGGGTTGGAGTATTTAGAATCCCTATATTTCTTTATCTTACTATAAGCAGAAGTATCAGGTAAACCAAACTGGGTACAAAAGTCTCCCACCTGAGATTTTTCTTTAAGCCTATCCATCTTAAGCTGTCTAGATAATTTTAATTCATTGCACAAATTTAATCCTTCTTGAGTGCAAACTCCTATCAGCTTACCATAGGTATAATCCTTATAAGGAATTTCACCATGATTATTTCTCAGAGCTTTTCTAACTCTTTTGGCGAATAAAGCGGAAAGGCCATCTATAAACTTAGCTTTCCAATGTTCATACTTATTTTCATGTAAGTATCTTTATACCATCTAAATTCACCTAAGGTTCTACATCGTAGACCATTTAATAAGGTACGAACAGTCTCATACTGATTGGTAAATCTACTATTAAAGTGTTCTAAAATGGTCAAAACTAAAGTATAAACAGCATCTTCTCTATTTTTTACTAGAGTCATGCCTAAGTTATCAACACCTTCATTATCAGCAATAGCATTTATCATCGCTGCTTTTTGCTCAATGCTCATATAGTTATCCCACCAACATCTGAGTTGGCCAGTAAAACCTGCAATAATCATTTTGTAAATATTTTTATCTGTATTTTTAACACTTTTACAAATAGTTGCATACATAAGCATTATGTGAACAAGAATGGTTAATTGTCTATCAGTCAATCCATCAAGATTCCATTCATAAATTTCAGACCCACTATAAGAAGTATTAGTCTGATTTCAGTCTCTTTCCTCTATTAACACATCTTGAGGAGTTGGTTTGGGATAATAATAGGTATGTATGCTTGGTTTATGGGCATACTTAGTATTACTATTCTTTTTAGGATATCCACGAAGTTTATTAATTTCGAAGAAACATGATTTTTAAAATGAAAAGTATTTTCCATTTCATCCGCAAAATTTTCTGACAAATCAATAGGCTTTCCACCTAATCCTGACAATTTTTTATCAAGAAGTTCTTCCAAATCATTTAATGATTTAAATTTAAAATCCTGAATCTCAGGAGGCCTTTGCACATGAGTAGAAACAATTTGAACTTCTGACTTACTTTTAGAAGTAGAGGCAATATCAGAAGTCTTTATATCATTTTTTATTTGGATTACTAAAGCAGTTAATTCATCTAATTTTTTGTCAAGAGAACTAATATGTTCTTCCAAAACTTTAACATAAAGACCTAAATAATTATTTTGAGAAATTAAATTATTTATTTCATTGATGCTGACTGCCACAACATCTTCTTCAATAAATTTTTGAAAGGCAGTAAAAGTGATACCTGTATTATTTGGTAAAATAAAGGATAACTGAGGTGGATAGATAGTCTTAATAATATTACCAGTTCTATATTTATAAGATCGTTCAAGAACGTTGATGTATAAAGGTAAAAAAGTAGTTATGAACAAGGGTACAAAATGCATGATTTGATTATGTACAGCACAGGTTTCATAAAATTCTTGAGAAATATCATTCAAATCACTAGCACAATAAGTGTCAAAAAATCATGTTTTAAACCGGTTTCATTTATTACTCAACAATTCTTTCTGAATGTACTTTCTTGCCAGTGATCCTGGACTAAAATCTATTTGGTGTACATTCATCATCAAGTTTTATTCGGATCAAAATCCATTTCGGATATAGAAGGAATATCCTTATCAGAAATATCAGAAGAATTATCATTAGCTTGAACAATATTCGTTCGAGGATCAATTTTTATTTTATCAACAAGTTTATTATTTTGATCAGAAGATGTAATAGGACAAGAAACCGTAGAAGGTATGGTATGCAAAGAAGCAGCACGATTACGAGCTGGACCATACACTGGTTCTTGAGTCTTCACTTTGAGATATCACCTTGATTTTTGGTGAGTATCTTGATCTTGAATGGAATTCGATGCTTAACTTGCCACTTAAAGTGAGTTTTTGGCACTCTTAAAACTGATAATTTGATAATGTTCTTGAATGACTACATGTTTTCTTGATCAGTAGCTGAATAGAAGCAGGTGTCAGGAGGTCAGGTTGCTACATGCAATTAAGAAGCTGATTCTAGCTATCATGGGGATTGATCATTCTGAAAAGAATTGAAACTTTGTTCTTGAATTTCAAATCCATGTTTCGCTTAAAGAAACCTGAAAACCATAACAAACAAAAGAAATAAAAAAAAAATTTACCCAGTTTTCACTCGATTTTTTTTTTTTTAGTTATTAGCAGATGTAAATTTTTAAAAATAAACTCAGACTAGGAAATGTTATCCTAGGAGAAAATAAAATAAATGTCTCAGACTAGGAAGTGTTTATCCTAGGAGAAAATTGAATTAAAAATGGAATCAGACTAAGAATTGTTTATCCTAGGAGAAAATAAAAAAAACGATCTCACACTAGGAAGCGTTTATCCTTGGAGAAAATAAAAAATAAAGGTCTCAGACTAGGAAGTGTTTATCCTAGGAGAAAAATAAAAAGTCTCAGACTAGGAAGTGTTTATCCTAGGAGAAAATAAAAAATAACGGTTTCAGACTAGGAAGTGTTTATCCTAGGAGAAAATAAAAAGTAAACTCTCAGAGTAGAAAGTGTTTATCCTAGGAGTAAATAAAAACTAAACATCTCAGACTAGGAAATATTTATCCTAGGAGAAAAATAAAATAACAATCTCAAACTAGGAAGTGTTTATCCTAGGAGAAAATAAAAAATAACAGTCTCAGACTAGGAAGTGTTTATCGTAAGAGAAAATAAAAAATAGCGGTTTCAGACTAGGAAGTGTTTATCCTAGGAGAATATAAAAAATAATGGCCTCAAACTAGGAAGTGTTTATCCTAGGAGAAAAATAAAAAAAACGTCTCAGACTAGGAAGTGTTTATCCTAGGAGAAAATAAAAAATAATAATCTCAGACTAGGAAGTGTTAATCCTAGGAGAAAATAAAAAATAACAATCTCCGACTAGGAAGTGTTTATCCTAGGAGTAAAATAAAAAGTCTCAGAATAGGAAGTGTTTATCCTAGGAGAAAATAAAAAATAATAGTCTCAGACTAGGAAGTGTTTATCCTAGGAGAAAATAACTAAATCTCATTATGTAGGAGGGTCCTGCTAATCCCATTGTCCAGGAGGGTCCTGCTAGTCCCATTATGTAGAGGGTCATGCTAATACCATTATGTAGGAGGGTCATGCGAATCCCATTATAAGGAGGGTTCTGCTAATCCCATTATGCAGGAGGGTCCTGCTAATCCCATTATTTAGGAGGGTCCTTCTAGTCCCATTATGAGGTAGATCCTGCTAATCTAAATCCCATTAGGTAGGAAGTTCCTGCTAATCCCATTGTCCAGGAGGGTCCTGCTAGTCCCATTATGAGGAGGGTCCTGCTAATCTTAATCTCATTGTGTAGGAGGGTCCTACTAATCTAAATCCCATTATGTAGGATGGTCTCGCTAATCTCATTATTTAGGAGGGTCCTGTTAAACTAAATCTCATTATGTAGGAGGGTCCTGCTAATCTAAATCTCATTACTAAGGAGGATTTCGCTTAACAGAATCATCAAATAGAATCACCACAACATTTTTTTTTGCCCCAGTTTGCACCAAAAAAATATTATTTAAGCTATTAGCATAAATGAGAAATACTTATACCAAAAGAAAAAATGCAAGACCTAGATGCAATTAGGGTGTTTGTTCCCTAGAAATGAAAGATGATAGGTTGTTTGTTCTCTAAGGTCAAAATGCAAATACGGTGTTTGTTCCCTAGCAATGAGAGTGATTTTTTTTTAACAAATAAAAATATGCCCCAGTTTTTAAATTGAGGAACTTTGAAACTCTTTTTAATTTATCATTTTTTTGATTTATTTGTTTTTAAAAAAATGATCCAATTTCATTCCTTCAAGGATATAAAATATTATTCTGTGAGACCGAGCCCTATTTGTAAGACTGCCTACATATCTTGTATAGCAAGAATCAGGTCAAAGGTAGTTCATAAAAATAAAAATAAAATCTTTATTTTTTTTAAAAAAATCTTTTGGGAAAGTAATCGGTTCATGTTTGATAATGTCTTGATTTTAGTTGGTACCAACAATTAGTATTATGCATATGAACCACATTCAACTACTTTCAAACAAATATGACGTCAACTCGGAGTAATCCCTATAGTTTCAAATGGTATCTCAAACATACTTAAGTATTTACAAGATCAGTTCATCTTGCCTAAATTAAGGGATAAAATTATTCATATCCTCATATTTCAAGTACCCTCGCAAAAAATGAAGTCCTACTTTACACAATAGAAGTGTTCTGATCTTAATACGTTTTAGAAGTCACTCACACTCGGAAAGATATTCAATGCATGAGATTGAGATACCATATGCTTGGCGCTCATATAAGTATCCATTAATGTGAGAACACAAAAAATGAGATCAAATAGGACTTGTCATTGTCTTGTAATTTAGTCTTAGGGAAAGGTAGGATATTCATTTAGGATAAAGTGACTATTTCCTCCTTAAAATTTGCACAGTGCTCTTAATATTTTTTCATTTTCTCTTTTGACCTTTGTTTTCTTGAAAGTTTCTCCTCGTTTTCTTTTTTCATTTTCTATCCTTTTTGTTGGAGGGTTTTTCATTTTTTCCTTCTAGCTTTTCTTTGTCATTTTTTTGAACTTTCACATATTTGACCTTTTCACTTGTTACCCAACTTAGATCTTGGCATTGTGTAGATAATCGATAGTACGCTCAAGCAGGTGGGACCAAGGAATAGTACATTTAAGCACTCAAAAGAATATATGCTAAGATGTGGTTATTCAAAAAGAGTTGCAGGCTCAAAATGAGAGTTCTATGGATAACATGTCATTTGGTAGGCTTGAAAAGCACAATCGGATCAAAGAAAGCCTATAATCTTTTTCCAACTTAAATGTTGCTCAAAATTTTGCCTCAACCTACATTCGGGCCAAGTTCTAGATCATCAAAGTCATGCCTTTGAATTTTATATCTAAAGCTCTCCATACAATACACATGAATCAATGAGGTCGAATTTCTTTTAGCCTTAACTTAAAGCAAGATAATTTCTCAAGTATTACATAAATATTTTTGAGAGGTACCAAAAGAAGTCTATAGGTCACAACAAAGTTGGTCTGTCTTGCCAAATAGTTTAACATTTTTTGTTATCTTATGCACACTACTAAGTATGTTGATACCAACCAAGTCAAATTTTTTCTAAGTTAAAAAAGTCGTACCCAAAACAAACAAACAAAAAATTGCGTCCTACTTTTTTTTTTGCCCCAGTTTTTGTGATGAGGTCTTTTTAGATTTTTCCTTGGTTGGACCGAACCTCAAAATAAGGTTGCCTACGTATCTTCTCAAAGCAGGAATCAGGTCAAACGTAGTTCAGAAAGTTTTGATATATGAAGTAAAACATTAGTTTTATTTTATTTTTGAAGAAGGGTAAAACCCCTATTTTTAGAAGGAATAAAAAAACTTTTGCCTTTTAAATTTATTTTTTTTTAAATAAGGATTAAGAATTTTTTATTTTTTTGAAATTTTAAATAAGGATCACCGAACCCGAAGAGGGTTGCTTACGTATCTCATCGAGTTGAGAATCAGGTGTGCATAGTTCGTCCAGATTGGACAGTTAAAAAAATCTTTAAGATATTGAAACTTGACTTGACAAATGCATTATCTTTCAAAGTATTAAAAAGGTAAAATATTTTTAAATTTTTTATTAGTTATAAAAAAGAAACCTAAATTAAAAGATTATTTTATTAAGTAAGTAAAAATTATTTATTTTATTTTTAAAGAAATGTATAATAACTTCTAAAATAAGAAATATTTGTTTTAAATCATTTTGGTGGTTAAATGGATGACCATAACTCCTTGGTTAATTTTCCTCCTTTATGAGTAGTAATGTTGTTGATAATGTGGTCAAATGGATGACCATAACTCCTAGGTTAACTTCATCCTTTATTGGAAGTAAGGTTGTTGATAATATGGTTAATTGGATGACCATAACTCCTAGGTTTATTTCCTCCTTAATGAGTAGTAATTATCAAGGTTTAATGTAATGTTTATGACACTCTTTGGTATTCCTCAATGTAATCCTATAAATAGTGGTGTTGAGAATAATGTTAAAGACACTTGAAAGAAAGAAAGTTAGCTTATATTGTTCCTCTTGTCTTATATTCTTCTTCTCTTCCTCTTTATATTGTTATTTTATTCTTAAGTTTTACAACACGTTATCAGCACAAAGTCTCAAGGTTGAACAACATTTCTTGTGAGGTATCCATTTATAATCTAATGTTAAAATTATTAAAATGTGGCTATACTTTTTCTACTTTACATTTTATTTATAATTGAATGAAAAAAGTCTAACCATTTATCGATTTTGCGAAGAGAAGATGAAGGTCACTGTTTTGTGGATTTTTAAAAGGAACATATATTACCATGACAGGTATTGCAAATATTCATTTTATCATGCTGATTACTATCATATATATCAAGAAAATCAACTTCTTCTTCAGAACTTGAATCAGAATCATAATCAGACTCAAAACGAGAAGTGTATAACAAACTGTAAATCTTATCCTGTACTCCTTCATCAAGTTCTATGGTTTTCAACTTTTCAAGCTTACAATTTGGTGCTATGTGACCGAAATTTTGACATCTATAACACTTGATTTTAGCGAGATCACGCTTAGACCTATTTTTGGTAAATCTATTAGACTTACGGAAGGCTTTTCTAGCGTCCCGCTCTTCCTTATATCTATGTCTAGACCTCTTTTTTCTATAAGGTTTATCAGGGTTGGAGTATTTAGAATCCCTATATTTCTTTTTCTTACTATAAGCAGAAGTATCAGGTAAACCGAACTGGGTACAAAAGTCTCCCAGCTGAGATTTTTTTTTAAGCCTATCTATCTTAAGCTGTCTAGATAATTTTAATTCATTGCACAAATTTAATCCTTCTTGAGTGCAAATCAGCTTACCATAGGTATAATCCTTATAAGGAATTTCACCATGATTATTTCTTAGAGCTTTTCTAACTCTTTCGGCAAATAAAGGGGGAAGGCCATCTATACACTTAGCTTTCCAATGTTCATACTTAATTTCGGGTAATTCTATCACCCTAATCATGTAAGTATCTTTATACCATCTAATTCACCTAAGGTTCTACATCGTAGACCATTTAATAAGGTACGAACAGTCTCATAATGATTGGTAAATCTACCATTAAAGTGTTCTAAAATGGTCAAAACTAAAGTATAAACAGCGTCTTCTCTATTTTTTACTAGAGCCATGCCTAAGGTATCAACACCTTCATTATCAGCAATAGCATTTATCACCGCTGCTTTTTTCTCAATACTCATATAATTATCCCACCAACCTCTGAGTTGGCCAGTAAAACCTGCAATAATCTTTTTGCAAATATTTCTATCTGTATTTTTAACACTTTTACAAATAGTTGCATGCATAAGCATTCTGTGAACAAGAATGGTGAATTGTCTATAAGTCAATCCATCAAGCTTCCATTCGTAAATTTCAGACCCATTATAAGAAGTATTAGTCTGATTCCAATCCCGTTCCTCTATTAACATATCTTGAGGAGTTGGTCTGGGATAATAATAGGTATGCATGCTTGGTTTATGGGCATACTTAGTATTACTATTCTTTTTAGGATATCCACGAAGTTTATTAAATTCTGAAGAAACACGATTTTTAAAATCAAAAGTATTTTCCATTTCCTCCGAATTTTTTTCTAACAAATCAATAGGCTATGCACCTAATCCTGAAAATTTTTAATCAAGAAATTCTTCGAAATTATTTAATGATTTAAATTTAAAATCCTGAATCTCAGTAGGCCTTTGCACATGAGTAGAAACAATTTGAACTTCTGACTTACTTTTAGAAGTAGAGGCAATATCAGCAGTCTTTATATCATTTTTTATTTGGATTATTAAAGTAGTTAATTCATCCATTTTTTTTTCAAGAGAACTAATATGTTCTCCCAAAACTTTAACATAAAGACCCAAATAATTATTTTAAAAAATTAAATTATTTATTTCAGTGATGCTGACTGCCGCAACATCTTCTTCAATAAATTTTTGAAAGGCAGTAAAAGTGATACCTGTATTATTTGGTAAAATAAAGGATGACTGAGGTGGATAGACAGTCTTAATAATATTACCGGTTCCATCTTTATAAGATCGTTCAAGAACGTTGATGTATAAAGGTAAATAAGTGGTTATGAACCAGGGTACAAAATACATGATTTGATTATGTAGAGCACAAGTTGCATAAAATTCTTTAGAAATATTATTCAAATCACTAGCACTATAAGTGTAAAAACACCATGTTTTAAACCGGTTCCATTTATTACTCAAAATCTCTTTCTAAATGTACTTTGTTGCCAGTGATCCTGGACTAAAATCTATTTGGTGTACATTCATCATTAAGTTTTATTAGGATCAAAATCCATTTCGGATACAGAAGGAATATCCTTATCAGAAATATTAGAAGAATTATCATTAGCTTGAGCAATATTCGTTCGAGGATCAATTTTTATTTGATTAACAAGTTTATTATTTTGATCAGCAGATATAATAGGACAAGAAACCGTAGAAGGTATGGTATGCAAAGAAGCAGCACGATTACGAGCTGGACCATACACTGGTTCAATTGGTGATATATGTTGAATAGCAAACAATATTCTATCATTAAATGAATGTCTATTATATGGGACACTTCTATCATCAAACTGAATGCAAATCCTACCATCTGGATTTGGTGTCATATGAGAATATTCAGAATTAGTGACAACATTTGTTATCTGACTTGGGGATATAACAGAATCCAGGGTCCAAGTTGTTGGGAAAATAATTTCTTCCCATTTTATAGGTCTTCTAGTAGTGACCTTAGATTTAACAAAATTAGATTCCACCAAAATAGTCTGATCAGATGTATCATATAACTTACATTTTGGATTTAAAGTAGAAATCAATTTAAAATAAATTCTATATGATAAACAAATTAATTCAGATCCAGGTGCATAATTATAACCATTCGTTTTACCATTTAATGTTAAAGCATCAAGAATATTAACATCAGTTAAAGATAATTACAAATTTGGTTGAGTATTAAAATATACAGGACCATATGCCAAAGTGGACTCAATCAAACCAATTAAACATTGTATAAAATTTAAATTTCTAGCATCACGAAGAGCAGCTAAAAATGTCTCAGGTAACCCTTTAAGAGTTAATGGTTTAAAAGCAATTTGAACCATGCCAATATGCAAGAAATTATACTGATTTTTATATATATCGATATCTCGTTTATTTAATAAACGAATAGTCTGTTCAGACGAATTTAACGCCAAAGATTGCTCAGTAGTTTTTATTATCTGTTTATGAGATATTCTATCAAACCAACCATAATCATAAATAGTTTTAATATCAACTTTAGGAATAGTCCATTTGTTTAACAAATCAAGATTCTTAGGTATATCGACCTTTTCAATCAGGAAAATGGACTGAAGCCCAGAAAAAATATGCTACTGTGGCTCATGAAATGCTGTCAACTTCAATCTCTAGTTTAGCATCCGAATCTAAGGGAATAAATCTGAATCGAAATATATATAAATTTTTATATAGTGTTATGATTATATCAAAGGATCTATCCTTTTACCCGAGCAAGGGGCCTGTCAAGATTTACTACTTATTCTTATTTAGCCCATGTGTCTAGAAGTTCTAACCGGGTATAGGCGCCCTTTTTTCAACTCCTTAACGGGCTTAGAACCACGGATGGCTAGACGAAGTCACAAAGACAAAGCCAACAAAAATAGTATCGAAACTGACTGTACCACCATCTTGGAACCAAATCAAGAAACCATATATAAATTTATTTATATTTAGATAAAGTCTAGACCTTTCATAGTGAATATAAAAGAGAAGTTAGTTAATAGACATAGATAACAATCTTTTAGCCGGATATAATCACGGCTTTGATCGGAGAAATACTAAAAGAAGAAATCAAAAGAAAAATATAATACCTTCTAGAGATGGCCGACTGCAAGGCCTATGAGTAAACTTTAAAAATTTATTAACTTCCAACCAGTATCTGGTGAACTAAAAACTTTACAAGTTTTAGAGATTTACAATTGGAGAGAGAAAGTAGAGAGAGGGGTTCCTAAACTTCTGCCTAACAAACTGAAAAACAAACTTATATATAGTAAAAGAAAAAAATATTTTGAATCTTTGTACAGTATCATTGGGTCCCAACTGTTCCCTTAACAGTTTATCTACTGTTGATCAACATTGTATCTACTGTTGATGATGGCTTTTATTGTAGAGACGACTCTATTGTTTGTCCTTTTCCTTTAATTTTTGGAGGAAATCTTTCGCTTTTCTCAGAGTATCTTCTGATGTAGTTTTTTCTGACTCACTAGGTTGAGCTTCTTGAATATCATCTGTGACGTCATTACTTGTCTCACTTCTCATAGAACTGTCCGATTTTTCATATTGAGTGATATTGAGAAGCAGACTCCTCTTAAGTTCTTCCAAATAGCTGTTGATCATTTCTTCTTTATCTCCATCTTGGATGGATATTTTTCTGGCAATATGTCTGACCGAGCTATCAGCAATTATTCCCTTTTGAGGAGTAATACAATATTTTTGGATCTTTGTTACAATAAGATCCAGCTGTTCTTGTCCATATAATGTTTTTATTTTGGGATCTTTTTTCATCAATTTATCCCAAAAATCATTATAAAACGTTTTGTATAAACAAGGAATCTGTTCGTCAGTGAATCCCACTTTCGGGGACCATTTATGAATCCAAGGGATAAAGAATTCAATGAAAAAATAAATTTGGTCTGTTTTTTCTATATAACAGATATGATCTGTATGGTATAACTCATTTAGGTCCGGTGAGACTTTAACCCATTCTTTAAGAAATGGATCAGGCAAATTTTTTTTAGTTGGGCCGTGGTATGACCACCAATTCAAAAACCAATTAGGAATTGGTCCTGCATATCTTTGCACATATTTTTATAAACCACGTGTGTTTAGGTCTATCATTATTGTAATAGAAGACTTTATCAAAGGCTTGAATATAGTCCCATTAGGTGAAACTAATAGCGATTTTTTTTAGGCTAATCTGCCTTTCTTTCATATTGTATATACCCCAGTCTTCAACAGATATAATCTGTTTAATTATCATTTTTGAGAAGTTATAAACATTCTCACTGGTATTGTAGCCTGAAAAGTGTTAAAATTAAACACTACCAGTGCTTATTAATATAGTCTCATAATACGATCGGGTTTTGTATGACTCACCCGAAAAATATAATCCGTTGATTAGGTATCGCTGGAATATCTTCCAGGGTTCTTCTTTTCTCTGAATTTCAGAGATTTTCAAAAGAAATATCATTTCTTTTTTTTGATAACTTTTCATAAGACTTGATATCATTATTGTCTTCTTTAGCTATTGATGCAAAAGTATCACTTTGCTTTTGAGACAAATATTCCTGTAGCAGTGCGTATAACAGACTGTTTTATGAAATATCTTCCAGATGTTCTGAAGATGAAGCCTCACTTTGAGAGACTTTTGAGTTTATCAAACTTCTTCTTCCCATTTGTATAACTGGGGAGTTAGAAGAGGATCCGTAGGACGAACCTGGGGATGGTCTTCCCCTTGTATTATTATTCCTACCTCTGCCTTTGGTAGTCCAAAGAGGGTCCATCATGCAAACATAACACTTTGCTTTATTCAGATATGTCATAATAGTTACTGTAATAATTATCATTATCGATATCAATAATTTCTTCATAATCATGTATAGAAGAATCTTCTCTAATAATATCGTTGATGATTTCACATATTATCAATTCTTGCAGGTCTTTATTAAGATAAATTATCTTTAAAATAGTAACTAAAGTTTTTTTCATCAATAAAAGTTGTATAAAAACTCTTTATGAATTTAAATATTCTCGAGACAGAAAATCTGGAAGAGAGTATCACTTCCCTTTTTATATTAAATCTCGAAATCAAAAGGAGCTAACTGGGCCTGCCACCTAGCAAATATCAATTTTGAAGCATCATGTTTAAAATCTTTGTTAAACATGTATTTAACAGATTGAGCATCAGTTTTTATCAAAAACTTTTGATTATATAAATCATCTTGAAATTTTAAAGCACATTTGACTATTGTTAGCATTTCATGAGCCACAGTAGCATATTTTTTCTGGGCTTCAGTCCATTTTCCTGAGTGAAATCCAATCAAATATTCACTTTTATCATTAGGATTAATCTGTTTTAATATTCCTCCGTAACCAATATTAGAAGCATCAGTTTCAATAATCTTTTGCCGTACAACATTAGCAAGAGTTAAACAAGGAAGAGATTTAACACGTTCCTTAATATTTTTAACAAGACTAGTGTGACTTTCAGTCCAAGGTTGTTTATAATCCTTTTTTAGTCTATCATATAAAGGGGCTAAATCACGAGAAAGATTTTTATAAAATGGGGATACATAGTTTAAGCTTCCCAAAAATCTTTGTAACTAAGTCCTGTCAGTAATAACATCCAGAAATTTAGATGCAAAATCAATAGATCGTTGAATCAGAGTAATCTTATCTGTCCTAAAAATCTAACTTCTGTTTGAAACAAACTCATTTTCGATTTGGAAATAACTAAACCATTTTGTAAAACAATTTTTTAAAAGATATCAAGATGCTTGATGTGTGTTTCAAACGTTTTAGAGAACACTAAAATATCATCGATGTAAACAATTATAAAATCCAAATAAGGATTAAAAATATCATTTATTAATTTTTGAAATTGAGAAGGGGCATTTTTTAATCCAAAAGACATAACATTCCATTCATATTATCCAAAGGGAACATTAAAAGCAGTTCTATAAGTATGCTCTTTAAATATCTGAATTTGCCAATAACCAGATTTTAAATCAAATTTTGAAAATATATTAGCATCATATAATCTTGAAAACAAATCTCTTTTATTGGGGATATGATATGTTATCCATTTTAAGAATTTATTTAAAGGTTTATAATTTATAACTAATCTAGGAACACCACGTTCCTTTTCAGCAGCATTACTAACATAAAATGCAGTACAAGACCAAGGTGATTTTGAAG
>JAJONR010000242.1:0-75976 GCA_029582245.1 Solanum etuberosum | reverse complement strand
GTGCCTTAGGGGCAAGAGTAGTTTTATAAGCCTATAATAAACGCGATAGATGATAGCAATTTCGCGAGTATTAGCCTTACTATTCAAATTTTTAGTTTTGACATTAAGAGTCAAAGAATCCATGACATTAGGATCATTAATGTCAAGAGAAAAGTTAGGATAACAATTGAAGTAAACTGGCCCATCAGCAAGGTTACTCTGCAAAACTCCAAACAAAGAGTCATCAAAATTTAAAAATCTGCCATCTCTGGGGTTCGTTTGACCTTGAAAATGGGCCGGTTTGGCCGTGGGGACCAACCGGCTCCATAGCTAAGGTCTTAACGGACGTCCATCAAAATTTTTGGCAAAAATGACCTCGGAATTCCGGATCACCAAAAATCCATGGACTATGTAGCATACGAAAATCTGCAAAATGGGGGTTTGCCTACTCTGGGCTCGTTTGACCTTGAAAATGGACCGGTTTGGCCGTGGGGACCAACCAGCTCCATAGCTAAGGTATTTACAGATGTCCATGAAAATTTTTGACAAAAATGGCGTCAGAATGCTGGATCACCAAAAATCCATGGACTAGCACACGATAAATCGACAAAATGGGGGGGGGGGTTGCCGATTCTGGGGCTCGTTTGACCTTGAAAATCAGCCGGTTTGGCCGTGGGGACAAATCAGCTCCATTGCTAAGGTCTTAACGGACGTCAATGAAATTTTTTGGCAAAAATGACGTCGGAATTCCGGATCACCAAAAGTCCATGGACTATAGCACACAAAAATCGTCAAAATGGAGGGTTTTCCTGCTCTAGTGCTCAATTGACCTTTAAAATGGGCCGGTTTAGCCGTGGGGACCAACCAGCTCCATATCTAAGGTCTTAACGGGCTTCCATGAAAAATTTGGCAAAAAAGTCGTTGGAATTCCGGATCACCAAAAATCCATGAACTATAGCACACGAAAATCACAAAAATAGGGGGTTTTCCTGCTCTGGGCTCGTTTGGCCTTGAAAATGGGCTGGTTGGGCCGTGGGTACCAACAGGCTCAATAGCTAAGGTCTTAACAAACAGCCATGAAAATTTCGGCAAAAATCACGTCGGAGATCCGAATCAACAGAAATCCGCAAAATGGGGAGTTTTCCTTATTTGGGGCTCAATTGACCTTTAAAATGGGCCGGCTTGGTTGTGGGGACCAACCGGCTCCATAGCTAAGGTCTGAACGGACGTCCATGAAAATTTTTGGCAAAAATGACGTCAGAATTCTGGATCACCAAAAATCCATAGACTATAGCACACGAAAATCGGCAAAATAGGGGGTTTGCCTTCTCTGGGCTCGTTTGACCTTGAAAATGGGCCGGTTTGGCCGTGGGGACCAACCGGCTCCATAGCTAAGGTAATAACGGACGTCCATGTAAAAATTTCGGCAAAAATGACGCCGAAATTGTGGATCACCAAAAATCCATGTACAATAACACACGAAAATCGGTAAAATGGGGGGTTTGCCAGCTTTGGGGATCGTTTGACATTGAAAATGGGACGGTTTGGCAGTGGGGACCAACCGGCTCCATAGCTAAGGTCCTAACTGACGTCCATGAAATATTTCGGCAAAAATGATGCCGAAATTCTGGATCACCAAAAATGTGTCGGTTTGGCCATGGAGACCAACCGGCACCATAGCTAAGATGGTAACATACGTCCATGAAAAGTTTCAGCAAAAATGACGTTGGAATTCCGGATCACCAAAAATACACGGACTATAGCAGATGAAAATCGGGAAAATATGGGGTTTGCCTTCTCTGGGGATCGTTTTTCCATTAAATTGGGTCGGTTTGACCTTGGGGACCAGCCGGCTCCATTGCTTAGGTCTTAACGGACGTCCATGAAAAATTTCGAAAAAAATGACGTCGAAATTCAGGATCACCAAAAATATATGGACTATAGTGCACGAAAATCGGCAAAATGGGGGGTTTGCCTGCTCTAGGGATCTTTTGACCTTTAAAATATGTCGGTTTGGTCGTGGGGACCAACCGGCTTCATAAATAAGGTCCTAACGGACGTCCATGAAAAATTTTGGCAAAAATGACGTTGTAATTCCAAATCACCAAAAATCCATGGACTAGCACATGAAAATCTGCAAAATGGGGGGGTTAGCCTGCTCTGGGTTCGTTTGACCTTGAAAATGGGCTGGTTTGTCCGTGGGGACCAACCGACTCCATAGCTAAGTTCTTAACGGACGTACATGAAAACTTTCAGCTAAAATGACACCGGAATTTATGATCACCAAAAATCCATGGACTATAGCACACGAAAATCGGCAAAATAGGAGGTGTGCCTGCTCTGGGGATCGTTTGACCTTGAAAATGGGCCGGTTTGGTTGTGGGGACAAACCGGCTCCATAACTAAGGTCTGAACAGACGTCCATGAAAATTTTTGGCAAAAATGACGCTGGAATTCTGGATCACCAAAAATCCATGGACTATAGCACACGAAAATCGGCAAAATGGGGGGTTTGCCTGCTCTGGGTTCGTTTGAGCTTGAAAATCAGCCGGTTTGGCCGTGGGGACCAACCGGCTCCACAACGGACGTATAAAAATGATGCCGAAATTGTGGATCACCAAAAATCCATGGACTATAGCACACGAAAATCAGCAAAATGGGGGGTTTGCCAGCTTTAGGGATCGTTTGACATTGAAAATGGGACGGTTTGGCTGTGGGGACCAACCGAATCCATAGCTAAGGTCCTAACTGACGTCCATGAAATATTTCGGCAAAAATCACGCCGGAATTCTGGATCACCGAAAACCCTTGGACTATAGCACACGAAAATTGACAAAATTCAAAAGAATCAGAATTATCTAGAAAGAGATAGAAGAGTCTCAAAGAGAAGAAATTTCTATCGATTATTAAATCAAAAGGGACCCAGTTACCGAAAGTACTTTGGACTCCTTTTGTGAGTGGAGTCTCCTTTCGGTGAGTGGGGTTTGATAAAGCTGAATAATTCCACTTTAGCTTTTGCAAGTGGAGTTTATCTCTTCTTTCGAATAGTCCAAAGTACTTTCGGTGACTGGATCCCTTTTGATTTAATAATCGATAGAAATTCCGTCTCTTTGAGACTCTTCTATCTCTTTCTAGATAATTCTGATTCTTTTGAATCTCTATCTGAAAGACTAGTTATTCCGATTTTTAATAATCTCAACTAGGATTAATTAATCGAATGGGTTAAGGTATGACTGGGCCAGAGCCTTGGGGTTTAGCATATCCCCGTTGTCGTCACTTAGGGATGAAGTCTCATCCAATAGTTGTTGGATAGCTGCTTCATCAATTTTGTCATCGAGCTCTGAAAGAGCTTTTTCTAATCTCTTTTTCAGGTCGCTTTTGGACGGCGATGATTTAGAAGAAGATGGAGAATCCTTCTTTGAGGATTGAGGAGTTTCCTTCCTTGCTGGTGACCAACCTTTGACACGAACTTCTCTGGACAGATATTTGATCCCGTCAAAATCTGCAATAACGAAAGTCCAACTGATAATATATGAAATATGCTTTCTAATAAAATACTTGCATAATTTAATATGCTCTGGTAGGGTAGAGATTCCTTCATCTAGTTGAAATTGATGAAATTTTTCTAAGAATATTTTGGGTAAAATGAGCTGGTTTCCTCCGAAGCAGCTCCACCATTCGTAGAACCACCTAGGGATAACTGATGATGCTACCTTTGGGCAGTATTTTATGAACCAAGTGTGGGTGGTTGGTCGTAAATACAAAAAGTTAAACCACGCGTCACGGTAGTCAAACCAATTATAAGTTTGAGGATTAAATTTCCTCGAAAGATTTACTGGGGTTAGTAAATGGTCCACTCTCCATTCAAAGGGTGAGAGAATATTTTTAATGGTGAATTTTGAATAGGCGATGCTATCCGGGTCTGATTTGTCTGACAGTTCATGTTCTATCTCAATAGATCCTGTGTCGACAAGAATGAATTCATAGTATCTCCACGTTTTGAGGGCGTCATTGGTTTCTACGTAGTTCCTGTTAGAATACAGGGTCTTTAGGAGATGCTTAATTTCATAAGCTTCGAATTCTTTGTCAAGGGCAAGGATGGGAGAAACCTGTAAAGAGATAAGATCATTTTTTTCTTTTTCTTTGTCTTTTTCTTTGTTTGATTGGGTTGCTGCTGGTGATACAGCCTCGGCAAAACTCTCAGGAGTTTTCATTATATAACTGTCACTTGTTTGAACTTGGGAAAATCTGAGTTTTCCTGATGGTGACATTGAGCTGAGTTCAGGGTCCTTTTGAAAAGGCTTCTTTATTATCAACAAGTTGGAAGAGCTACTCGAAGGTAGAGAAGGGAAATGTGATGGGTTGATGGGTGGTAGTTGGGCTAAGGCCGAGTAACTATTATGGTTAATCTCGGGCCTGAGTCCGAATTCAGGCCTTATAGCAAATGGGCCTGGTGAGGTTTTGAGAAGTGGTTTAGAGGGCTGAGATCTGCTTGGTCTTGCCCCTCCGGTGGGCCGGTGTCCTGGCCTCATGTTTTCCCCTGCAAAAATTCTCTGGTTAGAAAATCAGGGAGAGAGTTATCTTCTCCTTTAATAAATTCGATTTGAAAATCAAAGCTGGATAATAAAGCTTGCCATCTTGCAAATATTTGTTTAGAGACAAGATTTTTAACATCCTTTTGTAAGATGTCTTTAGCAGATTTGCAATCTACTCTGAGCAAGAATTCTTTGTTTCATCTTGAAATCTAGGGAGTTGATTTTAGATGGTCATAGATTGGCCCGATTGGGTGTTTAGTTGGTTGACTCTACCAAAGGCGGTGTTATGGTCTATATTGGTTTAGAATAGTCTTCCGTGTCATAAGTGAAAGCCAAGCAAGGTCTTGAACCTATCTTAAGTGAGTTGAAGGAAGTTGTTCTTAAGAAATCCGTTGAGGCTTTCTCCCAAGGGGGAGATAGAGTACTTCGATATTCATGTCATTTGTGTGTTCCCAATGTAGAGGACCTTCGAGGAAAAATCTTCACAAAAGTCTAAAGTTCTCGATATTCCATTCTCCCGGGAGCCACCAAGATGTACTTTGACTTGCGGGAGGTCTATTGGTTGAATGGGATGAATAAGGATATTGTGTAATTCGTAGCTAAGTGTCCTAATTGTCAACAAGTGAATGTTGAGCATCAGAAGCTGGGAGGTTTGTCCCAACATAGTAGCATTCCTGCTTGGAAGTGGAAAGATTTGAATATGGACTTCATTGTTGGTTTACCCTGCACACGGCAACAACATAACTCTATTTGGGTTATAGTAGATTGTATGAAAAAATTGCCTCATTTCATTACCGTCAAAGTTTTGTATTCGGCAGACGACTATGCTAAGTTGTACTTAAGAGAAATGGTTAGGTTTCATGGAGTGCCCTTGTCCATTATATCCGATCGTGGTACCCAATTCAGTTCACAGTTTTGTAAATCTTTCCAAAAGAGACTTGGTACTCGTGTTAAGATTAGTACGACCTTTCATCCGCAAACTTATGGGCAAGTGGAGTGTACTATCCAATCTTTGGAAGATATGTTAATAGCTTTTGTAATTAACTTTAAGGGTAATTGGGATGATCATTTGCCTTTGATTGAATTTAGTACAATAATAGCTATCATTCAAGCATTGGTATGTCTCCATTTGAGGCCATATATGGTAGAAGGTGTAGTTTTCCTATAGGTTAGTTTGAAGTGGATGACGTTGTTTTGATATATAACGAGTTGGTACGCGAGGCTATGGAGAAATTTTGGCTAATTAGAGAAAGGTTGAAAATGTCTCACAGTCAACAAAAGTCCTATGCAAATTTTCGAGGAAGAGATCTTGAATTTGATGTGAGTGATTGGGTCTACTTAAAAATTTAATCCAAAAAGGGTGTCATGAGATTTGGAAAGAAAGGGAACATAGTATGTGTTATGTGGGCCCACCATATTTTAAGGCGTATTGGTAAGGTTGCTTATGAATTTGAATTGCCTAATGAATTGCCGTCAGTGCGTCATGTTTTCCATGTCTCCTTGTTGAAGAAATATGTTGGTTATTGGAAATCTATAGTACCATTGGAGAGTCTTGGTATAAAGGACAGTCTTTCTTATGAAGAGGTTCCGATTGAAATTTAGGAACGGAAAGTTCAGAAGTTGAGAAATAAATAAATTGCTTTTGTAAAGGTTCTTTTGAGGAATCAATTAGTTGAAGGTGCTACTTTGGAGGCCGAGGCCGATATGATATCCTGTTGTCCTCATCTCTTTCCCTCCGTTCCTACTATAGCTTGAGGTATTGAGTCACTCATGGTTTACTCTTTTAGTTTGATTTGTCTTAAATATTCCCATGATTCCTTCTTTATGCATTCTCAAGTAAAGCTTGAATTTTTTGAAAATGATTTAATTTTATTAATTTCTTCATGTTTAATTGCATTTAGCTATGAATTGCATATAGACCTTATGAAATTATCTTTCGCTTTGAGTTTATGTTTCCTCCTCGGATATATCTATTTATGTAATTACATTCATGTTGAGCTATTATATGTAGTTCCTACCCTCCTTATGATGTCTTGATTTCTATTCGAGGACGAATGTAACCAAGGGAGAGATATTGTAACACCTCCAATTTGAAAAGAAGGAAAAATTACAAGTTTCCTAAACCTTGTGCTAGTATCGATGGAACCACCGACGGCCCGGAGGTCGAACCACGGATCGTAGGCGGGGACTGTAGGTGGCAAGTTCAAATGGGATATAATATCTAGTCAAAGTACCCTTTTAACGGTTCACCAGGACTATCCGTCGTCCAATGTATGAGTTGTAGGTAGGTCTTGTAGGTGAGTTCCAGACTTAGTGAAGTTTTTAGGGCCAAAGTTGGGATCGACGATTGGGATGCATGGTATGTAAGGGGACCAACAGACCATACATGAGTCCCGTTGTTGGGGGTCCAAAAGTGTAGTCCCTGAACCCTACCAACGGTTGACCATGATAGTCTGTAGGTCTAATTGTCGATGACGTCCGACAATTATTTTTAGAAGGGAATTTTGGGTCTTTTCCTAATTATTCTAATCCAATACAATGTGGCTCTACCCTCTACCGTATGCCCTATATAAACATTTATGCCCTCCAAATTACCTAATTAAATTAGCTAGCCTAAATTGCGAAAAGCTGATCAAGTTCATTCTCTCAAATATTTCTCTCTCTAAGGAAGAAGAAGAAGAGCTTGGGTTCCCCTCAATTCCCAATTTCCACCATTAGCTTTTGGGCTTTGAACTCCAATGTATGATAGTCTTCATCTATGAAAATCTTTCCTCCATAGGGATCCTAAAATCCCTAATTTTGTAAATATAGTTCCCCAATCAAATTAGGGTTTTATCCAATTTTCATGGGTTCCTTTCAATTATGATCCAAATAATTGATTTAGGTCTCTTTATGTATGAATTGAAGTAATTGCATGTTTTAAATTGAATCCCCCATGAACCCTTGCATTACCCATGATTTTTAAACTATGATGATATGATGTGAGTTTTGAACCATGAAAGATGAATTTATGAAGATATCCATGTTTCTTATTAAAATTGATGAAAATAATTTAAGTTGCTTTGAGAGTAAAGCATCAGTGTTGTTGTTGTTGCGAATGAATTTTCTTACATAAAGGATTCACAAGGTTGAAAGGTTTTCTCACCTAAGATGAATCAATATTTAGGAGCTATTCTTATGAAATGTAGCTTGGATTGGCTACTTGATGTGTCTTCCAAGGATTTTAAGACAAACGGAGATTACCAATGTCTCTTAATGATATGACAAGTTAAGTCTAATGACTTTCCGTGGGATTTATGCTTAGAACCGAGTGGAAAAGAGACGATTACCCATGTCCCATAAACTATGTGTGTAACACATCGGAATATAGTAGGCTAAGCTAGGGCTAAGTGAGGGGGAAAAGGCCAAAGAATTGAGCTTGGGCAACCTTCACCAAGCTGTCCAACCTCCCACGACCACCATGACGCCTCGTAGTGGGGACCACGGGTCGTGGTGATGGGCGTGAAGGCTAGGCAGTGAGCTAGCCAAAAGCTACCTAAAAGAGTGACCCTCCCACGAGCCACTTGACGGCTCGTGAAGGACACCTCGGGCCGTGGGGGAGGTCATGGTCATGAGTTACATTTGAGAGGGCAAGTGGTGGCAAGCCTAGCCACTGGTCAAGGAACACGGGCACCACTACGGGCCGTGAAGTCCTTGACGAGCCGTGGTGCCACTCGTAAAGGTGGTTCGGCAGTTTTAGTTCAGGGGTTTTTGGGTGTTTTCCGGGTTTAATTAAATTAATACTATGTCATTTCACCCAAGCCTAGGACCCATTTATAAGTGATTTTAACCTCAAAATTCACACATTCAAGTCATTATTTCGAAAACCCAAAAGAAATCCAAAGTTCTTCTCTCCATTCCTCAAGAATTTGTGGGCTTTGATATCAAGGTATGATGGCTTTTCATCCATGTAATCCTTTTTTCCATGGAGCCCCCAAGATTCCCCAATTAAAAATTAGAAATTCTCCAATTTTAGTTATGGTTTTCTTCTAATGTTGTGGGTTTTGATGAATGTTGATCCAATTGAAAGGATTATGATTGTTTATGATTGAATTGTTAGGATTACAAGTTTTTAGGATGAATTTATATGTACCCATGCTTAACCCATGTTTCTAGGTTGAAATTGATGTAAATGGGTTTGATGCCATGAAACTAGAATTTGTAGGTTTAGATGTATTATTTTAGAATTGATGAGTTACATTAGAATTGCTTTGCGATTGAAGCATATATGTTGATTATGAGATTTAGTCCTTTGAGAGTAAAGCTTATGTTATGAATTATTGATTATTGAGGTAATTGTTGTGGAAGGGATAGTTCCCACATGAATTGCTTAAGTAAGAATGTGAAAGGCTTTCTCACATTGAATGATTCTAGGTTGAAAGGATTCCTCACCTAAAATGAATCTAGACTAAAATGCTAAGAAATAGATGAGGCTAGAGGTGATTACCCATGACCTCTAGATGAGAAGGATATGAGGCGATTTCCCATATTGTTTAGAGGAGAGTAAGAGGTGACTACCCTTATTCCCTAATGTTGGACATGGAGGCGAATACCCATGATCCCTTATTGAAAGGTGTGGAGGCGAATACCCATATCTTATATTGAACGATGTGGAGGTGAATACCCGTGTCTTATGATAAAGGACATGGAGGCGAATACCTATGATTAATTATAGAATGATGTGGAGGTGAATACCTATTTCATATGATTTTAGGCATGGAGGCAAATACCTATGATCCCATAAGAAGGAAATGGAGGCGAGTAACCATGACCGTATATGTAAGGCAATAGGCGACTACACATTAGCTTTTATGTAAGGCAAGAGGCGACTACCCATTAACCTTTATAAGAAGGCAAGGAGGTGATTCCCCATGTCTATAAAACATAAGCTAAAGATGAGAATGATAGGTGATGAGCTTGGATGACTGCTAAGGTTTCCTTCTATGATGAGTAAGACTAGTGGAGAGTTACCCATGTCTTGGATAAGTATGATTTGAGGTTACTTTAAGAAGAACTCTTTTATGTTGAAATGAGCTATTATTGTGCATTGATTATGCTTATTACTTATATTGTCTAACTCTTATGTTTATGTTGATGTTTATGAAAGCTATCATATTTAGTACAATTCTTGTAATAACGCATACTCTTTCCTACATTCTTATCAACATGTAGGGTCTGACGTTTGATACGCTCAAATTACACCTCCCTAAAGAAGTATAAGCGATCATTATCACGTGAAGAACCCAACTTGTAGGTTGGGGTCGATCCCACGACGAATATGGTTTAGACTTAACTTTAACTCACAATTATATCTGTTTAGTCAAATTATTTCCGAGGAAAGTAAACAGGGGGGATTTTGTAAGTAAGTAACAGATTCTAAAGCTTAACTAACAAGTAAACAAAGTTCAGACTTTAAGTTATCAATATGAGAAAGAAACTAAGGTATATGTGTTTCCCACAAGCTCTTAATGCGGTAATCCTAAAAATAGTAATCCTTTCCTAGTGTTTTACATGCAAAGTTGGTAAGTTAGGTATTCCTAAGTGATTGGTCCTCCAAGTAGAGAATTTCACCACGTAACTTGGTCCGTCTACGGGTGTGTGGTTTACTAACCCTTACCTTTATCCAAGATTAGTCGTCATATCAATGTAGTTTAGTTTTCACCCTCACTCCAATTGACAACAACTATTAGATAGCATACACTAAATCTTTGTGGTTAATTCTTTTCTCATTCACTACCTCCTTGGTCCGGCAAGTAGAAACGAGGCGAGTTCTAACGTTGCGCACCGTTAAAAAGACTTCTAAGCGAAAGAATTAACAATACATGCATAAATACTATTCAAGAATTACTTAATTATTATTCATACTTTGTTAATTGCTCATGGTTCCCACAACCCTATTTTTGGATTTAGCTACTCATGCTTGAGAGTTCACAATTCATAATTAGATAAGAAGAATTCATGAACTTACAAGTAGTATCGATGAAACCCGAAATATTCAATTGAATTTCAAAGCGAAAATTATATTAAACAAAATTCGGAAAGTTAATTGCTAAGAGTTTGCAATTTAATTCCCAAAGAACAAAACTTAGAAGTATACAATAATGTCTAACCCCCAAAAACGAGGATTACAACTCTTATTTATAGAAATCAAATCCTAAATTAAACAGGAAACAAAATAAGGAAATAAACTTCCAGGATGCGGTTTCAATCGACGCCTCGACCTACGGACCGTGGGTCGACCTACGGTCCATAGGTCCCCTTCCGTGGCTCAACACTTGGACAAAATAATCAGGTAATGGAACCTTCAACTCCCAGATCACCATCGACGGATGTGCAGGACGGGCCGTGGGTCGACCTACGGTCCATTGTCTACTCTGTGGTTCCATATTTGGTGAGACTTCCCTGCTCTTCCACCTACGATGCATCACCTACGGTCCGTGGACTGGACTATGGTCCGTCTTGACACTCTGTGGAATGAGTACTGGAACACAACTCCCAGACCAGGACCTACGACTGCCCATCCATGGCCTGTCGTTTGACTTACGGTCCGTGGGTGGCTCCGTTGGTGGCTACTTCTGCACTTTTCAGCTCACATCTTCATCAACCGCATCCAAGCCTATTTCCTGCAAGAATTATACACGAAACATTATTCATAATAACAAAATATACCAAGAGACACACTAACTCTAAGTGAAATGCATCAAAAATACCGTAAACTCATGGTATATCAACACCCTCAATTTATACCTGTTGTTTGTCCTCAGGCGACACACTAAACTCTATACGACACTTATGTAGAAGACGATATACAAACTCAAGCAATCACGTGGCTTTCTCAATCAATTCCATCACATTAGTGCCAATATTTTCATCTAGACTCAACAACCTAACTCATGCGGATCAAAACATGCCATAGATTGACAAATAGACACCACAACATACACTTTTCACAATCACCAAGGTACCAATTCTCCAAATATGTAACTAGTGCCCTCACTTCAAAAGAAATCTTTTTTTCACAAAGTAGATATGAATTTCAAATTTAAGGATTCATTCAACAGTCACACTCAAAAGTGACTTCAAGTACAGTTAGTGCTGAATAATATAGGCTTGCCCTTATTTTCACTGCATAGACTCTCCAAACTAGTCACTAGGATCACTATAGGACTTTCTTGGCTTGTAACGTAGGCTCAAGGTCAGGTAGGGTACATTTGGGTACTTTTTAGTTACTTTCTGCCCTCCTTGACATTACATTGGCTTTTTACCTCTTTTCTCAACCAACTGTTGGCATCTTTTTATTTTCTGCTCTTTCCCTTGACTCTTCTAAACACGGATGTGATTTTGCCTTTGTCGCTCTTATTTTTCACATTCTTCTTTTTTCTTTATTTTCTTCAGCATCTTTTTCATTGCTCTTTTTGTTTCTTTTGACTTCAATCACATCTTTTTCTATCTTTTCTTTTCTTTTCCTTTCTTTTACACCAAACACTTTTCATACCCTTTTTCTCCTGGTTTCCTTTTTCATAGCCACCCTCAACTTATGCATTTTTCATGAGTTGAGGTGCACAATATCCGATGTCGGATCAGGGCCAAGATTAAGGAAACTTTTTGAATTAGCCACCCTCAACTTAGCCTTTTGGCCTAAGTCAAGGTGCACATGTTCAAGGAGGGACCGAGGCCAAGACAATTTAATTTAGGGAAGGTGAATTTAAGTGTATTGAAAGAGGTGGTCTACATTAGGCTCAAACATTTGGATCAAAGGGAACATTTCTTTCATTTGGTTGAATCATTTTAGGCTTGAGTTGACTTAATTGAACAAGGGCCTATGATCATTTCCCAACTTCTAGCCTAGATTATCTTAGCAGGACCAACGAGGCAAGTTCTAGATTGGCACATACTGTATGAACATTCAAACTTTTCTCACACATACTTGGCACATTATTTCATTATTGGATTATTGAATTACCCGGTTCATGTTTTTGCTTAAGTCATGCTATCCTACCGGTTCCTTATCATGTTATATGAAGATCCAACACATTCAACTGATTCATCCTATAGATCTTGCACATTTCACAAATTTTGGATGGGTATCAATTTCATGTTTTTTTATGCCATCGTGCTTTCATTCTTCTACTTACTTCGACACATACAATATCCTAAACATGTCGGTTCAACATAAAAGTTAGCACTCCCTTGCAGGAAAAAAATACAGGCCATAAAACCCCAATGGAGGATTATGAGTTGGGATACTCAGACTTCACCCTATCACTCAAAATCCATTTACCCTACCCCCATCAAAATAAGGTGCAATTGCCCTTAATGCACAAAAATAAAAAGTAAAGCATAGGGTGAAGCAAACCTGTGGCACAAATGCGTCGAAGACCCATCAAGAGGTGGGTGGATACGGTTTCCCAGAACCCGCTGGATCAACACTAATGACGCCATCAGTAACACCCTCACTAACTATAGGAGCACCATCAGTAGTGCTTGAAATGCTAGATGGGCCAACACCTATCTCATGGGCCCGCTGCTATCTCCTCTCCACATCAAGGATGGACTCCCTCTGGACTACCTCTAGTTGCTGGCACTTCTTCTTCTGCAATCTGTGAGCCTCCTTAGCATCGGAAGTGTGGTCGGAGTAGTGGCGCTTCCAAATAGCACGGGAAGTGTCTGGTGGTGGCATAGTATCATGAAATAAAGTTGTCATCACCACGTCATCCTTCACCACTGTAGGGGCAGCCTCTTGTGCAGTCTCAGTAGGGGCTAATAGAGCATCAACATCAGCATGGAGGTTAGCCAACTCCATCTGGAAAGTGGTCACATCTATGGCAGGGGCAGGCCTCTCCAAGACTCTCAACTCGAAAGCATCTAGGTGCTTATGAACGGCCTAAATCTTCCGATCCATCATCCTTGCCTCAGACTCCTCAATAGCGCGCTGCATCCACGGCCTCATATGTTGTAGCAAAGTGGCCATTTGTGTCTCAAGCTTTTGGACTCCAGCTAGAGGAACAGTAGTGGTCCCCGAAGAGGTGGTAGCTTGGGATGAGCTTGGGCCTTGCTAGTGGTAGTCGAGGGAGGTGCCTGTGCATCTGTGGTAGTGGGGGAGCGACAGTGTCATCAACTTGGATCTGTTCCACATCAGCAGTCAGATCAGTACCCAATGGTGGTAAGTCAATGTGTGCATCCCTCGAATGAGGCTGAAGTCCATCGTCTTGGTCGCCTCGAGCAACCTGTCACAATGCCAAATAAGCACTGAAGCCTCCATGCAAAGATGGAATATAAGACACGGGAAGGGCAGGGTTGTGGTGGTCTTAAAGTCCCTCTCGTGGATCTCTGCGATCAGGATGCAGGAGAAATCAAGCTCCAGTCCATCCATAATAGCAGCAATAATCACAGCCCAGTCCCAGGTGACAACATTGTCCGCCTGAGTAGGGGACATTCTAGTACGAACCACTAACAAGAAGAACTTCACAGCGAAGTTGAGGGTCGCCTTCCTGATACCCAGTGACATGCTACGCACACACTCGGTACTCTCCCCATCCTCAGCAATATGACGTGCCATCCAATGAACCAACATCCCTCTCTGATCAGCATCTCTCTAAAAGGACCCACTCTGGACAATGCCCATCTTGTATTTATACTCTGCTGTATTAATAGGTAGAGTATGGACTGGGCCATATATGAACACATGAATGGTGGCCATATATCGACTGGGAAACCCCACACCAATGTGGACTGAAGTGGAGGCTGAGCTACGGGCTTGGCCGGTTTAGATACACAATTTTGGAATGTGGCACCATAAGAAGCATGGACTCTATGGTCATCTCCTTCTGTAATTGCCCAGGCCCCGTGCCATCCACTCACATCTGTGCCTCTGGAATAGCTCCTCAATAACAGGCATGGTGTGGACCCATGGTGGGTACCTACGGTCTGTCGATGGTTCGACGGCCCATGGGTCCCCTCTGTAGGTCAGAATACCCAGCTTTGGGTTTCTGATGGTGGAACCACGGATGTGCAGAATGGTCCGTCGATCAAACGACGGACCGTAGTCCACATCGTTGTTCTTCACTTAACCATTTTTAGTGTGCTACTGATCCACGGACCCCGACCTACGGTCCGTGGGTGGAGTGTGTCTGCCAGGGTTTACACTTCAACTATTATGCAACCCACAATTTAAAAAAAAAAATCAATCAAACTGAGTCCAATTCATGCATTTCAACACAATATGTGGTAGTTGATCATCCTTAGGGTTTCGAGTACACAAAATTCAACTTTTTAACATACCAAAACAACGAACCCTAAGTAAAAATATCCAAGTAGACTTATTAATCTGTTTATTTGGTTTTATTTAGCTACTCACTCACATACCGTCATTCCAATGGTGTTTCTAAACTATAATTCACTAATCAAACAAGAGATGAACAACCCAAGTCAAGTTCAACTTTGTGATTTCATGATTTAAACAATGAACAATGAATTAAAATTTAGAGTGAAATCGTTTACCTTACAAGCAATCAAAGTTGGTGAGTGTGTGACTCTAGTACAAGCTCTTTAGATCAACGTGGACACTGAACCCGGATCGTGAAAGGTTTGATGGACAGGAAATGGAGAAGATATTTGGGAGAGAAAGGGAGATATGGGAGTGGGAATATCAATTGGATCAGTTGGGGAGTGATATGGGGTGTTATTAATGGATGATTATGGGTAATTGGAAGGATAAAAACGGTTAGGGGGAAAATATGGAAGTGGGAAGTGTTTTAAAAAATGAGGGTTTTTATTTATTGGGGGTCCGGGTTGGGTCAGACAGAAACCCTAGTCTAGACCAACGAGACCCCGTCGACGATCCGTGTGTCGAGCTACGGTCCATCGATTTGGTACGTAGGTCACTCTAATACTTAGAAAAAATTATAAACTTACCTGGGATTTACGGATGCCATCCACGGTCCGTGGATTGACCAACGGACCGTCAATGGGGTCCGTAGACCACTGCACAGCTGCTTTCTGCAGATTTTGCCTTTTCAGCCCTGCACACGTAGCAACCATTAGGACTTTCTTTTTACATTTTACAGATACTTTTTAGACACGGACCCTATTATATATCTAGCCAACACTAAACATAAAAATAAACACCTATGTAAAGAGCTACAAACATCAAAAGAAAGAAGAAAACTTCTAAATCGAAAAGAAAATCCTATACTTGACTAGATTGTACATATTTGGTTGCCTCCCAAGCAGCGCTTGATTTAACGTCGCGGCACGACACAGACACCTTGATTACTAAGACTTCATCAAGATAATAGGCCTCAATCACTTCTTGCACACTCTCAGATTTTCCCAAGTAGACATTGATCCTTTGTCCGTTCACTTTGAACCTCGTTCCTTCCTTGTTCTCGAGCTCAACCACTCCATGTTGAAATACTTTAGTGACTCTATCACTTATACTTGTGCAATGCATAGACAAGATCCCATAATCCTATCTAATACTAAGTACCACTTTTAGGTCACCATCATCATACATGTCATGCTTGGGCCTCATCATAGCCAATACTCATAGATAAGGAAACATTCATATTCTTTAACTCATATCAAGGAAAGTCACTCATAGCAACAATCCATATAAAGTATGCATAATTCATAAATCATTATAGTATAAGCGGACCATACCACAACAACTCTCAAAACCTACTTGTGCAATGCATGAATGAAATCCCATACCCCCACTCACACTAAGTAGAGCATCTTGAGGAGCCAGAAGTAATAGTTCATGTTTCATGTTCTTGTTCTTGTTCATGGAGGGAATATAGCCTTAACCGACATAGACCATGTGAGCTACATGGAATCCGGTGTCATGTCCCACACGAAAAAAAGAGGTCCTACTTGCCTAAAGTAGAACTAAGTGTATTAGCTTTTTGGTGGATCCACTAGCTAAAGACCGATGTGGGAACATAGTTACAGGATAGGGAGATTGTTACTAGAAACCCAGCCTTTTTCATTGATGGGAGAGCTTCCATCTTATGAGATTACTTTAGATGACCTGACATTTTGAATTGACGGGAGGGCCTCTACCTCATATTCCATATCCACTCGGTGCTAAGCATTATTTCCCAAAATTACATGTTTAGTCTTGAATTGAATTTACATGTATGAAAAAGTATCGTACCTTTCATCCAACACAACTCATACAATAGCTCATAGATTGAATAGTTGAGAATGGACTTTCAACCTTAGAATCATCATTAATATGTGAGGAAAAGTTTCACATCATGTGCATAGTGTGATCATGAGAATAGCCTTTCAATCAACACAACAAGACTATCACAGTCATAGATACTTCATGCATAATCATGTGTAAGGGTATAGCGGAGAATGACCTTTCCATCAATATCATAATTACCCCATAGTCTTAGAAACTTCACTCCCAAAGTAAATCATTGAAGTACATGCATAATTCTCATATTCATGTAATATTCTCGTAATTCACCCTTCAAGAATCACGAATCAAACTCAACCCAACATTTAGAATTCTACATTAGATATGGGTAATAACATAATTCAATTAATTCAATCCATCGAAATAAAACCCATTTACATGCTTCTATAATCAATCAACCCACTTTATAAGATCACAATTTAGCAATATAGGGGATTCATGGGTTCTTGGGGGAATTTCACCATAATTCATCGTTAAATCATCAATTCAATCATAACCCAACATAATTCAACCATTGAAAACATTTTTGAAAGGAACCCATGACATTGGAATAAAACCCTAACTTTTGGGGAAGTTGTAAGATTTAAAATCTCATTTTGAAGGGACTCTATGGGGAAATCTACCCATAGATGAAGCGCTACCATACCTTGATGATGGATCTTGGAAGAATTTGAGGAAAAACTCTTGATTTATTCAAGCCCAAGCTTCAATTTTGCTCTTCTTCTTCTTTGGGTTTTAGAGAGAGAAATATTGGGAGGGAGATGAACTAGTGATTTTCTTTTGGGTGTTTGTGAGAATGATTTAGTTTGGGTGTACAGTGACTTAAAATACCTTATATAGTTATTTAAAAATAATATAAAATAAACCCATTTGAATTGGACTAAAAATTGGAATTACCAAATTACCCTTTCCCCACACGTGTGGACTGCCTATATGCCTAAGGCAAAGTCCACGAGGGCCTCCACGGATAGTGAACCCTTCCACGTGCCGTGGACCCTCACGTGGACTTGTGTCTTTGGCTTTTGGACCTAAGGCATGGTCCATGAGTGATCTTCACAGACAGTGGAAGCTTCCACGTGCTGTGGTCCCTCACGTGGACTCACCTTTTGCCCACGTTGCTAAGGAAATCTTCACGAGGGGTCTTCACGAGCAGTGGAGACCTCCACGCCTCGTGAACCCTCACGTGGACTTTCCTCCTTGCTCATGCGGCTAAGTCAATGTTTACGAGAGGCCTTCCACGGGCAGTGGAGTCTTTCACGCTCCGTAGACCCTCACGTGGACTTGCCCCTTCACCTACACGGCTAAGGCATTGATCCACGAGGGCTTCCACGGGCAGTGGAGCCTTCCACACTCCATGAAGCCTCACGTGGAGAATGCCGTTTTCCCACACGGCTAAGGCAAAGGTCATGAGTACTTTCCAGGGGCAGTGATGGCTTTCCCCAGCCGTGAACCCTTGCGTGGACAGTATACTTAGCCAGATTATTGGGGGCTAATTTAGGGTCCTCCTCTAGGACCCTTGGTTGGTCCTTGGGGGGTCGTACCTTGACGTTTAGCCCCTAAAATCTTTATTCTAAGTACGGGGAGCCATTTTACAACTCTAAATCACACATCAAACTCTAAAACTCACATCAAACTCTAAAACTCATACGTAAGGCTCTAGTTTCACCTACTAATTTTTCGGGTGTTACATTATCTCCCCCTTGGGAACATTCATCCTCGAATGACGATCTAGACAACTTACGGAATTAAAAACTCAAGACTAGCAGCCCATCATGCATGCAAAACTAAAACAATGCACAATTCAAAGGAGGGAACTTCAACTCCATCTCAACCATAATCAATGCATCATAAGGAAGTAGGAACTACATATATCAACCCAATATGCATGAAATTCAACATTTCTCATGTTCATAAGAGGACCTACCTTCTCCAAGAGAAGCATGCTCAACACAACATTATGGAGCCAATATGCCATCTCATCAACAATAAATCATGTTCATCAATTCATCTCATGAAGTCAAATATGCAACATCATACTATCATGCACAACAACATGAGAGAACACATAAATTATGAAAACATATTTATCACTAACAGGAATTTTCTCGAGAACATGCATAATCATAAGGAAATCAAGGGAAACGCATATACCACACATGACTCCCAAAACTAGAACTCAAGAGGAACTACTTACCTCAAGCTTGAATAGGAGTCGAACGAAAAAGATGAGGATAACGGGATTTCATATCGGCCTCGGCCTCCCATGTAGCTCCCTCAACTAAATGATTCCTCCATAGAACCTTCACGGAAGCTATTTCCTTGTTTCTCAATCTCTTAACTTGCCGATCTAAGATTTCCACCGGAATCTCTTCATATGAAAGGCTATCATCAACCCACAACCCTTCTAAGGGAATGATGGATACAGGGTCACCAATACACTTCTTGAGCATAGAAACATGAAATATCGGGTGAACCAGAGCCAACTCATTTGGCAAGTCCAATTCACAGGCAACTTTTCCAATACACTTTCAAAATTTGATATGGGCCCACATACCGGGGACTAAGTTTCCCCTTCTTGCCAAACCATATCACACCTTTCATAGGTGATATTTTTAAATAGACCCAATCATTAACTTTGAATTGTAGATCCCTTCTTCTAACATCGGCATAAGACGTTTGCCGACTTTGGACCGTCTTCAAACTCTCTCTAATGAGTCGGACTTTTTCAATGTCCTCATAGACTAGTTCGGGATTAATTAAAGCAGTTTTACCTACTTCAAACAAACCAACCGGAGATCTACATCTCCTACCATAAAAGGCTTCAAAAAGAGCCATGGCAATGCTTGAGTGGTAACTATTGTTGTAGGCAAACTCTATTAACAGTAGATTGTCATTCCAATTACCCTTGAAGTCTATAACACATGCCTTCAACATATATTCTAAGGTTTGGATGGTACGTTCCTCTTGCCCATCAGTTTGGGGATGAAAAGTTGTGCTACGCTTGACCTTTGTACCAAGCCCTTTTTGGAACGACTTCCAAAAGTGTGAAGTAAATTGAGTACCCCAATCCAAAATAATCGACGAAGGAACCCCATGTAACTTCACTATCTCCTTGATATATAATTTGGCATAGTCTTCCGCCGTAAAAGAAACCTTGACGGGAATGAAGTGGGCTGATTTTGTCATTCGATCTATGATGACCCAAATAGAATCATGTTGCCTTCGGGTACGAGGCAATCCCAAAACAAAATCAATATTCACATCCTCCCACTTCCAAGTGGGGATATCTATATCTTGGGAGAAGCCTCGGGGTCTTTGGTGTTCGGCTTTAACTTGTTGACAATTCGTACACTTGGCCATAAAACCCGCTATATCCTTTTTCATACCATTCTACCAATAGACTTCCTGTAAATCATGGTACATTTTAGTGACTCCCGGATGAATAGAATATCTAGAACCATGAGCCTCTTCTAGAATTTTCTCTCTCAAGCCATCAACATCTGGAACACACAATGGACCTTGGTATTTAAGCACCCCATCTCCCCCTTGGGAGAAAGCCTCAACGGACTTTCGGAGTACCCACTCTTTCAACTCAACTAATATGGGATCAAGGTCTTGCTTTGCCTTAACATACATCACAAAGGACGATTCAGAACCATTGTTGACTGTGACACAACCCTTGGTGGAATCCACTAGATGAACACCTAGTAAGGCCAACCTATGCACATCACGAAACAATTCTTTCTTTTCATCCTCTATATGAGCCACACTACCCATGGACAACCTACTAAGAGCATCCGCTACAATATTAGGTTTTCTGGGGTGGTAAAGGACACTCATGTCATAGTCCTTCAATAACTCTAACCACCTTCTTTTTCGGACGTTCAAGTCTTTTTGGCTAAAAACATATTGAAGACTCTTGTGGTCGGTGAAAACATCCACATGTAGCCCATATAGATAGTGCCTCCATATTTTCAAGGCAAATACTACCGCCGCTAATTCTAGATCATGGGTCGGGTAGTTATTTTCAAGCACTGTTAGTTTCCTTGAAGCGACACAATCACCTTGACATTTTGCATAAGTACACATCCCAACCGCACTCTAGAGGCGTCACAATATACAACAAAGCCATCCGTACCCTCCGGTAAGGTCAACACCGGAGCGGAGGTAAGTCTATCCTTCAATTCTTGAAAACATTTCTCACAATTTTCTGACCACACAAACCTAGCCTTCTTTTGAGTCAAGGCCGTTAAGAGAGAAGCAATGCAGGAAAACCCCTCCACAAACCTTCTATAATAACTGGCAAAACCCAAAAAGCTTCTAATGTCGGAAGGTGTAAGAGGTCTAGGCCAACTCTTGAGCGCATCCGTCTTCTTAGGATCGACCTCAATACCCTTGCTTGACACAATGTGACAAAGGAATGCTACGGACCTTAACCAAAACTCGCATTTGCTAAACTTCGCAAAAATTTGATGGTCCTGTAAGACTTAATACTATCTTCAAATGGTCCGTATGCTCATTTTCTCTCCTTGAATATATCAAAATGTCATCAATGAACACTATCACAAACATGTCAAGATATTGTCGGAATACCCTATTCAGAAGGTCCATGAAGGCCGCCAGGGCATTAGTCAACCCGAACGACATGACTAAGAACTCATAGTGACCATATCTTATTCAGAAAGACGTCTTGGGAATATCAAGCCCTCTCACCCTCAATTGGTGATAACCCGAACGAAGATCAATCTTGGAGAATTACCTAGCCCCTTGAAGTTGGTCAAACAAGTCATCAATCCTTGGAAGAGGATGCTTGTTCTTAATTGTCACTTTATTCAATTGACGATAATCAATGCACATTCTAAGAGACCCATCCTTCTTTCTAAAAAACAATACCAGAGCACCCCAAGGAGAGATGGTTGGTTGAATAAAACCCTTGTCTAGCAAATCCTTTAGTTGCTCTTTCAACTTCACCGGAGCCATTCTATTAGGAGGAATAGAGATAGGTTGCGTATCCGACATAAGGTCAATACCAAAATCTATTTCCCGCTAGGGAGGAATACCGGGAAAATCGTCAGGAAAAACTTCTGGAAACTCATTCACTAACGGAACCGACTCTACAGGAAGGGTTTCGAATTCAACATCATTCACCCTAACAAGATGGTAACTAGACCCTTTGGAGATCATCTTTCTAGCTTTAAGACAAGAAATAAATTGACCTCTAGGCATAGAATTTCCCCCCTTCCACTCTAAAATAGGTTCATTCAGAAATTGAAATTTAACCACCGGAGTTCTACAATCAATAGAACCATAACATGCATGCAACCAATCCAGACCAAGAATCACATCAAAATACATGTCAAGTTCTATCAAGTCAACAAGAGTAACTCTATGGGACAAGGAAATTGGACATATTCTATACACCCTCTTAGCTACCATAGAATCACTGACCGGGGTAGAAACTGAAAAAGGTTCTAATAATTCTTCCGGGGGAACATCAAACCTCATAGCCACATAAGGCGTCACAAAAGATAAAGTAGCACCGGGATCCAATAAAGCATATACATCAATAAAGAAAACTTTCAACATACCGGTCACCACATCCGGAGAACTCTCTTGGTCACCTCTGCTTTGGAGAGCATAAAAGTGGTTCTTCTTAGGAGCAACGCAATTTGAACCACTAGGAGGAGGTTTCTTATCTTCTCTCCCCTTGGCAGCAAGTGTTAGGCAATTCTTCAACTGATGACCACTCTTACCACAACCATAGCAATCACCCATGCCGGCAAGACATTTACCATCATGTTTCTTACTGCACTTAGCACAAGTAGGCCTCACCATAGAAGATCCACAACTATTGCCTCCTTGAGGCTTAAGATTAGACACCCTATCTTTGTTGACCCTTGAAGCACTATACGACCGTTTGTTGGAGAACCTTTTCTTGCACCTTGGTCTCCCTTGACCCTTAGACTTACCCTTGGAAAAATTCCCATCATCGGTCCTTGCTTTCTTCACTTCCCTATTCACTTGCTTGAGCTTTTGTTCCTCAATTTGTTCGGCACGGACCATGAGACGTGAAATATTCATACTTTGGAAAAGTATTGCCGAACAACATTCATTGACCACCAAGTCAGACACTCTCATCACGAATTTATTCATCTTGGACCTCGAGTCTGACACTAAGTTTGGGGCGTACTTAGATAGTTGTGTGAACTTTCGAGGATATTCTTCAAACTCATACCCCCCTGTCGAAGATTTATGAACTCTTGCATTTTTCGTTCCCTCAACTCTAGGGTAAAGAATCTATCAAGAAAGACTGACTTAAACAATTCCCAATCTACCAGGCCCGCTCCTACGGGTCTCTCACCCTTCCATTGATCATACCATACTTGAGCCACATCCTTCAATTGGTAGGCGGCTAACTCCGCTTTCTCTTGTGGAGACACTCCCATAGCATCTAGCACTTTATAAATCTCATCAATAAACCCTTGTGGATCCTCCTCAACTTTGGAACCAAGAAATACAGACGGATTCATTCTTATAAAATCCCTCAACCAAGAAGCCACGGAATTAGGATTCACATGAGTCCTAATATCCCTATTGACTTGGGCTATCACGGCTTAGGTCAATATTTGAAAAGCCGACCTTATTTCCACATTTTTCATAGCCACCGGATTCATCAGAGCTTGAGGAACTTGAGGATCTTGAGGAGGAACTCCTTGATCCACATTCTCTTCTTCCACCCTTCTAACGTTAGCCCTTCATGTATTCATATCCTGAAGATACACAAGAGAAGGGTTAGGAAAAGGACTTTATAGAGTAAAAACTCTAAGGAACGATTAAAGAGTAATGAAAGAAGTGAAATTTCCTAAACATCTAATAGCCTCTCATTCATAAATTTGGCGCGCTTCACACTCATAAACAAGACTCTACTAGATGTGGCTTATGAGACATCATCCTAGAATCATTCTAAGCCTTGTGCTTTGATTACCAAGTTTGTCACGACCCAGGGGTATCCCATAGATGTAACACGACGTAGTTGACCCCGAAGGGGTCTCATACAAGCCCTTAGCATATCATAAACATAAGTAATAGAAATGATGCCGAATTAAAAAAATTCTTTACAATCGAAGTCTTTCATAAAACCAAAATAGAAGTCTAGACATTGTCTCCAAAAGACATCTAATAAAATCGAGAATCAAATAGGGTCACAGCCCTTACAACATAGTCTCAAAATAGAACATAAGGAAGAAACTAGAAATGAACAACTCTCATCCTTGAACCATGAGTACTCACAAAAAGCAAGGAGAGAATCAATCTAAGCTTGATAAAGAAGGAAGCACACCTCAACAACCGGGACCTACACCTATAGAAAAAGTTAGAAAATAAGTGTTAGTACAAAAATGTACTAAGTATGATAGCCATGCATAAAATCATTGAAAACATGCTAAAAATGGACATTTTAGTTGAAGTCATGCTTTTCATCAAGTTTAAGATTCATCATGCACATTAGTGTGGATATATAACTCAAACCATTACATAAGTAACCACTTTTAGGTATACTTGTGCAATGCATAGATAAGATCCCATAATCCTATCTAATACTAAGTACCACTTTTAGGTCACCATCATCATACATGTCATGCTTGAGCCTCATCATAGCCAAAAGTCATAGATAAGGAAATATTCATATTCATTAACTCATCTCAAGGAAAGCCACTCATAGCAACAATCCATATAAAGTATGCATAATTCATAAATCATTATAGTATAAGGGCACCATACAACAACGACTCTCAAAACCTACTTGTGCAATACATAAATGAAGTCCCATACCCTCACTCACACTAAGTAGAGCCTCTTGAGGAGCCATAAGTAATAGTTCATGTTTCATGTTCTTTTTCTTGTTCATGGAGGGAATATAGCCTTAACCGACATAGACCATGTGAGCTACATGGAATCCGGTGTCATGTCCCACACTAAAAAGAGAGGTCCTACTTGCCTAAGGCAGAACTAAGTGTATTAGATTTTAGGTTGATCCACTAGCTAAAGACCTATGTGGGCACATAGTTACCGGATAGGGATATTGTTACTAGAAACCTGGCCTTTTTCATTGACGGGAGAGCTTCCATCTCATGAGATTACTTTAGATGACCTGGCCTTTTGAATTGACGGGAGGGCCTCCACCTCATATTTCATATCCGCTCGGTGCTAATTATTATTTCCCAAAATTACATGTTTAGTCTTGAATTTAATTTACATGCTTAAAGAAGTATCTTACCCTTCATCCAACACCACTCATAAAATAGCTCATAGTGTGTTCATGAGAATAGCCTTTCAATCAACACAACAAGACTATCATAGTCATGGATACTTCATGCATAATCATGTGTAAGGGTATATGGGAGAATGACCTTTCCATCAATACCACAATTACACCATAGTCTTAGAAACTTCACTTTCAAAGTAAATCATTGAAGCACATGCATAATTCTCATATTCATGTAATATTCTCATAATTCACCCTTCAAGAATCATGAATCACATTCAACACAACATTTAGAATTCTAAATTATATATGGGTAATAACATATTTCAATTAATTCAATCAATCCAAATAAAACTCATTTACATGCTTCTATAATCAATCAACCCACTTTATAAGATTATAATTTAGCAATAGAGAGGATTCATGGGTTCTTGGGGGAATTTCACCATAATTCATCATTAAATCATAAATTCAATCATAACCCAACATAATTCAACCATTGAAAATATTTTTGAAAGGAACCCATGACATTGGAATAAAACCATACCTTTTGGAGAAGTTGTACGATTTAAAATCTAATTTTGAAGGGACTCTATGGGGAAATCTACCCATAGATGAAGAGCTACCATACCTTGATGGTGGATCTTCAAAGAATTTGAGGAAAAACCCTTTATTTCTTCAAGCCCAAGCTTCAATTTTGCTCTTCTTCTTCTTTGGGTTTTAGAGAGAGAAATATTGTGAGGAAGATGAACTTGTGATTTTCATTTGGATGTCTGTGAGAATGATTTAGTTTAGGTGTATATTGACTTAAAATACCTTATATAGTTATTTAAAAATAATATAAAATAAACCCATTTTAATTGGACTATAATTGGAATTACCAAATACCCTTTTTCCCAACGTGTGGATTGCCTATGCGCCTAAGGCAAAGTCCACGAGGGCCTACACGGGCAGTGGACCCTTCCACGTGCCATGGACCCTCACGTGGACTTGTGCCTTTGGCTTTTGGAGCTAAGGCATTGTCCATGAGGGCTCTTCACGGACAGTGGAAGCTTCCACGTGCCGTGGTCCCTCACGTGGACTCGCCCTTTGCCCACGTGGCTAAGGAAATCTTCACGAGGGGTCCTCACGGGCAGTGGAGTCCTCCACTCCTCGTGAACCCTCACGGGGACTTGCCTCCTTGCCCATGTGGCTAAAGCAAAGTTTACGAGAGGCCTTCCACGGGCAGTGGAGTCTTCCACGCTCCGTAGACCCTCACGTGGACTTGCCCCTTCGCTTACACGGCTAAGGCATTGATCCACGAGGGCTTCCACGGGCAGTGGAGCCTTTCATGCTCCGTGAAGCCTCATGTGGAAAATGCTCTTTGCCCACACGGCGAAGGAAAATTCCACGAGTGCTTTCCACGGGCAGTGAAGGGTTTCCCCAGCCATAAATCCTCGCGTGGACACTATACTTAGCCAGATTATTAGGGGCTAATTTAGGGTCCTCCTCAAGAACCCTTGGTTGGTCCTTGGGTGGTCGTACCTTGATGTTTAGCCCTTAAAATCTTTATTCTAAGTACGAGGAGCCATTTTACAAATCTAAACTACACATCAAACCCTATAACTCACATCAAACTCTAAAACTCACATCAAACTCTAAAACTCATACGTAAGGCTCTAGTTTGACCTTCTAATTTTTCGGGTGTTACAAATCCAAATTCAACTTCTTTAGCGCCCACATTGCTTTATGCTCTAGCTCTATAAGAAAATGACATGACTTCCCATATACAAGTTGGTAGGAGGACATACTTATGGGAGTCTTGAATGGGGTGGGATAGGCCCATAGAGCATCATCAAGCCTTCTTGACCAATCAGGTTTGTTAGCGTTCACAGTCTTTGCAAGGATTTGCTTTATCTCTCTATTTGACACCTCAACTTGCCCACTAGACTGTGGATGATAAGGAGAAGCTACATTGTGACGAACTCCATATTTCTCAAGCAACGCCTTCAAAAACTTATTACAAAAGTGAGAACCTCCATCGCTGATAATTGCCCTAGGTGTACCAAATCTGGAGAAGATACTCTTTTTCAGGAATGCGGTAACACTCTTTCCCTCGTTGTTTGAAAAGTGCAATTTCTTCCACCCATTTCGATACATAGTCAACCGCAGCAAGAATATACTTCATCCCATGCGAACTTACAAATGCACCCATGAAGTCAAGGCCCCAGACATCGAATAACCCAATCACCAATATCAAATTCATAAGTATCTCTTATTCATTGATATTCCCCCTTCTCATTGGCAACATTCACAAGACTTGGCAAAATCATTAGCATCTTGGTGGAGGGTAGGCCAGTAATACCCACACTGTAGAATTTTATAAGTAGTTCGGATACCACTATGGGGCCCACCAACATGCGATGAATGACACGCCTCTAGTATACTCATCATCTCAACCTCAGGCACACAGCGACGAATAATCCCATCAGCACAAATACAGAACAAGTAAGGATCATCCCAAAAGAATTTCTTCACATCAGACATGAATTTTTTTCTTTGGCGGAATGACAAATCCGACGGAACCAAATCACTTGCCAAGTAGTTAGCAAAATCTGCGAACCAAGGGATAAGATCATAAGAAGCAGCCAATACTTGTTCTTTAGGGAATGCATCATTAATCTCAATTCCATCCTCAAACTTAATCATAGCTTCTTCCTCTAATTTGGACAAATGATCAGCAACTTGATTTTCTGTCCCCTTTCTATCGTTAACCTCAAACTCGAATTCTTGCAAAAAAAGCACCCATCTAATCAACATCGGTTTTGCATCCTTTTTAGCCATCAGATACCTCAATGCAGATTTGTTAGTATGCATTATGACCTTAGAACCAAGCAAGTATGACCTAAATTTTTTGAATGCGAAAACCACAGTTCAGAGTTCCTGTTCAGTCAAAGTATAGTTATCTTGAGCCACATTCAGAGCTTTGCTGGCATAGTAAATTAGATGAATAATCTTTTGTCGCCTCTTTCCTAATACTACCCCAAGAGCCACCCCATTCGCATCGCACATAACTTCAAATGATTGTCCCCAATCCGGTGAAATAATGATAGGTGCGGAAGTTAACTTGGCTTTCAACTCTCCAAATGCTCTCAGACAAGCATCATCAAAATCAAACTTACAATCCTTTTCAAGTAGTTTGCACAATAGGTGTGCAATTTTTGAGAAATCTTTTATGAACCTCCGGTAGAAACTTGCATGCCTAAGAAAACTCCGAACACCTTTGACATAGATGGGTGGTGGATGTTTTTCTATTACCTTAACTTTGGCTTGGTCGACCTCAATACCTTTCTGTGAAATTTAATGACCCAGAACTATACCCTCTTTCACCATGAAGTGGCACTTTTCCTAATTGAGCACAAGTTTGCACTCTTCACATCGTTTGAGTACCTCGGCCAGATGCATCAAATAATAATCAAATGAGTCACCTACCACAGAGAAATTATCCATAAATACCTCAATAGTGTCCTCTGCCATATTTGAGAATATCGACATCATACAACGCTGGAGGGTCGCTTGAGCATTACATAACCCAAATGACATCCTTTTGAAGGTTAAACTCCCATAAGTACAAGTGAAGGTGGTCTTATTTTGGTCTTCCGGAGCTATGGATATTTGATTGTATCCCGAATACCCATCTAGAAAATAAATCCAACCCTTCCCAGTGAGATGATCCAACATCTGATCCATGAACGGCATATGGAAGTGGTCTTTCTCTGGCAATGCATTTAGCTTACGGTATTCCATACACACTCTCTAACCAATCACCGGCCTCATTGGAACCACGGTGATTCCCCCTTTCACGGCCCTAATAACTCGTAAAGGTGGTTCGGCAGTTTTAGTTCAGGGGTTTTTGGGTCTTTTTCGGGTTTAATTAAATTAATACTATGTCGTTTCACCCAAGCCTAGGACCCCTATAAAGTAATTTTAACCCCAAAACTCACCCATTCAAGTCGTGATTTCCAAAGCCCAAAAGAAATCCAAAGTTCTTCTCTTGAATATTTCTCTCTCTAGAACATGAAGAACAAGAAAGAGTTCAAGCTAGGATCAAGGTCAAGTCTCCATTCCTCAACAATTTGTGGGCTTTGATATCAAGGTATGATGGCTTTTCATCCATGTAATCCTTTCTTCCATGGAGCCCCCAAGATTCCCCAATTGAAAATTAAAAATTCCCCAATTTGAGTTAGGGTTTTTTTCTAATGTTGTGGGTCTTGATGAATGCTGAGCCAATTGAGTGGATTATGATTGTATATGATTGAATTGTTAGGATTACATGAATTTAGGATGAATTTACATGTACCCATACTTAACCCATGTTTGTAGGTTAAAATTGATGTAAATGGGTTTGATGCCATGAAAGGAGAATTTGTGGGTTTAGATGTATTCTTTTAGGATTGATGAGATACATTAGAATTAATTTGTGATTGAAACATTTATGATGATTATGAGATGTAGTGCTTTGAGAGTAAAGCTTATGTTATGAATTATTGATTATTGAGGTAATTGTTGTGGAAGGGATAGTTCCCACATGAATTACTTAAGTAAGAATGTGAAAGTCTTCCTCACATTGAATGATTCTAGGTTGAAAGGATTCCTCACCTAAAATGAATCAAGAATAAAATGCTAAGAAATAGATGAGGCTAGAGGTGATTACCCATGACCTCTAGATTAGAAGGATATGAGGCGATCCCCATATTCTTTAGAGGAGAGTAAGAGGTGACTACCCTTATTTCCTAATGTTTGACATGGAGGCGAATACCCATGATCCCTTATTGAAAGATGTGGAGGTGAATAACCATATCTTATATTGAACGATGTGGAGGCGAATACCCCAGTCTTATGATGAAGGACATGGAAGCGAATACCTATGATTCCTTATAGAATGATGTGGGACGAATACCCGTGTCATATGATGTTAGGCATGTAGGCAAATACATATGATCCCATAAGATTGACATGGAGGCGAGTACCCATGACCATAGATGTAAGGCAGTAGGTGACTACCCATTAGCCTTTATGTAAGGCAAGAGGCGATTACCCATGAGCCTTTATAAGAATGAATGGAGGTGATTCCCCATGTCTATAAAAGAAAAGCTAAACATGAGAATGATAAGTGATGAGCTTGGATGATTGCTAAGGTTTCCTTCTATGATGAGTAAGACTAGTGGAGAATTACCGATATCTTGGATAAGTATAATTTGAGGTTACTTTAAGAAGAGATCTTTTATGTTGAAATGAGCTATTATTGTGCAGTGGTTATGCTTATGACTTATATTGTCTAACTCTTATGTTTATGTTGATGTTTATGCAAGCCAGCATATTTAGTATAATTCTTGTACTAACGCATATTCTTTCCTATATTTCTTAGCTAAATGTAGGGTCTGGCGTTTGATACGCTAAAATTACACCTCCCTAAAGAAGTAAAAGTTATCATTATCAAGTAAAGAACCCAACTTGTAGGTTAGGATTGATCCCACGAGGAATATGGTTTAGACTTAACTTTAACTCATAATTTTATTTTTTTAGTCAAAGTATTTCCGAGGAAAGTAAACAGGGGGGATTTTGTAAATAATTAACAGATTTTAATGCCTAAGTAACAAGTAAACAAAGTTCAGACTTTGAGTTATCAATATGAGAAAGAAACTAGGTTATATGTGTTCCCCACAAGCTCTTAATGCGGTAATCCTAATAATAGTAATCCTTTCATAGTGTTTTACATGCAATGTTGGTAAGTTAGGTATCCCTAAGTGATTGGTCCTCCAAGTAGAGAATTTCACCACGCAACTTGTTTCGTCTACGGTTGTGTGCTTTACTAACCCTTACCTTTATCCCAGATTAGTCATCATATCAATGTAGTCTAGTTTTCACCCTCACTCCAACAGACATCAAACAATTAGATAGCATCCACTAAATCTCTATTGTTAATTCTTTTCTCATTCACTACCTCCTTGGTACGGCAAGTAGAAACGAGGTGAGTTCTAACATTGCGCACCATTAAAAAGACTTCTAAGAAAAAGAATTAACAATACATACATAAACACTATTTAAGAATTACTTAATTATTATTCTTACTTTGTTAATTACTCATGGTTACCACAGCCCTATTTGTGGATTTAGCTACTCATGCTTGAGAGTTCACAATTCATAATTAGATAAGAAGAATTCATGAACTTACAAGTAGAATCGATGAAACCCAAAGAACAAAACTTAGAAGTATACAATAATGTCTAATCCCCAAAAACGAGGATTAAAACTACTATTTATAGAAAACAAATCCTAAATTAAACAGGAAATAAAATAAGGAAATAAACTGCCAGGACGCGGTTTACATCGATACCTCGACCTACGGTCCATAGGTCCCCTTTCGTGGCTCAACACTTGGACAAAATAATCAGGTACTGGAACCTTCAACTCCCAGATCACCATCGACGGATGTGCAGGACGGACCGTGGATCGACCTACGGTCCGTCGTCTGCTCTGTGGTTCCACACTTGGTCAGACTTCCCTGATCTTCCACCGACGATGCATCACCTACAGTTCATGGACTGGACTACGGTCCGCCTTGGCACTCCGTGGACTGAGTACTGGAACTAAACTCCCAGACCAGGACCTACGACTGCCCATCCACGGCCCGTCGTTGGACCTACGGTTTGTGGGTGGCTAAGTTTGTGGCTACTTCTGTACTTTTCAGCTTGCATCTTCATCAACCGCATCCAAGCCTATTTCCTGTAAGAATTATACACAAAATATTATTCCTAATAAAAAAATAGCCCAAGACACACACAAACTCTAATTGAAACGCATCAAAAATACCGTAAACTCACGGTATATTAGCGTTCCCGACTGTCATTCCCCTGGCTAGGATCATAGTAGAGACAAGACGTCAAGATTGGTGAGTCCTCATAGCATTCGAGAATTTTACCACCATTTCCTTATGTTCTTTTGATTTCAGATTTGAACATTGTTGTATGGGATGTGTCCCAATGAATCTTTGTATTAGATGGTTTTGAGACAATTGTATGAGGCTTCCGCTTCGTTTTATAAAAGATTGATTCTGTTTAAAATATTTTAAACTTTACCAATTTTCTATTATCTTGACTATGAAAGCTAAGTTATTTATATGAGGCCTCTCGGGGTCTTATATGCCATGTTACGTCTAGGGTGTACCCCAGGGTCGTGATAATGTGCCACCATAGGTTTTTATTATATATACATTAGCTAGTGGATCCAATTAAGATAGAAGTTTATGGTTCTTACCTTTGCAAGTAAGCACATTGATTTTTGGTGTGAAATAAACACCAGATTCCATGTTATAGCTCACATTGTTTGTATGTCGGTTAATGGCTACTTCCCACAATAATGAACTACGGTTACTTCTAGAAGTATCTTGCATGTATTTTAAAGATCATTTAACTTGCATTGACAATGATCATGATTACGTTTTTTTCTAACCTTTTATCTTATGGTTTAAATCGGTCATTTTATGTCATGAAAAGTCCTTTGAGAATGATTTCATAACTCTTATGAATTGCTATCATACTTGGTATATTCTATGTGCTTACACATACTCTTGCCTATATTGTTTCACTAATGTAGGTCCGACGCTTCAATTTTGCACCCTCGTGGTTAGTGATTACCTTAGTAACTTTTGAACATTGGTGAGTCAACACATTCTAAGGACCAAACTCTTTATTGCTTATTGTATTTACTTTCTGAATGGTTTATGTGATGTATGGGTTACGTCCCAATCACTCTTTGATGTAATAGATGGTTTTTGAGACTATCATAGACTTCTGCTACATTTTTGTCAAACTCAATATAATAGCAAACTGTCTTTTAAACTATTTTATCTCTATTATCTCGTATAATGTATGCTAAGTTGCTTGTGTAGAGCCTCTCGGGGTCTTATATGCAATTTCACATCTACGGTGCACTTTGGGTCGTTACAAGTCATTAGGCAAATCAAGTTCATAAGTAACTTTACAATTACGCTTCAAAATATGATATGGGCCCACATAACGGGGACTAAGCTTCTCTTTCTTCCCAAATCTCATCACACCCTTCATGGGTGAAATTTTCAAGTAGACTCAATCATCTACATCAAACTCAATATCTCTCATTCTAACATCAGCATAGGAGTTTTGTTGACTTGAGCTATTTTCAACCTTTCTATAATAAGCCGAACATTCCCTAATATAGCCTAATGACCAACTCGGGACCTATTAAAGCAATCTCACCTACTGCAAACAACCCTATATTGTAAGCAAACTTAATAAAAAACAAATGATCATCCCAATTATCCTTGAAGTCAATCACACAAGCTCGAAACATATATTCCGAAGTTTGGATAGAACGCTTTGCTTTCCCATCGGTTTGAGGATAAAAGGTTGTACAAAGTTGAACATGAGTACCAAGGCCCTTTTGAAAGGATTTCTAAAACTAAGAAGTAAACTAGGTACAACAATCGGAGATAACGGATAGGGGCACTCCATGCAACCTAACCATCTCTTTTGATACAACTTAGCGTAGTCCTCCACCAAATATGAAACCTCAACGGGAATGAAATGGGTTGACTTTGTCATACGATCTACAATAACCAAAATCGAGTCTTGTTGTCACTAGTTGCGGGGTAAACCTATAAAGAAGTCCATATTCAAATCTTCCAACTTCCATGTAGAAATACTAGTATCTTCGGACAAACCTCCCGGCATTTGATGCTCTACTCTAACTTGTTATAATTAGGACACTTAGCAAAAAATTCCGCAATATTCTTCTGCTTCCCATTCAACCAATAAACCACCCGCAAATCACAATACATTTTGGTGACTGCGGGTGAATGGAATATCGAGAACTACGGGCTACTGATAAGATTTGCCCTCTCAAGTCATCAATATCGGGAACACACAAATGACGTTGATACAAAAGTACACAGTCTCCCCTTTGGGAGAAAGCCTCAACAGACTTTTAAAGAACTACTTAGTTCAATTCAACCAAAATCTGATTAAGACATTGCTTGGCTTTCACATCTGTCACAAAAGACGATTCTGAACCATTATGAACAATAACACCACCTTTATTAGAATCAACCAACCGAACACCCAATCGGGCCAATCTATGAACATCACGAACCAACTCCTTCTTATCTTCCTCAACATGAACAACACTACCCGGGGTGATAGAGGAAACTCATGTCGTAATCCTTTAGCAACTCAAGCCACCTTCTTTGGTTAAGATTTTTATCCTTTTGCTTGAACAAATATTGCAGGCTTTTGTGGTCGGTAAATCATCTACATGGACCCCATATAAGTACGGCCTCCAAATAATTAAGGCAAACACAACCGCTGCTAGTTCCAAATCATGGGTATGATAGTTCTTTTCATGGATCTTAAGTTGTCTTTAAGCATAAGCAATCACTTTTCCATTTTGCATAAGGACGCGCCCAACCCAATCCTTGAAGCATCACAATAAGTAGAAACCCATCTAATGTCTCGACCCGATTTCTCAGGTTATGATAACACCTATTACACCCCACCTAGTAGGGAAGCCTAACCCATAGTCCAGAGCCATAAGCAACGGACTACCAAGCGGAAGCAAGAAATAAGAAGTAAGATGTTAGAACCAAGAAGGGAAAAGATAATCAACAAAACCATACAGAACCATCCTAAGACCTGGCATCAGTTAGTAGTTGAGCATCTAGTCCATTATAGGAGTATATGGCTTTCACAAGTACATGACAAGTATAGTCTATCTCTGAATACAATCTAAAAACCAATATTAGAAAAAACAAATGGAAATGAGTATCTCTAGACTCTAGGAGCTCAACCTAATTTTGAAATCCCAAGCTTCTCTGCACGACTCCAAATAAACAGCAATAACTCAACTGCAATCTACAGGGGGCTCAAGTGTAGTATGAGTACCAAACATGGTACTATGTAGGCAACCCCTCGACTGAGCTCAAAAGACAACACAATCATAAACTATAAGTAATAAGGAAAGCATAGCACAAGTATCTAAACAAGAGATACTAGAGTAGACAGGAAATAAATAATATAAACATGCAACAAGGGGTAAGATGTCGAGTCAAGAACACACGTGGATCGCAAGCCATCAACCTAATTGAAATTAACTAGGAGTCCAAGTCAACTGCCCTGTGTTAGGAGGACCCACAACGACAATTCTAAAGTCAAAATATAACAAGTAACAAAACAACAATAGCAGAGAACAGATATGTTAAAACAATAACCTAACCAAACCCCCATAAGCTAGAAAAGTACAAAGTGCAAACATAACCCAACCCGCCCCCTTAAACTAGAGGGTACAAAAAACAAACAAGTATACTACTGATAGGCAATGAATATGAATGTAGGGTGAGCAACATAACCATTAATAACCATCGAAACCTCTAACCAGATGTAACGACCTGGAACCATAAAGCATCAGCCTCAGACTAGGAATAACGGCCCTAAACCGTGAACATCAGCCTTGGACTGGAAATAACAGCCTCGAACCACGAGCAGCGACCTTAAATTGGATGTAGCAACATTTAACTGTGAGTAACCAATAATGGGGCCGCCTACCATGTTAGTAAACTCCCAAGGGCACCAGCATGACAAAAAGCAGGCATGAAAAGGAGTCGACGCAGTGACTAGTCAAGTAAAAACTAAGCACATCCCAAATGTCTCTAATATCTTATGTATAAGAAGGAGCATGTCATTGACACCTCGAAACCTCTAAAATCAGTAAGTCAAGTAATCCAAGTCGTACAACAACCGTCATCAATGACAAAACTGAGTAAATAGTATCTAAATCATCAACGATAAATATGCCAATGCATGGGCCAGGATTGTACCACAAAATCCTTGAGAATAAACAAACAATGCAATGCATGGCATCACTAAGATTCAAACAAGACACTCAAAATCCAATAATTATAATGCCAAAAAAATCACACTATGAAAGAAAAAAGTACTAACCTTGGATTCAACTGGTCCTCACATACGGCTCGGGTCCAAATGTATAATTGTAAGCTCAATTAGGAGAACATGCCCACCGCTAATCAACAAGCAAGGGGATCAAGAAGAGATTTTAAATCCATAAAGGGGGAGAAAACTCAAGAGACGACGCCTTACCCAAATCACACCGCTCCAGTTCTAGACCTAGAAAATCTAGGACCAACCCACAGCTATGATAAGCCACAAAGGTCACGAGCATCAAAACAAGAAGAACTAACCAAAAAAAATTTAAAATAGAAAAGCATAACTACGAGGCGATACAACACAACATAAAGCATCTCATGTCTTACCTAGTCTTAGGCCACCACAAATAAATCATAACAAGGACAAGAAAGATCATCTAAACCACAAGCGAAGCCACCACCTAAACTAAGGATCCCAACACCCACAATAAGCCTAAGGCTCCTACTGAATCAAGAAAGGGTGAAATAACAAGAGTAAAGCAAAATACATGGCAAATACAATCACAAACTACATGAAATCTATACTAGGCATTATCTAAGAAGCTCAATCGAGAATGTAGACTAAACCCTACGTTAAAGCCAAACACGAGTACTCTGAATGCACCACACACGATCTATCCACATCCAAATTTTCTCTGTAATAGAAAACTATCGCATTATCAATCACGACGTCATTATATAAATATTGAAATTAAAATCACAACAATTGGAAATGGACCAAAAATTGAGTCAAAAAAGTAATGTAGAATTCACACCGGGAATCCTAAAATTGACTTTGTAAAATGGTCTAAATCTACTTACTGAGCTTTCGCCCCCAATCGTGGCTCAATTCCATGCCCGAAACATTCCAAACCACCCCTTTGGGGAGGAAAATACCTTGAACAAAGAGACACTGAGACCTATCGACCACTCCAATGCGTAGCCATGAAAAACACGGTCCTCTAGCACTTTGAATCACCTCAATCGGAGCTCCCAAGCTGAAGAAATCACATATGGAGAATGATTTATAAGCTAAGATTTTGGGATTTGTAAACCGGAATTTTTGTCGCTAAAACCTAAATCTGGTCCCTATAAGTCTGATATCTAGTTGCTAAACGCCTACACCAAACTACAAATTCTTTGACGGGGTGTCCGAGATTCATTGGGAACCCCGTGCGTGCAAACGAAGTATGCTACCCCATGGAATTCGGCAATCTAGACTCAAGGGAACAATCAAAACTCCTATAAAAGGTCATTTCGATTAAAAGTGGGTCCCACACCCAATTTCTCCTTAAGCTAAAAATCATAAAAAGACTCAAAATGAGACCGAAAGCCTAGGGAACCGCATGAAAGGATGTTCTAGACCAAACTTGACATTCCAAAGCAAATTATGCTGATAAAATATTTATTTGAGCGTGTTTACCAAGAATGTTGACAAAAGTCAACCCTTGGCTTGAGCTTCAATGTCAAAATGCCTAATGGCACAAACTCTCCCCAAAAGTCTTGGGGATCTAAACAACTATGCCCATAGCCTATAATGGCCCTTCCCGAGATGTTGAAACTGTAAGAATTGCATTCTGAGACCGTGTTCCTGAAATTTTGACTAAAGTAAACCGTTAAAGTTTCAAAGGTTGAAAAATATGAAAACATGCACAAAACCCAAATGAACGACCCGACGACTGATTTGTCAGTCCCAACAAGTCATAATTAGTTGTGGTCGATACAAGAAAGCTCTTAACACAGAAAAGATTGGAAAATGAAGAAAATGACCTGGAGGGTCATTACCACATCCACTGCTAAAAGGATTTCTGTCCGTGAAAGTAGAAGGATAGATAAAGACTAAAGGCAAAAAAAGACTAGGATACTTAGTCCATATGCTCCTCCAGAACCTTAGACAACCTCTCAAATCGTAAAATACTAACATAGCACTCAAGCTATGTGGAAAATCGCCAAATTTACTTCAAAACTCCAAAAACTCCTCCCAACCCATTTTGGTCTCCAACTCTCACCCAACTGAACCAAACTTTCCTGAAAGCACTAGATCATCTGAAAAGACCAACACCATACCAAAACAAAAAAATTGAGCAAACCTAGGACAATGGAAGATGCAACCTAACTCCCCAAATAAATAAAAACCTTATGCTCTACATCTTCTATCTTCTAACCACTAAAAGTGTTCTATCGATTCTTAGTTACCTTGAAAATCTCCAACACCAATTTAAAACTTCATACAAGCCCACACAACATTAACCTTAGAAGAACAAGAAACTTCTCCTGAATATCGAGGAATGACCACTGCCCAGATAAGGATCTCTGCCTAGGGAAAAATCCTCAAATCCATTTCTACCCCTCAAAGCAAACAAACTTATCTAAAACATAACCTTCTAAATGTAACCACACTATTACAAATGATGAACATCATAGGAACGACAAGGTAGCACTGAGCCCCGCTACTGTGACCTTCTCCAATACAAGGATCTTCTAAAACACCCACACCATGAGCCCATAAATTACTCTACAATCGCAAATCAGAGCCAAAAACCCCATCCTAAGGGAATCCACCATCAAGTGGTGTATCAAGAAAATCAATTGGCTGGTACTGGCCCATGGGTACCAAACCTATCACGAACCATGTATCACGACCCAAGGTAGCCCCTAGGTGTAACATGGCGTATAAGACCCTGAGAGGCCCCATAAAAGTCTCTTAGAATTCATCATACAAGATAATTGAATCTAAGAGATTTAAAGGAAAAATTCAACATATCAAAGTTCTATAGAGAAAAGTGAAAGTCTAAAAATCGTTCATAGCCATCTAGTACATAAGATTGATCAGGGCGTAGCCCATACATCAAGTTCAAAAACTGAAAGTAAAGACAAAAAGGGAATACAAGCTCGGTCCTCGGGTGATGAGGACTCACCAATCTCAAATCTTTTATATATGAGATCTCTAACTAGAAAAGTGTGAATCAGTAAGGTTAGACCCTACATTTTGGGAAATGTAGGCAAGAGTATATGTTAGTACAAACATGTACCAAGTATGATAGCTAATGAGGCTGAGATTTCAACTTATTTAGGGATTTGTTTTTATAGTTTAAGTGTCCTCAATACCTAATTTATGCTCTAAATTGATGATAAAGAGTTGATTTGCAGCAATGAAGGCTAAGGAGCATGGCAAAGACATTACCGGGCGAAAAGGAGTGAAAAAGCTGAAGAACTTGAAGGAAGTCAATCCTGGTGATTGCCAAGACCACTCGGCGAGCCGCCGAGTGGCTCTTTAGCTCGCCTAAAGTTCCAGCATGCCATCCCTGGGGAAGAACCCACTTGGCAAAGGAAATAAACAGTCGGCAGACAGACGAACGGATCGGCGACCTCAATCCCAATCGGCTAAAGTCATAGAACCTTGATGATAAAATGTCAAGGCAAACAGGCGAGGACAGGAGCAAAGGGTGCATCACCGACTTGGTCGGCGATGCTCGACAAAGTGTGTCTAACGATCCTGAAGGCAAAAAATTGTGAAACTATTAATTAAAATTTTAAAGGGAGGAAAGAGAGTTTCGAGAGTTGGGATTTTTATCTGAGTTTTAATGTTCTCCAGAGTTTTCCATTATACAATTGAGAGCTTTTGAGACTTGGTTTTGAAGAATTTTTATTTGGGTTTTTAAAATAAGTTGATTTGAAGCGTTGTAGAGACTTGGAAACCATTAACCAGTTCATGGCTAACATAATTGGTAATTATTTCTCTCTTTTTATGATGTGTGGCTAAAACCCCAATTCTAGGGGTGTGATCATGTGATTATTGGGTAAATTAGCGTATGGGTATTATTATTTACTGATTTAAATGCTTAATTGAAGTGGGTTTAATTGATAGATGTGTATTAATCTATGAATTGTAGTTGCAAATGAAATTCTAACTTAGTGTTCTGGGCTTGCTTGAGAAAGGGATTTTAGAACCAAGGTTTCGATTAATGATTGTAGTTATTGGGTTGATGTGGGTTCATCTCGAGAGAGTGAATCCTAAACTCGATTCTACCTATCTAGCTCGAGAGAGTAGATAAATTAAGGTTTTGGACTGTTTATATTGTTAAGCTTATCGAGGTTCGAGAGAACTTGCTTGAATATTAGTAGTTGTTCGAGAGAAAGCTATTGCATCTATAGTCTAGCCTCCTACTGAGATTTAGAAATTGTTATTAAATTCCATTTACTGATACAACGAAATTAGCCTATAATCAATCACATCCCCGAGAATTCCTCTCCACTTATTGTTTCCCCTATTTTTGAAATTGTTTTAGTTGCTAATTGACAAAACAATCCCCTGATCTGACATTTTTGTCACCCTTTCAATTTATCAAAATATTTTCAATAATTTCTATTCCTACAACCGATTAGATCGCATTAATAACTTCATAACTGAATTGGAACTTGTACCGCTCCCTGTGGGTTCGATCCTAACTCATTTGTTGGGTTTTATACTAGATTACCATCACCTACACCTAGTATTGGATGAGGTGTAGTTGTCTGTTTATAAAAAAATTGTGTCGCTGTCGGGGAGTGGTGTTTATAATTCTCTTATTGAAGTTTGAATTGTGATATTTTTGTGTTATAGTTGAATCGACTTACTTTGTATTGTGTTTGTTGTTGGTTGTTTTTTAACAGAAGATGAGATAAGTGTGAACGGGAGTAATGGTAGCCAACTTGGCCACCAAGATGATATCAGAAATCTGAATGATGTTAATGACCCAATTCAATTGGGTGGCGTTGGTGCTATACGTTCACCTCCGCTTGAGGGGAATGTTGTCATCCATGTCACTAGCACAATGTTTCAACTCTTGCAAATTAAATGATTATATGGAGGGTTGGCTCATGAGCATCCGCATGATCATATTCGAAACTTTGACGACGTATGTGGTCCATTCTCGTTCAAAATCATCTCACAAGAATCAGCCCATCTCTGGTTATTCCCTTTTCTTTGATGGGGGAGGCTACCAAATGCTTTGCTAATTTACCGAGGGATTCCATTACCACTTGGGATGAACTTACCGAGGCGTTCATCATACGATTCTTTCCTCCTTCAAAGATGATGTCATTGAGAGACAATATTCAGGTTTTCAAACACTTAGAATCAAGGAAGAGGGCAAGAGCCAAAAAAGTGAATTAAGGCCGCCATCTTTGGTGTAGGCACTGCCCCACCTACCACGCCCATCTCCACGACTGGTGGTCAAGACCACGGCTCATGGGAGGGCTCGTGGAATGCTAGGCAGTAGCCTTACAAATGTGCCAAAAATAGCCTTCCCTCTTTACGAGCAACTTCACGGCTCATGGGAAGGCTCGTGGGAGGGAGATGGTGGTGTGAGGATTGAGAGAAGTGGCTTAGCCACTTTCTCAAGGTCCACAAGAGGGACCACGGCTCGTGGCCTTGACCACTAGTCGTGTAGCCCCTCGTGAAGATGCCTTGGGCTTGTGAGCTAAGGGCACATGTTGCCCAAGCCACTGCCTCAAGTCCACGAGTGGGACCATGGCTCGTTGTCATGATCACGGCTCATGGAGCCCCTCGTGGCACCTGGCAGCTCACATTAAGTGAGGGTTATTTTGGGAACTTCTGTTTTAAGTCCTATCAAAGTGAAGTCGTTTTGGGTAAGTTTATGGTCACTATATAAGTCAATTTGAAGTCAAATTCACCTAAACTAAGTCATTTTTCTCGAACACCCAAATATTTCCCAAAATTGATCTCCACTCCAAAAATTCTCTCTCTAGAACTCCAAGGAGGAAGAAGAAGGAAGAAGAAGGAAGAAGGTGAAGCTAGGGTTCGAAAATCTAGGGTTTCTACTCAAATTCCTTGGAATTCATCAATAAGGTATGGTAGCTCTTCATCCATGGATAGAATTCATCCATGGAGTCCCTCCAAACTAAATTTCAAAACTAGTGATTTCCCCAAAAGTTAGGGTTTGACTTCAACCTCATGGGTTCCTTTCAAAAATGTTTCTAACGATTTATTTATGATATATTAGGATTTAATTGATGATTTATTGTTGATTTATGATTGAAATCCCCCAAGAACCCATGAAACCCCCATATTCCTCCATTATGAACTTGTGATGTGGGTTTGTTGATTATAGAAGAATGTTATTAAATTATACATGTAGTGATCGGGTTATTTGAATTATGATTATATCCATGTCTAATTTAGTAATTTCAGATGTGTTGATTGAATATGATCTATGGTCCTTGAAGGTCAAAGTATGGTAATTATGCATGATTATGAGAATTGTGAATATGCTTGAGGAAATACTTTGAGGGTAAAGTGATTATGATTATGATTTAGTTGTTGTGTTGTTGGAATATTATCCTCATGTACACACTTATGTATGATTATGATATGATGTGAAAGGTTTTCTCACAATATGATGATTCTAAGGTTGAAAGGCTATTCTCACCTATTGAATCTATGAGCTATAGTAGGAGTTATGTTGGGTTGAGTGTTATGACATTCTTCCATGATTATGAACATAAGTCAAGACTTAATATGAACTCCGTCGAAATTAATGCTTAGCACCGAGTGGATATTGCCAATGAGATGGAAGCTCCTTTGTTAGTAGAGGGCGGGTTTCTAGAAGAGGTCTCATGAGATGGAAGCTCCTCCGTTAGTTGAGGGCGGGTTTCTAGTAGCAATCTCCGTATCCCATAAACTATGTGCCCTCATAGGTCTTTAGCTAGTGGATCCACCTAAGCTAAGAGTACGGTTCTACCTTAGGCAAGTAGGATAACCCCTTTTCGGTGTGGGGTATACACCGTATTCCATATTTAGCTCACATGGTCTATTGTCGGTTAAGGCTTATCCTACTATGGTAATATGAACAAGAATATAAGTTATGAACTATAACTACTCTAGATGTTTTGCTTAGTATGGGTAGGATTATGGGATTTTATTCGTACATTGCACAAGTAAGCTTTGAGGGTATTTATGGTATGTTCCTCTTATGATATGGTGATCTATGAGTTGATTATACTTATGACTTGTGCTTCTCAATTTTCTTCAAAATGATGCTTTAACTTAGTAAATTGCATGCATTCTATCAAAAGGTCCTTTTTAGCATGTTTTCATAGTTTTTATGCATGGATATCATACTTTGTGCATTGTTGTACTAACCCATATTTTCCTACTTTTTCCACAAGTGTAGGGTCCGGTGTTTGAGGTGATCTTCATTGTATTCAAGCTTGGATTTGACTATTCTCCTTGCTTGTGGTGAGTCTTCATGGTTCGAGGATGGATGATATCTTTGTAGTTCTTTTTTCATTGTATTAGACTTTCGGATTATGGTGTAAGGGTTGTGACCCTATTTGATTCAAAGATTATAATAGATGGCTAATTGAGACGAGTCTAGACTTCCGCTTTCCTTTATAAAGACTTTGGACTTGAAAAATGCATTTTACTCTTTATTGTTCTTTACTTATGTTATGATAAGCTAAGTGGCTTACATTGTGCCCTTGTGGGGTTTTATGTGTCTTGTGACGTCTAGGGGATACCCTTGGGTCGTGACAAACTTGGTAATCAGAGCACAAGGTTTAGAATGATTGTAGGATGATATCTCATAAGCCACGTCTAGTAGAGTCTTGTTCATAAGTGTGAAGCGCGCAATATTTATGAATGAGAGGCTATAAGATGACTAGGAAATTACACTTCTTTCATTACTCTTAAGTCATGCCTTAGAGTGTAACTCTATAAAGTCTCTCTCCTTATCCTTATCTTGTGTCTTCAGGAAATGAATACACGAAGGGCTAACGCTAGAAGGATGGAAGATGAGAATGTGAACCAAGGAGTTCCTCCTCAAGATCCTCAATATCCTCAACCACCGATTGATCCTTCGGGTATGTCAAATGTGAAGGTTAGGTCGGCTCTCCAAATATTGGCTCAAACCATGACGGCTCAAGGTCAAGTCGTGAAAACTCAAGCCCAAGCCATGACGGCCCAAGCTAATAGGGAAGTTGTTGCTCCGGTTAATCCTAATATGAATTCGGCTGCTTCAAGGGTTAGGGATTTTGCTAGAATGAACCCCCACCCCATCGAGTTTCATGGCTCCAAAGTGAGAGATGATCCTCAAGAATTTGTGGAAGAGGTTTATAAAATACTTGATATCATTGGGGTGACTTCAGTAGAGAAAGCAGAATTAGCCGCTTACCAATTGAAGAGTGTTGCTCAAGTATGGTATACTCAATAGAAGAAAGGTAGGTCGGTAGGAGTGGGTCCCATAGAGTGGGAAGCATTTAAATTGTCATTTCTTAATAGGTTCTTTCCCCGAGAGATGAGGGAAGCTAAGGTGGAAGAGCTCCTTTGGTTTGACTAACCCTCCGGCGTCGTTCATGGACTTAATGAATAGAGTGTTCTGGCAATATCTTGACATGTTTGTGATAGTGTTTATCGATGATATTTTGATCTATTCAAGGAGTGAGAATTATCATGTGGAATATTCAAGAATTGTATTGCAAGTTCTTAAGGACCATCAACTTTTTGCAAAGTTTAGCAAGTGTGAATTTTGGTTAAGCTCTGTAGCATTCCTTGGTCATATTGTGTCAAGCATGGGTATTGAGGTAGATCCTAAGAAGATGGATGCGGTCAAGAGTTAGCCTAGACCTCTAACTCCTTCAGACAATAGAAGCTTTTTGGGTTTGGCCGGTTACTATAGGAGGTTTGTTGAGGGGTTTTCCTCCATTGCTTTTCCGTTGACGACTTTGACTCAAAAGAAGGCTAAGCTTGTGTGCTCGGAAGCTTGTAAGAAAAGTTTTAAAGAGTTGAAAGATAGACTTACTTCCGCTCTGGTGTTGAACTTACCGTAGGGTACAGATGGTTTTGTGTTATATTGTGATGCCTCTAGAGTTGGGTTGGGATGTGTGCTTATGCAAAATGGTAAGGTGATTGCCTATGATTCAAGGCAACTTAAAGTCCATGAGAAGAATTATCCTACCCATGACCTTGATTTAGCGGCGGTTGTTTTTGCCTTAAAATATAGAGGCATTTTCTATATGGGGTGCATGTTGATGTGTTTACCGATCACAAGAGCTTACAATATGTGTTTAGTCAAAAGGAATTGAATCTTCGCCAAAGGAGGTGGTTAGAGTTATTGCAGGACTATGACATGAGTGTCCTTTATCAACCTAGAAAGCTAATGTGGTAGCGGATGCTCTTAGTAGATTGTCCATGGGTAGTGTGGCACATGTAGAGGATTAAAAGAAAGAATTGGTTCGTGATGTGCATAGGTCGGCCCGGTTAAGTTTTCAACTAATGGGTTCCACCAAGGGTGGTGTCATGGTCCATAATGGTTCCGAATTGTCCTTTGTGATGGATGTGAAGTCTAAACAAGGCCTTGATCCTATATTAGTTGAGTTGAAAGAGTCGGTACTCAAGAAGCCCGTTGAGGCTTTCTTCCAAGGGGGAGATGGGGTGCTTAGGTACCAAGGTTGATTATGTGTTCCGGATGTTGATGATTTGAGGGAACAAATTCTTGAAGAAGCTCATAGTTCTCGGTACTCTATTCATTCGGGATCCACCAAGATGTACTGTGATCTACGGGAGATCTATTGGTAGAACGAAATGAAGAGAGATATTGCGGGATTTGTAGCCAAATGTCCAAATTGTCAACAAGTTAAGGCCGAGCATCAAAGGCCGGGAGGTTTAGCCCAAGATATAGATATCCCCACTTGGAAGTGGGAAGAGATTAATAGGGATTTTATTGTGGGTTTATCTAGCACCCGAAGGCAACATGGTTCTATTTGGGTCAATATAGATCGGATGACGAAATCATCCCACTTCATTCCCGTCAAGGTTTCTTTTTTGGCGGAAGACTATGCCAAGTTGTATATAAGAGAGATAGTGAAGTTTCATGGGGTTCCTTTATCTATTATTTTGGATCGGGGTACTCAATTTACTTCACACTATTGGAAGTCATTCCAAAAAGGTCCAGCTTAGCACGGCTTTTCATCCCCAAACCGATGGGAAAGTGGAGCGTACCATTAAAACACTAGACGATATGTTAAGGGCATGTGTTATAGACTTCAAGGGTAATTGGGATAACCACTTGCCATTAATAGAGTTTTCCTACAATAATAACTATCACTCAAGTATCGGTATGGCTCCCTTTGAAGCTTTGTATGGTAGGTGATGTAGGTCTCCGATTGGTTGGTTTCAAGTAGAAGAAATTGCTCTAATTGGTCCCAAACTAGTTTATGAGGCCATCGAGAAAGTATGACTCATTAGAGAGAGGTTGAGGACGGCCCAAAGTCGGCAAAAGTCTTATGCCGATGTTAGAAGAAGGTATCTAGAATTTGAAGTTAATGATTGGGTCTATCTGAAAATCTCACCTATGAAAGGTGTGATGAGGTTTGGAAAGAATGAATAACTTAGTCCCCGGTATGTGGGCCCATATCAAATTTTGAAACTTATTGGGAAAGTTTCCTATGAGTTGGATTTGCCAAATTAGTTGGCTTCGGTTCATCCGGTGTTTCATGTTTCTATGCTCAAGAAGTGTATTGGGGATCTGGCATTCATTATCCCCTTAGAAGGGTTGGGGTTGATGTGAGTCTTTCATATGAGGAAGTTCCGGTAGAAATCTTAGAGCGGCAAGTCAAGAGGTTGAGAAGCAACGAAATAGCTTCCGTAAAAGTTTTATGGAGGAACCATTTAGTTGAGGGTGCTACTTGGGAGGCCGAGGCCGATATGAAGTCCCGAGACCCTGATCTCTTTCCTTTTACTCCTATTCAAGATTGAGGTAAGTAATTCCTCTTGAGTTTCTTAGTTTTGGGAGTCATGTGTGCTACATGTGTTTTCCATGATTTCCTTATGTTGTGCATGTTCTTGAGAAATTCATGTTTAGTAAGAAAATGAGTTTTCATGATGTATGTGTCCCTCATGTTGTTGTGCCTTTAGTATGAGTTGCATATTTAACTTCATGAGATGTAATGATGAACATGCTTTAGTATGCTTTTGAGAGTAATTGCATAATGGCTCCATGGTATAGTGTTGAGCAAGATTTTAGTTGGAGAAGGTAGTTCCTCCTATGAATATGAAAAATGTTGAAATTTTATGCATAATGGGTTGTTAGATGAAGTTCCTACTTCCTCGTGTTGCATTGATTATGTTTGAGATGGAGTTGAAGTTTCCTCCTTTGAATTGTGCAATATTTTTATGTTGCATGCATGATGGGCTGCTAGTCTTGAGTCTTTACTTCCATAAGGTGTCTAGATCATCATTCAAGGATGAATGTTCCCAAGGGGGAGATATTGTAACACCTCGGAAAAATAGTACGCTAAACTAGAGCTTAATTGTGAGGGTTAACGTCAAGGAAAAGGGGGTTAGAATCATGGAAGAGGGCAAGGGCCAAAGAGTGAATTAAGGCAGCCTTCTTTGGTGTAGGCACTACCCCACCTACCACGCCCATCATTAGGACTCGTGGTTAAGACTATGGCTCGTGGGAGGGTTCGTGGAGGGCGAGGTAGTAGCCTTGCCAAATCTGCCAAAAACAGCCTTCCCTCTTCACGAGCCACTTCACGGCTCATGGTCAAGACCACGGCTCGTGGGAAGGCTCGTGGGGGGGAGTTGGTGGTTTGAGGATTGAGAGAAGTGGCTTAGCCACTGCCTCAAGGTCCACGAGAGGGACCACGGCTCGTGGCCTTGACCACGGCTCGTGGAGCCCCTCGTGAAGATGCCTTGGGCTTGTGAGCTAAGGGCATATGTTGCCCAAGCCACCACCTCAAGTCTACGAGTTGGACCACGGCTCGTGGTGATGACCACGGCTCGTGAAGCCCCTCGTGGCACCTGGTAGCTCACTTTAAGTGAGGGTTATTTTGGGAACTTCCATATTAAGTCCTATCAAAGTGAAGTCATTTTGGGTAAGTGTACGGTCACTATATAAGTCAATTTTAAGTCAAATTCACCTAAACTAAGTCATTTTTCCCAAACAGCCAAATATTTCCCAAAATTCATGTCCACTCCAAAAATTCTCTCTCTAGAACTCCAAGGAGGAAGAAGAAGGAAGAAGGTGAAACTAGGGTTCGAAAAGCTAGGGTTTCTACTAAAATTCCTTGGAATTCATCAATAAGGGATGGTAGCTCTTCATCCATGGATATAATTCATTAATGGAGTCCCTCCAAACTCAATTTCAAAACTAGTGATTTCCCCAAAAGTTAGGGTTTGACTTCAACCTCATGGGTTCTTTCAAAAACGTTGCTAATGATTGATTTATGATATATTAGGATTTAATTGATGATTTATTGTTGATTTATGATTGAAATCCCGCATGAACCCATGAAACCCCCATATTCCTCAATTATGAACTTGTGATGTGGGTTTGTAGATTATTGATGAATGTTATAAAATTATGCATGTTGTGATTGGGTTATTTGAATTATGATTATATCCATGTCTAATGTAGTAGTTCTAGATGTGTTTATTGAATATGATCTATGTTCCTTGAAGGTAAAAGTATGATAATTATGCATGATTATGAGAATTGTGAATATACTTAAGGAAACACTTTGAGAGTAAAGTGATTATGATTATGATCTAGTTGTTGTGTTGTTGGAAGATTATCCTCATGTACAAACTTATGTAGGATTATGATATGATGTGAAAGGTTTTCTGACAATATGATGATTCTAAGGTTGAAAGGCTATTCTCACCTATTGAATCTATGAGCTATATTAAGAGTTATGTTGGGTTGAGTGTCAAGACATTCTTCCATGATTATGAACTTACGTCAAGACTTAATATGAACTCCATGGGAATTAATGCTTAGCAGCCAGCGGATATTGCCAATGAGATGGAAGCTCCTCCGTTAGTAGAGGGCGGGTTTCTAGAAGAGGCCTCATGAGATGGAAGCTACTCCGTTAGTTGAGGGTAGGTTTCTAGTAGCAATCTCCTTATCGCATAAACTATGTGCCCTCATAGGTCTTTAGCTAGTGGATCCACCTAAGCTAAGAGCACGGTTATACCTTAGGCAAGTAGGACAACCCCTTTTCGGTGTGGGGTAGACACCGGATTCCATGTTTAGCTCACATGGTCTATTGTCGGTTAAGCCTTATCCCACTATGGTAATATGAACAAGAATATAAGTTATGAACAATAGCTACTCTAGAGGTTTTGCTTAGTATGGGTAGGTTTATGAAATCTTATTCGTACATTGCACAAGTAAGCTTTGAGGGTATTTATGGTAAGTTCCTCTTATGATATGATGATCTATGAGTTGATTATGCTTATGACTTGTTCTTCTCCATTTTCTTCAAAATGATGCTTTAACTTGGTAAATTGCATACATTCTATCAAAAGGTCCTTTTTAGCATGTTTTCAAGGTTTTTATGCATGGCTATCATACTTAGTGCATTTTTGTACTAACTCATATTTTCCTACTTTTTCCACAAGTGTAGGGTCTGGTATTTGAGGTGATCTTCACTGTATTCAAGATTGGATTTGACTATTCTCCTTGCTTGTGGTGAGTCCTCATGGTTCGAGGACGGATGATATCTTAAAGTTCCTTTTTCATTGTATTAGACTTTCGGATTATTTTGTAAGGGCTGTGACCCTATTTGATTCAAAGATTATAATAGATTGCTAATTGAGACGAGTCTAGACTTCCATTTTCCTTTATAAAGACTTTGGACTGAAAAATGTGTTTTACTCTTTATTGTTCTTTACTTATCTTATGATATGCTAAGTGGCTTACATGGTGCGTTTTTGTGGTTGTATGTGCCTTGTTACGTTTAGGGGATACCCTTGGTTCGTGACAAATGCAAATCAAGAGGCTCCTCCTCAAGCTCCTCAAAATCTGGTTGGTCCTTTGGCTGAGAAAGTTACTAATACGGAGTTTAGGTCTTCTTTTCAATGTTTTCTCAAGCGATGAGGGACCAAACCAATAGGGAGGTTGTGGTCTCCGTGAACTGAAATATGGGTACGGCGGTATCTAGATTGAGGGACTTCAATAGAATGAATTCTTTGGACTTTTATGGTTCTAAGGTTGAGTAAGACCCTCAAGAGTTCATTGATGAGGTTTACAAGGTGTTGATGATTATGGGAGTGACGCAAGTGGAAAATGCGGAGTTGGCTGCTCATAAACTTAAGGGTGTTGCTCAAGTATTGTTCAACCAATAGAAAGAAGGGAGAGCGGAAGATGTGGGTCCTCTTGAATGGGAAAAGTTCAAAGTCGCTTTCCTTGATAGGTTCATTCCCCTTGGGATGAGGGAGGAAAAGGTGGTTGAATTCAACAACTTTCATTAAGGAAATATAAGTGTGAAGGAATATGCTTTGAAGTTCACACAATTGTCTAGGTATGCTCCTACTATGATTGTCGATCCTAGGGCAAGGATAAGTAAGTTTGTTTCGGGTGTGTCCGAGATGATAGTAAAGGAATGACATATCACTATACTTATCACTGATATGGACATTTCTCATCTCATGATTCATGCTCAACAAATCAAAGAGGAGAAACTTAAGGAAAGGTCTAGGGAAGCAAAGAGGGCTAAGACCGGTGATGGTAACTTCTCACATTAAAGGTGCGACGGGCATGGTTGTTCTATGTTTTGACAATGGTTTTTCGGCAAAGATTCATACAATGCTCCTCCTAAGTTCATATAAGATAGGGTACCTAACCCTAATCCTCAAGATGGAAATGGTAGTTGATCTTCGTTGCCTATGTCTACTTGTTCTAGGTGTGGAAAGAAGCAGGACGGTAATTTCTTAGCCAGCACGGATGGTTTCTTCGGTTTTGGTAAAAGTGGTCATAAGATGACGTATTGCCCGATGCTTACAACTAAAGGAAGAGAGGGTAAGCAAACTCCTCCTAGTGGTTCGGGTTCCAAAGCTCACAAGAAAAACCCACTTCAGAATCGTGGTGATAAAGAGGGTTCTCCCGATGTGGTTAACGGTATGTTCAAAGTCTTCGAACTTGATTCTTATGCTTTACTTGACCCCACTGCTACCTTGTCTTTTGTGACGTCATATTTGGCTATGACGTTTGATATTCTTCCGGATGTGTTGTTAGATCCTATTTTTGTCTCTACTTCTATTGGTGATTCTTTTGTGGCTAAGAGGATCTATAGAAAGTGTCTCGTCTCCTTTTCCCATAGAGTCACTCATGTTGACCTTGTAGAGCTCGATATTTTAGATTTCAATGTTATCCTTGGTATGGATTGGTTGTATGCATGCTACAATTCTATTGATTGTAGAACCCGTATAGTCAAGTTTCAGTTTCCAAATGAACCCATCCTAGAGTGGAAAGGGGGAAATTTTATGCCTAAGGGTCATTTTTTTTCTTGTCTTAAAACTAGAAAGATGATTTCAAAGGGTTGCATTTACCATCTAGTCAGGGTGAGGGATATAGATTCCGAGACCCCTACTCTTTAGTCGGTCCTCATTGTAAATGATTTTCTAGAAGTTTTTCCTGATGATCTACCTGGAATTCCTCCCGTGAGGGAAATAGACTTCAGTATTGACCTTCTCCTCGATGCGCAACCTATCTCTATTCCTCCTAACCTACGGCTCTTGCAGAACTTAAGGAATTGAAGGATCAATTAAAAGATTTGTTGGATAACGGTTTCATCCAACCAAATATCTCTCCATGGGGTGCTCTCATTTTATTTGTTACAAAGAAAGATGGTTCGCTCAATATGTGCATTGAATAACGGCAATTGAACAAGGTTACTATTAGGAATAAGTACCCTCTGTGAAGGATAGATGATTTGTTTGATCAACTTCAAGGAGAAAGATGTTTCTCCATGATTGACCTCTGGTCGGGTTATAACCAATTGAAGGTGAAAGAAGATTACTCTCTGAAAATGGCTTTTCAAACTCAGTATGGTCATTATGAGTTTTCGGTAATGTCGTTTGGTTTGGCTAATGCTCCCGACGCGTTTATGGATTTGATGAATATGTTGTTTAGAAATTACCTTTACATGTTTATGATTGTGTTCATTCATGACATATTGATCTATTCGAGATGTGAAGACGAGCATACCAATCATTTGAGGATTATGTTGCAAGGCCTCAAGAACCAACAAATCTCTGCAAAGTTTAGTAAATGTGAGTTTTGGATATGGTCTGTGTAACACCTCGGAATCTAGAAGTCTAATCAAAGGGCTAAGTGAGAGGGCAAGAGCAAAGGAAGTGAGCTTGGGCAACCTTTACGAGGACCCATACGGGTCGTGAAGGGCACCATGAGCCGTGGTGCTGCCCATGGTAGCTCACAATAGCTAACAAAGTTGTGCTCACATCCCACGACCACCATGACGTCTCGTGGTGGTGGGAGTGAAGTTGAGGAAGTGAGCCCTCCAAAACCTTCCAAAATCAAGACCTTCCCACAAGCCACTAAACAGCTCGTGAAGGCCACTACGGGCCGTAGGAGTGGTCGTGGAAAAGAGTTGGGTTTAGAGGGATTGAGGGGTGGCAGGCCAAGCCACTGGTCAAGGGACCACGGGCACCACTATGGGCCGTGTGACCCTTGACAGCTCGTGGAGCCACTCGTGAAGGTGAGTCGACAGACTTTAGTTCAGGGGTTTTTGGGTCTTTTCCAATTTTGATTAAACTAATACTATTTCGTTTTACCAAAGCCTAGGACCCTTATATAAGTGATTTTAACCCTAAAACTCACCCATTCGAGTAATTATTTCCAAAACACAAAAGAAATCCCAAGCTCTTCCTCTCAAATATTTCTCTCTTTAGAACTTGAAGAAGAAGAAGAAAGATTCCAAGCTAGGATCAAGGTAAAGTTTCCATTCCTCAAGAATTTATGGGCTTTGATATCAAGGAATGATGGTTTTTCATCCATAGAATCCTTTCATTGATGGAGCCCCACAAGATTCCTCAATTGAAAAGTAGAAATTCCCCAATTTGAGTTAGGATTTTCTTCTAATATTGTGGGTCTTGATGAATGTTGATCCAATTGATTGTGTTATGATTGTTTATGATTTATTTGATAGGAATACATGTTTTAGGATGAATTTACATTTACCCATGCTTAACCCATATTTGTAGGTTGAAATTTATGTAAATGGGTTTGATGCCATGAAAGGAGAATTTATGGGTTTAGATGTATACTTATAGGATTGATGAGATACATTAGAATGGCTTTTAGATTGAAGCATATATGATGATTCTTAGATGTAGTGCTTTGAGAGTAATGCTTATGATATGAAATATTGATTATTGATGTAATTGTTGTTGAAGCGATAGTTCCCCCATGAATTACTTACGTATGAATGTGAAAGGATTTTTCACATTAAATGATTCTAGGTTGAAAGGATTGCTCACCTAAAATAAATCTAGACTAAAATGCTAAGAAATAGATGAGGCAAGAGGTGATTACCCATGAACTTTAAATGAGAAGGATATGAGGCGAATTCCCATATTCCTTAGAGGAGAGTAAGAGGCGACTACCCTTATTCCCTAATGTTGGAAATGGATGCAAATACCCATGATCCCTTATTGAAAGATGTGGAGCTGAGTACACATATCTTATGATGAAATATGTGAAGGCGCATACCCGTGTCTTATAATGAAAGGACATGGAGGTGAGTACCCATGATTCCTTATAGAATGATGTGGAGGCGAGTACCCGTGTCATATAGTGTTGGGCATGGAGACGAGTAACCATGATCCCATAAGATGGACATGGAGGTTAGTACCCATGACCATTTATGTAAGGCAAGAGGCGACTACCCATTAGACTTTATAGGAAGGCAAGGAGGTGATTTCCCATGTCTATAAAAGATAAACTAATGATGAGAATGATAGGTGATGAGCTGGATGATTGCTAAGGTTGCCTTCTATGATCAGTAAGATTACTGGATGATTACCCATGTCTTGGCTAAGTATGCTTTGAGGTTACTTTAAGAAGTATTCCTTTTATGTTTAAATGATCTATATGTGCATTGATTATGCTTATGACTTATATTGTCTAACTCTTATGTTTATGTTGATGTTTATGCAAGCTATCATATTTAGTACATTCTTGTACTAACGCTTACTCTTGCCTACATTTCTTATCCAAATGTAGGGTCCGGCGTTCCCAACTCTCATCCCCGTGGCTAGGATCTTAGTAGAGGCAACACTTGAAGATTGGTGAGTCCTCATAGCATTCGAGGATTTGGCCACTATTTCCTTAGGTTCTTTTGTTTTATGTTTTGAACATTGTTGTATGGGTTGTGTCCCAATGAATCTTTTGTATTAGATGGTTTGCGATAATTCTATCAGACTTCCGCTTCATTTTATAAAACTTTGATTGTGTTGAAAATATTTTAAATTTTACCGATTTTCTATTATCTTGACTATGAAAGCTAAGTGGCTTGTATGAGACCCCTCGGGGTCATGAATGCCATGCTACATCTAGGGTGTACCCCTGGGTAAGGAAAAACTTGGTAATCAAAGCACAAGGTTTAGAAAAGTTCTAGGAAGTCTCAAAACCACGTCTAGAAGATTCTGTTCATGAATGTGAAGCACACCACATTTATGAATGAGAGACTACAAGATCTATAGGAAACTTCACTTCTTCATTACTCTAAGTCATGCGATAGAGTTTAACACTATAAGGTCTCTCTCCTAATCCTTACTTGATGGTCTACAGGATATGACTACTCGAAGCGCTTTTGCTAGAAGGACTGAGGGAGAAGAGATTGATCAAGGAGCTCCTCCTCAAGTTCCTCAAGCTTCCTTTGACCCTTTGGCCGAGCAAGTGACTAATGAGGAGCTTAGGACTGCTTTTCAAGTGTTGGCTCAAGTCGTGATGGCCCAAGCCAATAAGGAAGTTGTGAACCCCGTGAACCCAAACGTGGGTATGGCGGCAACTAGAGAGAGGGACTTCACTAGAATGAATCCTCCAGAATTCTATGGTTCTAAGGTTGAGGAAGATTCATTGATGAGGTTTACAAGATTTTGACTATTATGGGAGTGACTCCGGTAGAAAAGGCGGAATTGGCCGCTTATCAACTTAAGGGGTTGCTCAAATTTTGATCAACTAATGGAAGGAAGCAAGATCGGTAGATGCGGGTCCCCTAGAATGGGAAAGGATCAAGTCTGATTTTCTTGATAGGTTCTTTCCTCTAGAGATGAGTGAGGAAAGAGTTCTTGAGTTTATTAATCTCCGACAAGGAAAAATGAGTGTGAAGGTATATGGTTTGAGGTTTACTCAATTGTCGAAATATTTTCCTTCGATAGTTGCCGACTCTAGGGAAAGGATGAAAAAGTTTGTTTTGGGTTTGTACGAATTGGTAGTGAAAGAGTGTCGTACGGATATGCTTGTCCATGACATGGATATTTCTCATCTTCTGACTCATGCAAATAGATTGAAGAGGAGAAAAGAGAGATCTAGGGAGAACAAGAGGTCTAGAACCGGTGATGATAATTTTTCTTATGCTAGGTCTGATGGACATGGTTTTCCTAAGTATCGACAAAGGTTTTCTGGGGAAGGTTCCTCTAATGATCCTAATATCAACAATGAGAAGGTGTCTAACTCTCAATCTCAAGGAGGTGGTAATGGGTCTTCTTTGCCTAATTGTGCTAAGTGTGGAAGAAACCATGAAGGTAAATGTCTAGCTGGTTCCAATTCTTGCTTTGGTTGTGGTAAGATGGATCACAAGATAAGGAATTGTACTTCAGTTGCTAAGAATCAGGGAGATAGTCGTAGTAGGGCTCAACCATATCCTTCATCCATTCCAAGTTGTTCAAGTACTAATGCTCCCAAGTAAAATAGGTTTTATGCACTTCAGACTCGTGGTGAACAAGAGGGTTCTCCCGATGTGGTTACCGGTATGTTGAAAGTCTTTCAATTTTATGTTTATGCTTTACTTGATCCAGGTGCTACCTTGTCTTTTGTGACGCCATATGTGGCTGCGAGATTTGATGTGCTCCCTGATGTGTTGTTAGATCATTTTTCTGTCTCTACTCCTGTTGGTGATTCTATTGTTGCTAAGAGGGTCTATAGAAAGTGTCATGTTTCCTTATCCCATAGAGTTACTCTTGTTGATTTGGTAGAGCTTGACATGCTAGATTTCGATTTTATCCTTGGTATGGATTGACTGCACTCTTGTTATGCTTCTATTGATTATAGAACCCGTGTAGTCAGATTTCAGTATCCGAATGAACCTATCCTAGAGTGGAAAGGGGGGGGGGGCGAATTCTATTCCAAAGAGTAAGTTTATCTCTTGTCTAAAGCTAGGAGGATGATTTTGTAACACCCCGTAATCTAGTAGGCTAAACTAGGATAAGTGTGAGGGGGTAACAAGCCATGGTGGAGGGCAAGAGCCTAAAGTACTTAGGAAATTATTGAGGGAAAACATTTCCCCCGTTATCCACTTGGCGAAGTGAAGTGCCATCGCCTAAGTGACTTGGCGATTAGCCAAGTTGACCCACCATTGCCTAGTGGGTTGTCACCCTTTCCCAAAATACCAGAAAATTGGGTGAGCCAAGTCGGGGCTCGCCGATCAAGTTGGCGCATCGCCAAGGGCTTCTCCCTATCGCCCAAATGGCCTGCCTCCTTGAGTGAGCTACTGGAAATTTTTGCAAGCCAAGGGCTTAATTGACGAGTCTCCAAGTGCCCTTGGGCGATCTTCAGCGTGGAGCAGCCTTAGAATTAAGTTAGGGTCCTTAATGTCTTTTCATGGTTTTCTTAAGATGATACTACATCGTTTTACCCTAACCTAGAAATGTATATAAGACTTCTATTCTCCAAAATTAAGTCATTCTCCCTAGAATAAAAAAGAAAACCCAAATGCTCTTCTTTGAAATTTTTCTCTCTCTAGAACTTGTAGAAGAAGAAGAAGGAATTGAAGTTAGGGTCAAGTCAAGTCTCCAATCCTCAAGCATTTGTGGGCTTTGTAATCAAGGTATGATAGCATTTATTCCATGGATTTCTTTCATCCATGGAGTTCCTAGTTTTCCCCAATTGTGAAGATGAAATCCCCAATTTGAGTTAGGGTTTCTTCCAACGTTGTGGTTATTGATGAATGTTGATCCAAATGAGTGGATAATGATTGTTTATGATTGAATTGATAGTAAATCATGTTTTTAGGATGAAATTACATGTACCCATACCTAACCCATGTCTATAAATATGAAATTGATGTAAATGGGTTTTAAGCAATGAAAGGAGAAATTGAGAATTTAAAGATAATCTTCTAGGATTGATGATATGTATTGTAGATTGCTTGAGAATAAAGAATATAGACATGAATTGATTGAGACTAAAGTACACATGATGAATCATGATTAGTAGTGCTTGAGATTGAGCCTATATGATGATATATGATTAGAATTGCTTGAGAGTGAGGCATATAAACATAGATTGTTGAGAGTAAAGCTTATAGGATGATTTATTATTATTATTGATTTGAGATTGAAGCTTATGAGATTATTATGATGTTGAATTTCTTTGAGAGTGAAGCATATAGAATGACTATGAGATAGAGTGCTTTGAGAGTAAAGCTTATGATATGAATTGTTGTATATTGATGTATTTGTTGTGGCAGGGATAGTTCCCACATGAATTGCTTATCTTATGAATGTGAAAGGCTTTCTCACATTGAATGATTCTAGGTTGAAAGGATTGCTCACCTAAAATTAATCTAGACTAAAGACTAAATTTTATGAGGCAAGAGGTGATCACCCATGACCTCTAGATGAGTAGGATATGAGGTGCTTTCCCATATTTCTTAAAGGAGAGTAAGAGGCGACTACCCTTATTCCTTACTGTTTGAAATGGATGCAGGTATCCATGATCCCTAAATAAAATGATGTGGCGGCGAATACCCGCATCATATAATGAAATAATGTGAAGGCGAATACCCGTGTCATATGATGATTGGGCATGGAGGCGAATACCTATGACCCCAATAAGATAGACATTGAGGTGAATACCTATGACCATTTAAGCAAGGCAAGAGGAGACTACCCATTAGCCTTTAAGTAAGGCAAGAGGCGACTACCCATGAGCCTTTATGAGAAGGAAAGGAGGTGATTTCCTCATCTTTATAAAAGATAAGATAAATATGATAATGATATATGATGAGCTTGTAGGATGGCCCAAGCGGCCTACTATGATGAGTGAGACTAATGGAGGACTACCCATGTCTTGGTTAAGTATGCTTTGAGGTTACTTCAAGGGAAGTACCGTAAGTATGTTTTAATATGAGATTTGCCTGTATGTTGTATAATTAGCTTGGATTGGTTCTAGAGTTTCGTTCCTTGATATGTATTATTAGAGGTGGATTACCCAAGTCCTAGCTAAGGATAAGTTGAGGTTACTTGAGTAGTTTTCCTCTTACATTATGATGATCTACGTGCATTGAGTATTCCTATGACTATGTTGTTATCTCTTTTGCTTATGACTTCTGTCTTATGTTGACTAATGCTTATGTTATTCCTATGTTGATGATTTATGCTAGCTATCATATTTAGTACATTTTATACTAATGCATACTCTTGCCTACATTCTTATCAAATGTAGGGTCCGGTGATATTGACTTCCATCTCCGTTGTTAGGATCTTAGTAGAAGCAAGGATTGAAGTTTTGGTGAGTCCTCATAGTATTCTAGAAGATAGCCACCATGTTCTTAGGTCTTTCATGTTATGTTTAGAACTATTGTATGGGTTGCATCCCAAGTATATTCATGTTTTAGATGGTTTGAGATAAGTGTATTAGACTTCCACTCATTTTTAAAAAGACTTTGATGTTATTGAAATGTTTTAAATTCCTGCTCATTTCTATTATGTTATGTTATGACAGCTAAGTGGCTTATATAAGGCCTCTCGGGTTCTTGTATGCCATGTTACGTGTAGGGTGTACCCCTGGGTCGTGACAGATTTCTAAGGGTTGCATGTACCATCTAGGTAGGGTGAGGGATATGGATTTTGAAACCCCTACTCTTGAGTCAGTCCCTGTTGTTAATGAGTATCCGAAAGTTTTCCCAAATGATCTACCCGGTATTCCACCAGAAAGGGAAATAGATTTTGGTATTAACCTTCTTTCAGATACGTAGCCTATTTCTATTCCTCCTTATAAAATGGCTCCGATAGAACTTACCGAATTAAAGGAACAATTGAAAGATTTGTTGGATAAGGGTTTCATCCGACCGAGTATCTCTCCATGCGGTGCTCCAGTTTTGTTTGTTAAGAAGAAAGATGGTTCATTCCGAATGTGTATCGACTATCAGTAATGAATAGGTTGACCATTATGAATAAGTATCCTCTTCTAAGAATAGATGATTTGTTTGACCAACTATAATGAGTGAGTTACTTTTCTAAGATTGACCTTAGGTCGGGTTATCACCAATTGAGGGTGAAAGATAATGATATTCCGAAAATAGCTTTTACAACTCGGTATGGTCATTATGAGTTTTTGGTGATGTGGTTTGGTTTGACTAATGCTCTGGTGGCACATATGGATTTGATGAATCGGGTGTTTAGACAATACCATGATATGTTTGTAATTGTGTTCATTGATGATATATTAGTTTATTCGAGAAGTGAGGATGATCGCATTAATCATTTGAGGATTATGTTGCAAATTCTCAAGGACCAACAACTCTTTGCAAAGTTTAGCAAGTGTGAGTTTTTGCTAAGGTCTATAGCTTTTCTTGGCCATATTGTTTCATGTAAGGGTATTGAGGTAGATCCTAAGAAGACGAATGCGGTCTAGAGTTGGCCTAGACCTTTATCCCCTTCAGACATTAGAATTTTCTTGGGTTTAGCTGGTTATTACAGAAGATTGTTGAGGGGTTTTCTTCGATTTCCTCTCCATTGACATCTTTGACTTAAAAAAAGGCCAAGATCATATGGTCCGAATTATGTGAGAAAAGTTTTCAGGCACTGAAAGATAGACTTACTTCCGCTCCGGTGTTGACTTTACCGAAGGAACGAATTGTTTTGTTGTTTATTGTGATGCCTCAAGAATAGGGTTAGAATGTGTGCTTATGAAAAATGGGAAATTTATAGCTTATGCTTCAAGGCCACTTAAGGTTCATGAAAAGAATTATCCTACCCATGATCTTGAATTAGCGGCGGTGGTTTTTGCCTTAAATATTTGGAGGGATTATTTATATGGTGTTCATGTAGATCTGTTTACCGACCACAAACGCCTACAATATGTGTTTAATCAGATGGATCTGAATCTTCACCAAAGAAGATGGCTTGAGTTACTTAAGGATTATGATATGAGTGTTCTCTATCACCTCGTTAAGGCGAAAGTAGTAGCGGATGCTCTTAGCCGATTATCCATGGGCAGTGTTGCCCATATAGAGGAAGATAAGAAAGAAATGGTACGAGATGTACATAGATTGGCCTGATTGGGTGTTCGGTTGATAGACTCTACCCAGGGTAGGGTTATTGTTCATAATGGTTCAGAATCGTCTTTTGTGACGGATGTTTAAGCTAAGAAATATCTTGATCCGACCATAGTAGAATTGAAAGAATCGGTACTTAGAAATTCTGATGAGGCATTATCCCAAGGGGGAGATGGTGTACTTAGATATCAATGTCGTTTGTGTGTTCTGAATGTGGATGAATTGAGGGAACAAATCTTTTCAGAAGCCGATAGTTCTCGGTATTCCATTCACCCGGGAGCCACCAAGATGTACCGTGATTTGTGGGAAGTTTATTGGTTGAATGGGATGAAGAAGGATATTGCGGGATTTGTAGCTAAGTGTCTGAATTGCCAATAGTGAAAGTTGAGCATCGGAAACTGGGAGGTTTAACCTAAGACATTAGTATTCCTACTTGGAAGTTGGAATATTTGAATATGGACTTCGTAGTTGGGTTGCCTCGAACTCGGCGACAACATGATTCGATTTGGGTTAGAGTAGACCGAATGACGAAATCGGCCAATTACATTCCCGTCAAAGTTTCTTATTCGGCGGAAGACTATGCTAAGTTATATTAGATGGAAATGGTAACGTTGCATAAAGTGCCCTTGTCCATTATCTCTGATAGAGTTACTCAGTTTTGGAAGTCTTTCCAAAAGGTTCTTGGCACTAAAGTTAAACTTAGTACAACTTTTCATCCACAAACCGATGGGCAAGCGGAGCGAACTATCCAGACTTTTGAAGATATGTTGAGAGCATGTGTCATCGATTTTAAGGGAAATTGGGATTATCACTTGCCATTAATTTAATTTGCTTATAATAATAGTTACCATTCGAGTATTAGTATAGCTCCATTTGAGGCTCTCTATGGTAGGAGGTGTAAATCTCATATAAGTTGGTTAGAGGTGGGTAAAGTTGCCTTGTATGCCATGTTACGTCTAGGGTGTACCCCTGGGTCGTGTTAAATATGGTAATCAGAGCATAAGGTTTAGAATCGTTCTAGGATGTCTCAGAACCAAGTCTAGTAGAATTTTGTTCATAAATGTGAAGCGCGCCATATTGATGAATTAGAAGCTATTAGATGATTAGGAAATCTCACTTTTTCATCATTCTAAGTCGTGCCATAGAGTTTAACTCTATATGGTCTTTCTCCTAATCCTTACCTGATGGTCTTCAGGATATGGCTACTACTAGGGCTAATGTTAGAAGGAAATAGGATGACAGTGTTGATCAAGAAACTCCTCCATAAGCTCCACAAGCTTCGGTTGACCCTATGGTTGAGAATGTGACTAATACGGAGTTTAGGACGGCTTTTCAAGTGTTGGCTCCAGCCGTGACGGCCCAAGCCAATAAGGAGGTCGTAGTCCCCGTGAACCCAAATGTGGGTACGGCGGCTTCAAGAGAGAGTGACTTTACTAGGATGAACCCTCCGGAATTTTATGGTTCAAAGATGGAGGAAGATCCTCAAGAGTTTATAGATGTGGTCCATAAGGTGTTGGATATTATGGGAGTTACTCCGGTAGAGAAGGTGGAATTGGCCGCTTACCAACTCAAGGGGGTTTCTCAAGTTTGGTTCAACCAATGGAAAGAAGAAAGAACGGTAGAAATGGGTCCCATAGAGTGGGAAATGTTCAAAAACGCTTTTCTTGATATGTTCTTCCCCCTAGAGATTAGAGAGGCTAAGTTTCTTGAGTTCATTAACCTTAGGTAAGGTAGTATGAGTATTAAGGAATATGCTTTGAGGTTTACTCAACTATCTAAGCATGCTCCATCTATAGTGGCCGACTCTAGGTCGAGAATCAGTAAGTTTATATCAGATGTGTCCGATTTGGTAGTAAAAGAATGTCGTATGACTATGCTTGTTCATGACATGGATATTGCTCATCTTGTGACTCATGCCTAACAAATTGAAAAGGAGAAGCTAAAAGGGAGATCTAGAGAGAAAAAGACATCTAGAATGGATGATGATAAGTTCTCCTATGATAGGTCTGATGGACATGGTTGTTCTAGGAATCGACAAAGGTTTTCCGGACAAGGTTCTCCCAATGCTCCTAAGTATAATAAAGATAGGGTGTCTAACCCTAAGCCGCAAGGAATTAGTAGTGAATTCCTATGGCCTAACTGTGCTAGGTGTTGAAAGAGACATTAGGGTAGATGTTTAGCCGGCATAGAGGGTTGCTTTAGTTGTGGTGAAAGTTGTCACAAAATGACGAATTGTCCTAAGGCAAAGGCTAAAGGAAGAGAGGATGCTCCTATGAAAAATCGGTTTTATGCCCTTCAAGCTAGAGGTGAACAAGAGTGTGCTCCCGATGTGGATCCCGGTATGTTGAAAGCCTCTTAATTGATTTTTGTGCTTTACTAGATTTTTGATGCCCTCCTTTTGTTGGTTTGGCTGCACTCTTGTTATGCTCCTATTCGATTGTAGAACCCTGTGTAGTCAAATTGTTAGTTCCCGAATGAGCCTATCCGAGAGTGGAAGGGCGGAAATCTATGCAATAAGTTTGGGTTATTTCTTGTCTTAAAGATGACTTTTAAGGGCTGCATGCACCACCTAGTTAGGGTGAGGGAGGTAGATTCAAGTGTTGACCAACTCCAAAGAGCTAGTAACCTTTCTATGATTGATCTTAGGTCGGGTTAGCAACAAATAAGGGTGGAAGATGATGATGTCCTGATGACGGCTTTCAGAACCTGGTAATGCCATTATGAGTTTGAGGTAATGTAGTTCAGCTAGTAGACTCTACCAAAGGTAGTATTATGGTTGAAGATAGTTTTTGATCGTGTTTTGTGTTAGATGTTAAAGTTAAGCGATGTCTTGATCCGACCATAGTAGAATTGAAAGAGATGATGCTTATAAAGTCCGTTGAGGCTTCCTCCTAAGGGGGAGATGGTGTGCTTAGATAGCAAGTCATTGTGTATTCCTAATGTTTATGATTTTGGCTTACTTGAAAAGATCTCACCCAAGAAGGGTGTAGTGATTTTGATAAGAAAGGGAAGCTTAGTCCCCATTTTGTAGACCTATGAGAAATCTTGAGACATGTGGTTAAGATGCTTATGAGTTAGCTTTGCCTAGTGAGTTGGCATAGGTGCACCCGGTTTTCCATGTCTCTAAGTTGAAAGAAGTGTGTTGGAGATCTGACATCCCTAGTTCCCTTAGAATGTTTGGGAAGTAGATGAAAGTTCTTCCTATGAGGGAGTTCTGCTTAAGATGTTAGACCGGTAAGTTAAGAAAGTGAGAATCACGGGAGATTTCCTTATGGTTAGCTCCTTGTTTGAATTCAAGCGTATTTAGGTGTTCCCATGATTTCCCTATGTGATACATGTTCATGAAAGCTTGTGTTTAGAAAGGAAATGAGTTTGCATGATTGATTTCCTCATGTTGTAGTGCATTGAGCATGAATTGCCTATAGACTTGATAAGATGAATTAATGAACATGTCTTAGATTGGAGTTGAGAGATTCCTCCGTAAATGAATGCTTTTTGAGAACGAATTGCATATGAGCTCCAAGAGATTTTGTTGAGCATGTTTTAGCCCGGAGATGGTAGTTCCTCCTTGAACATGATTAGTTATAAGATTTCCTGCATAATGGGTTGTTAGATAAGGTTCCTACTTCCTTGTGTTGCATTGAGTATGTTTAGCTTGGAGATGAAGTCCCTCCTTGGTTGTGTGCATTACGATGAGTTGAATGCATGATGGGCTGCTAGTATTGAGTCCTTAATTTCGAAACGTGTCTAGAAACATCATTCGAGGATGAATGTCCCCAAGGGAGAGATAATGTAACACACCAAAATCTAGTAGGCTAAACTAGGCTAAGTGTGTGGGGGTAACAAGCCATGGAGGAGGGCAAGAGCCTAAAGTACCTAGGAAATTGTTGAGTGAAAACATTTCCCCCTTTATCCACTTGGCGAAGTAAAGTGCCTTCGCCTATGTTACTTGGCGCTTAGCCAAGTGGAGCCACTATCGCCTTGTGGGCTGTCCCCCTTTCCCAAGCTACTGGAAAATTAGGCAAGCCAAGTCGGGGATCGCCGATCCAGTTGGCCCATTTCCAAGGGATCCTCCCCATCACCCAAATGGCTTGCCTCCTTGAGTGAGCTACTGAAAATTTTAGTGAGCCTCAGTGTGCAACAACTTTTGAATTAATTTAGGGTCCTTAATATCTTTTCATGGTTTTCTTAAGAAAATACTACGTCGTTTTACCCTAACCTAGAAATGTATATAAGCATTCTATTCTCCAAAATTATGTCATTCTCCCTATAATCAAAAAGAAAACCCAAAAGCTATTCTCTCAAATATTTCTGTCCCTAGAACTTGAAGAAGAAGAAAAAAAAGGAATTAAAGCTAGGGTCAAGTCAAGTCTCCAATCCTCAAGTAGTTGTGGGCTTTGTAATCAAGGTATGATAGCGTTTCATCTATAGAATTCATTCATCAATGGAGTTCCCTAGTTTTCCCTGATTGTGAAGATCAAATCCCCAATTTGAGTTAGGTTTTATTCCAATATTGTGGGTATTAATGAATGTTGATCCAAATGAGTGGATAATGATTTTTTATGATTGAATTGATAGTAAATCATGTTTTTAGGATCAAATTACATGTACCCATGACTAACCCATGTCTAGAAAGATGAAATTGATGTAATAGGTTTTAAGCCATGAAAGGGGAAATTGAGGATTTTGAGATAATATTCTAGGATTGATGATATGTATTATAAATTGCTTGATAATAAAGCATATAGACATGAATTGATTGAGAGTAAAGTATACATGATGAATCATGATTAGTAGTTCTTGAGATTGAGCGTATATGATTATATATGATTATAATTGCTTGAGAGTGAGGCATATACACATAGATTGTTGAGAGTAAAGCTTATAGGATGATTTAAGATTAGTATTGCTTTGAGATTGAAGCTTATGAGATTATTATAATGTTGAATTGCTTTGAGAGTGAAGCATATATAATGACTTTGAGATATAGTGCTTTGAGAGTAAATCATATGTTATGAATTGTTGTCTATGAATGTAATTGTTGTGGAAGGGATAGTTCCCACATGAATTGCTTATGTTATAATTGTGAAAGGCTTTCTCACATTGAATAATTCTAGGTTGAATGAATTACTCACCTAAAATGAATCTAGACTAAAGACTAAATTGATGAGGCAAAAGTTGATCACCCATGACCTCTAGATGAGTAGGATATCAGGTGATTTCCCATATTCCTTAAAAGAGAGTAGAGGCCACTACCCTTAATCCCTAATGTTTTACATGGATACAAGTACCCATGATCCCTTAATGAAATGATGTGGAGGCGAATACCCGCATCTTATAATGAAATTATGTGGAGGTGAATACCCGTGTCATATGATGATTGGGTATGGAGGTGAATACCTATGACCCCAATAAAATGGAAATAGAGGAGAATACCTGTGACCATTTAAGCAAGGCAAGAGGTGACTACCTATTAGCCTTTAACTAAGGCAAGAGGCGACTACTGATGAGCCTTTATGAGAAGGCAACGAGGTGATTTTCTCATGTCTATAAAAGATAAGCTAAATATGAGAATGATAGATGATGAACTTGTAGGATGGCCCAAGGTGGCCTACTATGATGAGTGAGACTAGTGGAGAACTACCCATGTCTTGGTTAAGTATGCTTTGAGCTTACTTCAAGGGAAGTATCGTAAGTATGTTTTAATATGAGATTTGCTTGTATGATGTATAATTATCTTGGATTGTTTCTATAGTTGCCTTCCTTGATATGTACGACTAGAGGTGGATTACCCAAGTCCTAGCTAAGGATAAGCTGAGGTTACTTGAGAAGTGTCCCTCTTACATTATGATGATCTATGTGCATTGAGTATGCCTATGACTATGTTGTTATATCTTATGTTTATGGCTTATGTCTTATGTTGACTAATGCTTATGTTATGCCTAAGCTGATGATTTATGCTAGCTATCATATTTAGTACATTTTGTACTAGCGCATACTCTTGCCTACATTCTTATCAAATGTAGGGTCCGGTTATATTGACTTCCATCCCCGTGGCTAGGATCTTAGTAGAAGCAAAGATTGAAGTTTGGTGAGTTCTCATAGTATTCGAGGAGATAGCCACCACCTAGGATATTCATGTTTTAGATGGTTAGAGACAAGTGTATTACACTTCTGCTCATTTTAAAAAAGACTTTGATGTCATTGAAATGGTTAAAATTACCGCTCATTTCTATTATCTTATGTTATGAAAGCTAAGTGGCTTATATGAGGCCTCTCGGGGTCTTGTATGCCATGTTACATCTAGGGTGTACCCTTGAGTCGTTACATATTTCTAAGGGTTGCATGTACCATTTAGTTAGGGTGAGGGATATGGATTTTGAAACCCCTACTCTTGAGTCAGTCCCTGTTGTTAATGAGTATCCGAAAGTGTTCCCAGATGATCTACCAGGTATTCTTCCAGAAAGGGAAATAGATTTTGGTATTGACCTTCTTCCAGATACGCAGCCTATTTCTATTCTTCCTTATATAATGGCTCCGGTAGAAGTTTTGTAATTAAAGGAACAATTGAAAGATTTGTTGGATAAGGGTTTCATTCGACCGAGTATCTCTCAATGGGGTGCTCTAGTTTTGTTTGTTAAGAAGAAAGATGGTTCACTCCGAATGTGTATCGACTATTGGCAATGAATAAGTTGACCATTAAGAATAAGTATCCTCTTCCAATAATAGATGATTTGTTTGACCAACTACAAGGAGCGAGTTACATTTCTAAGATTTACCTTATGTCGAGTTATCACCAAGGAGGTGATTCCCCATGTCTATAAAAGATATGCTAAAGATGAGAATGATAGGTGATGAGCTTGGATGATTGCTAAGGTTGCCTTTTATGATGAATAAGACTAGTGGATGATTACCCATGTCTTGGCTAAGTATTCTTTGAGATTACTTTAAGAAGTATTCCTTTTATGTTGAAATGATCTATATATGCATTTATTATGCTTATGACTTATATTGTCTAAATCTTCTGCTTATGTTGATGTTTATGTAAGCTATCATATTTAGTATATTCTTGTACTAACGCATACTCTTGCCTACATTTTTTATTCAAATATAGGGTCCGACGTTCCCGACTCTCATCCCCGTGGCTAGGATCATAGTAGACGCAAGACTTGAAGATTGGTGAGTCCTCATAGCATTCGAGGATTTGGCCACTATTTCCTTATGTTCTTTCGTTTTATGTTTTGAACATTGTTGTATGGGCTATGTCCTAATGAACCTTTTGTATTAGATGGTTTTGGGACAATTTTATGAGACTTCCGCTTCGTTTTATAAACCTTTTATTGTGTTGAAAATGTTTTAAATTTTACCGATTTTCTAATATATTTACTATGAAAGCTAAGTGGTTTATATGAGGCCTCTCGGGGTCTTGTATGCCATGTTACATCTAGGATGTGGTCAAAATATTTCCTAGACCTCTAACCCCTTCAGATATTAGGAATTTCTTGGGTCTAGCTATTTACTATAGAAGGTTTGTTGAAGGTTTAAGGTTAAGAGTTTTCAAGAATTGAAAGATAGACTTACTTCCACTCTGGTGTAGACTTTAACGAAAGGGAAAGATAGTTTTATTGTATATTGTGATTCCTCGAGAATTTTGTTCAGATATGTCCGTATGCAAAATGGGAAAGTCATTGTCTATGCTTCAAGGCAACATAAGATTCATGAAAAGAATTATCCGACCCATGACATTGAACTAGCGGCGGTTGTGTTTACCATTAATATTTGGAGGCATTATTTGTAAGGTGTTCATATGGATGTCTTTACTGACCACAAGAGTTTGCAATATGTGTTTAACCAGAAAGATCTAAATCTTTGCCAATGTAGATGGCTTGAATTATTGAAAGACTATGACATCAGTGTTCTCTATCCCCCTGGTAAGGTGAATATGGTGGCAGATGCTCTTAGTCGACTATCGATGGGTAGTGTTGCTCAAACTGAAGATAATAAGAAAGAGTTAGTTTGAGATGTTCATAGATTTGCCCGACTGGGTGTTCAGTTAGTTGACTCTACCAAGCGTGGTATTATGGTACACAATGGTTCAAAATTGTCTTTTGTGACTAATGTGAAGACCAAGCAAGGTATTGATCTTTGGTTGAATTGAAGGAAGCGGTGCCTAAGAAGTCTGTTGAGGCTTTCTCCCAAGGAGGAGATGATGTACTTCGATATCACGATCGTTTGTGTGTTCCTAATGTAGATGACTTGAGAGAATGGATCTTGTCAGAAGCCCATGGTTATCGATATTCCATTCACTCGGGAGCCACCAAGATGTATTGTGACTTACAAGAGATCTATTGGTTGAATGGGATATAGAAGGACATTGCGGAATTTATGGCTAAGTGTCTCAATTGTCAACAAGTGAAAGTTTAGCATCAAAAGCCGGGAGGTTTATCCCATGATATTAGCATTCCTACTTGGAAGTGGGAAGACTTGAACATGGACTTCATTGTTGGGTTGCCTCGCACCCGGTGACAACATGACTCGATGAGGGTTATTGTAGATCAGATGACAAAATTGACTCATTTCATTCCCGTCAAGGTTTTTTATTTGGCGGAGGATATGCGAAATTGTATTTGAAGGAAATGGTGAGGTTGCATGGAGTGCCATTCTCCATTATCTCCGATTGTGGTACCCAATTCACTTCTTAGTTTTGGAAATATTTCCAAAAGGGTCTTGGTACTCGTGTTAAGCTTAGTAAAACCTTTCATCCATAAACCTATGGGAAAACGAAGCATACTATTAAAACTTTGGAAGATTTGTTGACAGCATGTGTAGTTGACTTCAAGGATAATTGGGATGATCACTTGCCGTTTATTGAGTTTTCCTACAACAATAACTATCACTCAAGCATTTGTATGGCTCAATTTGAGGCCCTATATGGTAGGAAGTGTAAATCTCCAATAGGTTGGTTTGAGGTGGGCGATGTTACCCTAATAGGTCCCAAGTTGGTACATGAGGCTATGGAGAAAATTTGACTTATTAGGGAAAGGTTGGAAATGGCTCAAAGTCGACAAAAGTCCATTACCGATGTAAGAAGAAGAAATCTTGAGTTTGATGTTAATGATTGGGTCTATTTGAAAATTTCACCCACGAAGGGTGTAATGAGATTTTGGGAGAAAGGGAAGCTTAGTCCCCGTTATGTGGGCCCTTATCAGATTTTGAGGCGAGTTGGCAAGGTTGCTTATGAACTCGTATTGTCTAATGAATTGGCATTGGTACATCAAGTTTTCCATGTCTCCTTGTTGATGAAATGAGTTGGAGATCCGACATATATAGTTTCCTTGGAAGGTTTGGGAGTTAAGGAGAATATTTTTATTAGGAAGTTCCGGTTGAGATTTTAGACCGGCAAGTTAAGGAGTTGAGAAATAAAGAAATTGCTTCCGTGAAAGTTCTTTGGAGGAATCAGTTAGTTGAGGGTGCTACTTGGGAGGTCAAGGCCGATTTGATGTCCCGCTATCCTCATCTCTTTCCTTCCAATCCTACTCAAGCTTTAGATATTTAGCTTCTCATGGTTTACTCATTAGGTGGCATGTGTCTTAGAGGTTCCCTTGATTTCCTCATTATGCATGATTCATAGAAAGCTTAAATTTTGAGAACAAATGAGTTTACATGATTGATTCCTATGTGTTTATGTGCATTTGAGTATGAGCTGCATAAAGACCTCATGATAAGATGTTTTGAACATGCTTTTGCTAAGAGTTGATGTTTTCTTCTCTGATATGTGCATTTATGTGATTTCATTCATGATGGGTTGTTAGATTAAGTTTCTACCTTCCTTATAATGTCTTGCTTCTCATTCGAGGAAGAACGTTCCTAAGGGGGAGATATTGTAACACGTCAGATTCGAGATGGTAAAATTATAACTCATTGTAAAATCTGTTGCCAGTCCAAAGAAGCAACCAATGGTTCGTCGTTTGTCACACGGACTGATGGTCTGGTCCGTGGATTGGCCATTCAAGTTTTTCAACATGTCAAATTTCAGTACTTTTTCAATGGTTCACCAGGACGGTCTGTCGTCCAATGCACGAGTCGTAGATGGGTTTCGTAGGTGAGTCCTAGACTTAGTTGAATTCAGGATCAAAATGTTGGGATCTATGGTCGTGGTCCACGGTCCGTCATTGGACCCATGGGTCGTAGGTGGCTGTCGTCATAGGGGGTCATGAATTTGGTGTCTCTGAACTCAGCGACGCCAAACCACGATGGTTCGTAAGTAGATCGACGGACCGTAGGTCAAGATCGTCGATGATCTCAGCAGTTATTTTCATAGGGGCTTTTGAGTTTTTTCCTAATTATTCTAGCCTAATACTATGTCGTTTCACCCTTCACCTAAAGCCTTATATAAGTGTTTTAACCCCCAAATTTCCCTAAGTGAAATCATTCTCTCAAATTCCTAAAAGAAGAACAAGTCTTCCTCTCAAATATTTCTCTCCCTAGAAGTTGAAGAAGAAAGTTGGGGCTTACAAGTAAAGCCCCCAATAGACATTAGCTAGTGGATCTGCATAAGCTAGATGTTCATGGTCTTACCTTGGCAAGTAGGACACCCCTTTTCGGTGTGGGGTAGACACCGGATTCCGTGTTGATAACTCACATGGTCTTATATGTCGATTAAAGGTAAATCTCCCATAATAATGTATTAAGATTACTTCAAGAAGTATCTCACATGTGACTTAAGATGATGTCTATTTGCATTGACCATGTTTTATGACTTATGTCTTCAAGTTCTTTTACATTCATGATTTAGCTTGGTCATTGAACTTTATGAATATGCCCCTTTTTCTCATTATTTCAAATGTTTTATGCATGGCTATCATACTTGGTACATATTTTGTACTAACGCATACTCTTGCCTATATTTCCCCAAATGTAGGGACCGACCTTCTAGAGTTGCACTTTCGTGGCTAGGGATCTCATATACAAGATTGCAGTTTGGTGAGTCCTCATATTCCGAGGACCGAGCTTCATTTCACTTTTGTATTTACTTTCAGTTTTGGAATTTGATGTACGGGCTACCCCCCGATAAACTCTTATGTACTAGATGGCTTTGAGATGATGTTTAGATTTCCCCTTTTCTCTATAAAACTTTTATATGTTGAAACTATCTTTTTAAATCTCTTTATTCTATTATGTTGTATAATAAAAGCTAAGTGGCTTGTATGGGGCCTCTTGGGGTCTTATACGCCATGTTACGCCTAGGGGCTACCTTGGGTCGTTACACCAACGTACCACCTAAACATATTGGTGGATAAATATGTGTAGGCCAGAAAGGTCAGTGTGGTGACTAAGATAAAATATGTGGCGAACCCCTCATATGGTTCAACAACAAGACCTGCAGCACCCTTGGTGGTATTGCCAGATGTTCCACTTGAGCCTCTTTGAGGTGAGGGGATTAGTGAGCAGGCAGAGGGGTCAGCCCAGGCAGCTTCAATAGTGCAGCCCCCACAAGCATAACCTTCAGAGGCTACATGTAATTATGTTTCTTTGCCCACCATATTCCTTGAGAGACAGGTAGCGGAGCAAAGGCAGACTCCGTCCATACTAGCCCAGGTAGTGGAAAAACTACCCCAATTGGCAAGAGTCAGGTACAGAATGTGGAGAAACGATTGCAACATGAACTCTAGCAAGAAGTTTTTGGGCTGAAGAATTGGATAGATGGCTTAGAGTCTCATGTAAATGGCCAGCTAAATACTCCTGGATTGTAGATGGTGCCTCTTTGAGAGCACAGATGGCTGCGCTGAAAGCTGAAATTGCTAAACTGGTAGATAAGCCAGTTACTTTGCCTCTACCACTTGCACTGGATTCATTGATTAATCTTCTTAGCATGCCCCCGGTCACGCAATCTGTTGCAGATATTTGGGGACATTTAGCTAGTATACATGCTTTAAATCAAAGCACCATGAATAAATTTCATGGGAAGACCGATGGAGATTGATGAAAGCTAGGAGAGAGTCTAAGAAAGATGCTAAAGAGAAAGAAGCCTTATAGCACGAACACCGTGATGTGATGATGTCTGGGCTCAGCTAGTGGACCTCCTGCTCCTGTAGACAGTAGTCGTCCTGACACCGTCTGTGCACGTGAGTATGCACCCGTTGATAAGGGTGTGGACATCACTTTGACTACCGACGCCTAGAGATTCAAATGTATATCCCCTCCTCGCAGCCATTGTATTTTTTACTTTGAGGGCAAAGTCTATTTTATTAGGGAGTGGGTGGAGTACCCTGCCATTAGTTGTTAGTGCATGCAGATTGGTTCTTGTGTTGGGTATTGCTTTTTTATTTTGCTCTGTGGATAGGTTGACATTTTCTGTATGTTAATTGGTAGCAGCGGCTGAATTTTGTGTTTTTTGTGAAATGATAATAAAGCAATCCTAAAACAAAAAATTTAATACTAGGCTCTTTGTGCGACATCTCATATACTTGTGTGTTCATCATTTCTAGCTAGGACATACATTGTTTTACTAAATACTGAAAGTGTTAGCATGTGCCATGTGAGTGTGCGGTTTGTATGAAGTCTAACTCTATAAGTGGAAGCTATATCTTGCCAAATAGTCTTGCTAAAATCGTTGAATAGAGTCCACCATTTTTGTATTAAGTCCACTCTAGCCAAAAACAACTACCAAATTAAATCATGAACCCTATTTGAGCCTAGTAAATGAATTTGTTGTCAGCTTGTTGATATCGTATCCTTCGTTTTTAGAATGCACGATGCCACAACTCAAACCAAAAGCCTAAGTTGAGGGTGGTCATGACCTGAATAAAAAGGAAATAGCTTAGAATATCGTATCCTTGGTTATTAGGAAAGCACGATACCACAATACATGTTTGAATGGGTCTAGTGTGAATGGTTCAAGTAAATGGTAGTTACAAAAAAAGAAAAAAAAAAGTAACAGAATAAGAAAAGAAGAAAAAAAGAAAATAAATTATGTGGTTGTCGGGATGTGATGAAGAAAAAGAAGTCGGCACCACTTGAATAAGATTTGTGTCCTAAAAAGAACTTTAGAGAACCTAGGTAATCTAGTCATTCATATACCAAATATTCCACTCACTAGCTCTAGCCAACGCTACAAGATAATGAAAGTCCTATAGTGATCATATTCCGGTTGTTTGATAGTTGAAACATAGAAAACAAGTCCTAGTGTATGGTTTGTATACTTGCAGTATTAAAATTTTGTTTGGAGAGTGAGAGTACTCGCCAGTCCCAATTATCACGTGTGAGGGATTTCTTTATTGTGAGGGCACTATATTTTTATCTGATAGTTGTTATGTTAGCTAATAGTTGGTACTGGCATAAGCATGATCGTCTGTGTGTAATGGGGTGTCGTCCATTGATCCTTTTATGTCAGATAAATGATTTTGGATGAGATTTTTCTGGAGATAGCTGTTGCATATTTGTGATGTGTTCCTTTGTATTTTAGTGTCGGGTGTTCTTCTTTTTCATCGGTTGAGGACAAGTAATGGTTCTAAGTTGAGGGTTTTGATGTGTCATGAACTCATAGCACATTTGACGCTCAAAACTAAGGATTAGTACGAGAAATCCAGTTCGTTTATGTGGGCATGATGTTTTCTTTGATGTTGAACAAGTAAAACACTTAGATGCAAAAGATAGAAAAAAAGGAAGGAAAATAGAGCTGAAGTACACACCACGGAGCCCTAGACGGGTCGTGGTCTAATTGACGAGCAATCTGAGGGATTGTTGAAGAGAGGTAGTTAAAGTTGTGGATGCCTATGTTTAGCCTGAAGGCTACAGAACCCCAGACCAGCTGGTTAAGGTAAGGAGTCGTTTAGCAACTCGTAGAAGAGAGGTAGTGATGTCAGTAGCCACCCAAGTGAAGGTGCAACTCCATGGAGCACTTGACGGGTCGTGATGCTTAAGATGAGCCATCTAGATGCTCGTAAAGACTACTAGGTAAGGAAGACCCACATTATCTATGTGTGGGATCATGGAGGGCTTGACGAGCCGTATACCCTTAGACGAGCCGTCACCCTGCCCTGAAGTGTGGTGATAGTGCAGTTCTTCTTCGAGTAGGACTTGTTCTTAAAGACTATTTTAATTAGTTAGGGTTTATTTTTGAATATTACTGTCAATCATTCGTTTACATTGAGACATTGAGAACTTGGAGAAAAGTAAGTTTCTATTTTTGAACACATTTATTGATTGATTAATTTGGATCAAAAACCTTGTGTTCGTCATTCAGTGTTGATAATTGATAACGCTCAACTACACTTAATCTGATTCAAGTATAGGCGGTCGCTAACAAGTATAAACCCAACTAAGAGTTAAGGTCAATCCCAGAGGGACTGTTAACTTAAGAATTTGATTACGAAGTGAAATGGTTTTCTAATCGTTTGTAGAAGTAGACATTTTCGCAACAAATAAAGTAAATTACAAGGGTTTGACAATTAATGTCAAATGGGAGGATTTGAGTGAACAGTTAACCACTACAAACAACCGGGAGTAAAAACGTAGAGAGGGATCCTTGGAAGTGTGATGAATTGAATGCCAATCACTTCGGTGCCTCCCCCATTAGAGAGAAGGGAAACAATCGATGTCGGACGGACTGCTGAGTGATGTTCTTGAAAGAAAATGGCCCACAAACATCCATAAAGTTTCGGATGTGGTCATGAGGATATTCAGTAGCAAGACCTCAAAGGAGACCGTTCATTTGCAACAGCTGCAACATAGTGCTAGTGATATGAAATACCACATTGACCACAGTGGGAGGCAATCGAATAGCACCTGCACTTCCCAACTGATCTTCATTGACATCGTGCAAGTTACCGATGTTATAATTGTACCCATGTTGGAAAGCATTGCTCCCATTAACACTCATCTCTTCACCTATTTAAGTGAAGCCAACATAGAACAAAAATAAGTTTATTAAACTACAACAAAATTAGTTCACAATTAAACTTCAGTAAAAGAATTTTAAACACCACTCCCCAGCAGCGACACCATTTCTTATAACACTCAAATACACTTCATCTGATTTTATGTGTAGGCGGTCACTAACAAGTATAAACCAAACTAAGAGGTAGGGTCGTCCCACAGGGAGTGATAAAGTAAAGAATTTGTTTACGAAGTAAAATGGTGTTCTAATCGTTTGTAGAAGTACACATTTTCGCAACAAATTAAGTAAAATACAAGGGTTTGACAATTAGGGTGTGTTTGGTATGAAGGAAAAAATGTTTTCCTAGAAAATATTTTCCTGGAAAACAAGTACATATTTGACTTATTTTCTCATGTTTGGTTGGTGAGTAAAAAATATTTTCCGAATTTTTTTTTTAGTGTTTGATTTATGAATAAATTTTTTTTTTAGAAAATATCTTTTATTTTTACTGGAGAGTAGAAAATAATTTTTGAATTGAAATTGAAAATATTTTTAAAAAAATAAACTTAATTTTTTTTGGGGTGGGGCGGGGTGGGGTAGAGTGAGATTGGGTAAAAAAAACAAAAAAATGAAATTAAAAAAAATTTAAATTTTTTTTTTTTTTTTGGAGGGGGTTGGGGGGCTGATTGGGGGGGTCGCTGCTAGGGGTGGGGTGGGGTGAAAAAAAATAAATTGAAATTGAATTATTTTTAAAAATTTTTTTTTTTTGGGGGGT